>CAHIKZ030004163.1:492500-847500 GCA_903632075.3 Acanthosepion pharaonis
ACAAATTAACAAACCACAAATGCACAGGTAAACACAAGTAAACATAATAATAACAAACAACAATAAAATAATCCATAATAAATAAAAAATTAGTAATAACAAAAATTAAAAAACAACACTATAAAAAGCCAAAAAAACTTCATCCAGATCCACAATTATTTCCATCCAATAGCCCCAAGAATAATTTGAAACATAACTGCTATTGCTCACCAAAATAATAATTAAAGCAATACAATAGACTACCCACAATGCACCACTGATCTGTATATATAAATTGTCAAACAAAAACACAATGCATATGGCCTGATAATTGCACATAAGCCTGAAACAGACTGTCACCACTGGGTATTGACCTCAATGTCTACTTTTATATTTACATAAGTTCTACCCCTGATATGGTCTTATGTGCCATTGAAGATGTCATCAACAAAATGGAAATGATCACTGAAATATTTGGTTAGGAGTTCTGAGTTCTGGGAGTGGTCTAATAGAAGTTGAATGTTGGTGCCCACAATAAACAAAATGAAAACTTGATTAGAAAATATTGGCTAATGTTTATTGACACATGTAGGTACAAGATACAGAGGTATAGAGAATGGTCAAACTCAAGTCAGCCGGATGTTGAGAGAGGGTGGCCATTCATGTGGTGAAAAAAACAATTTGCTGACTTGGAAACAATCTTATCCAGATACTTGTATGTTGGGTAAAGTTTTGAAATTTGCTATTTTGCTCTTTGCATTGGCTTTAATCACAAATTTATCAGAGTAAATTATTTTTGTTGAAAAATTTGTTTTTGTGTCAACATGCATGGTATGTAAAGAAGTTGGTTGACTTACTTTTTCACTATCTCTTGGTCTTAAGATAGTGTCCTTAGTTGAGTTTTAGTTCTGCATGTTTGCATTGAATTGAGGGTCATCAATTGGGGAGGGTAGTATTAACTTTGTGCCACTAAGAGAAGTTGAATGTTGATGGACCTCAATAAACAAAATGAAGACTTAAGAAGAGAACGATCATCTCCTTTCCGAAAATGGGATCAGGAAATTCTCACATGATCAGAAACCCTTTTTGGTTTCCTTTTGCATTATGGGAAAATTAAATTCTTTATTTTTTTATTATTATTTTATTTGTTATTTTGTTTATTAATTTATTTTCATTCTTCCACATATTTTCAAAAAATTCATAAAAATCACAATTATCTTTTGAGAAACAGTTTATTATATAGTTGCAATATTTTCTTTTCTAAACATTTAAGTGAAGGCTGCTATGGAATGCAGTACCAAGTCAGGTGAATAAATCCATTGGTTCCCAAGAATATATATATATATATATATATATATATGGATAGAATTAATATGAGTAAAAGGTTTGTCATTTAGCTGATTGATATTACCTTCACCATCCCAACTCCAGAGTTTTGTAGGCAGACCCATCTGTCTACTCGTCAGCGGTTATCAGCAATTGACTGCTTATACTTCTCGACTTTTTTTTTTATGCACTTATCATTGGTGCAAGTTTTCTTTTTCATAGTGTAAGTGTGTATTTGCACACATGTACCTGTCTGTGCAGATGTATGTTCATGTAGGGTGTCATAATTATTTGTCCTTTTTAGTGTTTTTTTAATCGGTTTTACACTCACTCCTTAACATTTTCTCATTTTTTTCTTTCCATTGTTTCCTATTTGGCTTCCATTTTTTTTTCATAGATAGACATGAAATATCAAAATGAAAAAAAATCTCTTACTATTTCCTCCTTTGAAAGAACTTTTTCAGACAATGATCTTATTGATGGAATATTATATATATAGTGGAAGGGAGTGGAATACAACAAGTGATGGTTAAAAGTCTATATCAAGAAATGTTGAAGATACAGAAACACTCTCCTTTTGTAGCATTGCAGCTCAAATCAAATGCGAGGTTCATTCTCAGGGTGCAGCTTTTCCCAGTCAAACGCTTGTGGCTTAAATCTATCCCTTCATCCAGATTGTTACCCACAAATTAAAACCATAAGAATGTGTAGCAGATTTTATTCTCGGGTTGTAATCTACTTCTATAGATGAGCAAAGCTGAGATGAAACATAGTTGAGTGGAGAAGTGAATAGTCTAATGCGTATCTTCCCTTTTGGATTTCCGGATCGCTCTGACTTTTTTGCAGGTAGTGGCCACTGTCTTAGAAAGAATATTGTTCTTTGTCTTGTTATCTTTTTCTAAAAAAGTAATTTATCTACATTCAGTGACTTTTTTTGTCTGAGCCACTTGTCATGTTACTTGTGAACTCCACTTAGCTGATAATCATTGAGAAAATAAATGTCCCAAACTATTTTTGTGACAGGTCAGCTGTTTTCCATTTCACAAGATATCAGCTAACACTGATATTGTTGCACTTTAATTTTAAACTTTTAAATTTTTGCTGTAAGATGCATAACCTAACTGATCTCATTCACCTTTCTGTTGCTTATATTTTCATTTTTATTGCTAATTTTAAAAAAATATTCCACATCGTAAATGAGAAAGCGATTTATTAAGGCAGAAATATAATAAAAATGGATTAAACTGATGTTAACACAAAGTGGGATATTTAAAAACAATAACAACCCCCCCACAAAAAAAACAATATAAACAGTTAATTGCTTAATTGGAATGTAATTACAATTAAATACAGGTTATCGTTGATTTTGTTGAGTACAGTTTTCAATATCCTGAGGAGAGGGCTACATATAGTGTAATGTTTGTAATGCTACATTTTCAAATCTTATTAAAATGTAAGAAGCCCATGCATAATGAAAAGTTTCATGTTGACTGGGCATGCAAAATAAAATTATTTCATATGTTCACTCATGAAACTTATGTATATGCTTGTCACACTTTAATAAAATTTAAAGAAACATAATGTATATATATATATATATATATATATATATATATATATATATATATAAAGACAAAAGGAAAATTTTTTATTTGTTCTTGTATATAAATACTTATGGGCACCTTTGAGGTTTAGCAAGCTTGTCTCACTAGAACAATCACAACTGAATAGTGAGTTCGATCCTCACTGGGTGCCCCATACTTTCATTCTAAGCTACACTTGAAAAATCACTATAAATACATGTTACAAAATACAATCCTTAAATTTGCCTTAATAAAGTCCCTCAGAGGACAAAACATTTTGGCTAAGATAAGTTTTCCTTTTGTCTTTATGTATATTGTCCTTTTATCATTCTATCTGAAATTTATATATATATATATATATATATATATATATATATGAATATATAATGATAGGATAAAAGATAAAAATAGTAAAGTTTATAAATCTAACATGTTTTGCTTTTATTAAAACTCCATCAGAGAAAGAGATATGGAAAAACATTTTCTGGTATTTTTATTTTTTGTGTGTTGTTTGATTTTCATTGGTTAAGCAGACTTCATGTGCATTTGACTTATTGTTTATAATTTATGCGTGTAAGTGTATCATAATTCTAGTTTGTTTATGTGTGTTTCAGATGATAATTTATATATGGCTGTTAGACTGGCCATAACTTTGATTTTACAAAGGCCAATCAAATTAAAAAGGAACATCAAAAATACTACAAGGGAGTTCTGATAGAAATTTTACCAACTATAAACACATATCAAAAACACTATATTACATCACTAACTTTTATTGAATCCATTCTTAAAGAAACTAATATATATTTAACTGCCATAACTGGGGTTGACATAAAAATGTCCCCAAATCAACATGCAGACAAGCTCTAAACATAAATAATGCCTACTAGACACACACACACATGCATGCACACGCACACACACATACATCCGAATCCTGTACAGAAAAACTAGAATCATGATACACTTACACATGTAAATTATACACATGAATGATGCTTGACAAGTCAAATGCAGCTTAACCAAGGAAAATCAAATAGCACAAAATAAAAATACCAGAAATTTTTTTCCCTATCTCTTTATCTGATGAAACTTTAATAAAAGTGAAACATGTTAGATTTATAAATATTTCCTATTTATTCTTTATCCTATCATTCTTTTCTATTCTGATCCATATTTGATCTGTATTTGATCCAATTTCATGTGTGTGTGTGTGTGTGTGTGTGTGTGTGTGCTAGCACAAAGTCACAAATTATCATGGCTGAGAGCTTGAGCATGCTGGCATTGTTCAGATTGTTGAACACGCTAGATTACATACTCTTTCCCAGAAACTGTAACTAAGGTCTGCTCAGCATAGTTGCAGTATAAACCACAGGTTGGCTCTGTGGGTGTTGAATAAACACAAATGTGCCTGAGCAAGCATCTACAATAGGGATATGTGGCCAGTTATACATACACACACACACATACATATATATATATGTGTGTGTGTATGTATGTGTTCTCTGAGAGAAATCATATATAGGTTAATATAGATTAAACTTTTCAGATGAAAATCTAAAATGAACAGCTGATTTACTCATGCCAAAAAGATTAATGAAGGATGACAATGACAAGGAAATACAAGGGGAATTTTAAGGAATTTATTCATGAATTTAAACTCTTTAAGTAGTGTCAGTAGCTTGTTTCAGGAAAATAAATTAGAATTCTTAAAGTCCATAGTTTTAACATATTGTCATGAAGTGGAAATGTTCATACAACAGATTAAATGATCTGACAAAATAATATTAAAAAATGTTTAAAACAAAGGTAAGAGAGTTTGTTGCTCTTCAAAAAAAATAAGGTTTGCATACATTCAAAAATAGATGAAGAGAGATAGTTGAAATACTCTACTAATTTGGATTATTGAGAGAAAGTTCTTTGAAATTCTGTCTGCTGATTAGAGGCTGATAATATAATTGGCATTAATTTTACACTGGCAAAAAATTCAATACTGGTCATGAGGAACTGAAACAAAACCTTTCACATGACTTCAGACACTCTTCTCTTGTTAATTTAATTTTTCTCCTCATTTTATGTTAAAATGAATTTTACATAGGTTCATGAATTTATTTCCACTTTCTTGGCTGACCTCTTAATTTCTGTGAAGGCAAGATTTTCATTGTTCCAAAAATAATTTCCCATAGGCTTGTAAATTCCTTTCCTTTTTCTTCTCAGCTCACCTGTCAACTTCTGTTAAGGCAAGATTTTATTGGTCTAAAGAAAATTTCACATAGGCTGACAAATTCCTTTCCTTCTTATTCAGTCCTTTGAATTTGAAGGGAGTGGGTGAAGGGAGTTATTATTATTTCACTCTCACTACAGACCCCAATTTATAATGGTTGTGAAAGAGCAATAGTTAGCATTCTAACAAACTAATATGATTCTCACTGGGGTTTGGGGAAGCTCCTCACGATTTTAGCTTTTTCATCTGAAAAGTTAAATCTATATTAACCTATATAAGACTATTGTGTCCCCATTTCCATAGATGGTAATTTTGTCCACTTTACTTGAAATAATAAGAAAAACAGATTTTAACATGTAGATCCCAAGCTTCATTTCCCTTGTTGTACCATGTTGTCCCTTGTTGTCCCATGTTGTCCCTTGTTGTCCCATGTTGTCCCATATATCTTAATTAATTTTTCTACAAGCGAATTTGTTTTAACATTGTTTCATATAATGAGGCAAGGATATTATAAGTAGTATTTATTACAGATGATCCACTGGTGTGTCATTCAGTAACTGAATCCATTTTACAACCCAGAGTCCCACATGACCCACACAAATGCATTGTACAGCTCCATGTATGTAAAAATTTAAAAATGGCCTCAAAAAACAACAGTAGAAATTCCAAAAGGAAAATGAAATAAAAGACAAAAAATTCAAAATATTAAAATTTTTTGGAATAAAATGTGGTTCGATCTCATAAGCAATCAATCAAAGCATCCCATTCATAATAATCCCCATAGAAAAAAAATTAAGTAAACAGCCTGCATGAGGGTGATGAAGGCCTTGTAAGCATACCACCACAACCCTCCAGTGGGTCGTGTGGGAGCCAACATGTTAAATATTTATTCTCAAGATTTCTAAATTCTTATTTCTATAGTGCAAAAAATGATTCTTCTTCATTTATCTGCTCTGTTCCATCAGGACATGAGCAATCATGGCTCTCCATAATTTCCTATCCTTTGTAGCTTTTAGCAATGTTTGTCTCTTTACTATCCCTCCCAGTCTATGTTTAGACATCCCTTTACACAAGCTCATTAGGGTAGGTTACTTGCTATTTCCCTCTGTCCTTCTTGCCTCCAGCATGTCCTCTCTATGTCAAATTCTCCAAGCCATCTTTCTGCATTATGTTGTTCAATAAATTTCAATTATATCTTTCTAATTCTAAGTATAAGTGTCCTTTTTGTTTCCGTTTTCCTTAAAACTTCCTCATTGCTTACATGTTCCATATTCTCAGCATCCTTCTGTAGAACCACATCTATGTTGCCTACTTCTCTTTGTAAAGCAGTCCTGTGGATTTTTTAAAACAGTCTTTAAACTGTCAAATCAAAAGTGTCCAATTTCTACTCAGTCAATATTTACAGATACCAGACAACATCTTAATTACTCCCCACTGTTTACGATTAAACTGTATCTCCTGCCCTCTACCAAGATAATGATTGGCTAATAAATGAAATTTTAATAATATTCATTCTTTGTTTACTGACCAATGGTTATTTGATTTAGACTTTGCAAATTAATTTGCAGGAAATTAGCAATTTGTTTATTGAATGAAGAATTTGATAATCATTCACTTTGGATATCAGACAATTTACAAAACATCCTTTCTTTAACAGCTATTACAGAGCAATCAAAGCTGATCCTAAAGCAGTTTACTTCTGCAATATTTCAAGGTATGCCTAAGATACTACTGTTACTTTAAAGTTAATAGACATACAGGGTTTGGACAAAATAATTGGAACATTTGTTAAATTCAAAGAAAATTTATTTAATATGGAGTTGGTCCTCCTTTAGCCTCACAGACAGCTTTAATATGTCTAGGAATGGAATCATACAGCTTCCTAACTTCATCCAGAGGAATTTTCAGTTATTATTCCATTAAAACCTTCTCCAGCTCTTTATGACACGATGGTGGAGGATAGCAGCTCCTAACTTGTTGCTCCAAGATGCACCACAAATGTTCAATAATATTGATAGCTTGAGATTGAGAACCACTCCATGTGTTCTAGCTCACTTTCATGCTCTTCATACCAATTCTTAACCACTTAAGCGGTATGTACTGGAGCATTATCGTCTTGGAAGATGCAGTCACTATCAGGGAATAAAGTCTTGGCCATTGGATGAACATGATCTCCCAAAATGTTCAGGTAATCTTTGCTGCTGATTCTACTATGTAGGGCAACTATTATACTGAGACATTTCCCTGATATGGCAGCCCAAACTATCACTGATCCACCTCCATGCTTCACTGTTGGAAGAAGGCAGTCAGAGTTGTAAGCTTCTTTGGGCTGCCTTCACACATAAATTCACCCTGAAGTTTGGAAAAGAGAAAACCTGGACTTGTTTGAGAATATGACTTGCTTCCATTGGTCTGCAGACCAGGCATTGTGATCTCTGCACCACTTCAACCTCTTTTGAATGTTGCAAGTGGAGGGAAGAGGTTTCCTCACAGCGGCTCTTCCATGATATGCAGCCTTATGGAGCTTATGCTGAACAGTTTTAGTAGAAACTGAACTATTCAGATGGTTATTCAACTCAGCAGTCACTTTGGCCACATTTGTCCGATGATTTTTTGCCACATTGCGTTTCAATGCACGTCAGTAAGTTTGCAAGTCCAGCCCAAATTGCTACAGTTGCTAGAGGTCTTGCCCTGTTTCTCGAAATGCATTAGTGTTCTTGATATGGTAGCTCTTGAAAAACCAAACAGTTCAGCAACCTTAGTGATCAAGGCTCCTGCCATGCGAGCTCCAACAATTTGCTCCTTTTTGAACTCGGAGAGGTCATGCATTTAGCTTAAATTTTACTAAATTCTAAAAATAAATAAGACAAAGACAATAAATTAGATAAATAAATGTATTTAAAATAGATATAACCTGCAATTACAAAGTTTTAGTTAAAGTTCTTAATATAATAGGTCTTTGAAATATAGGAGTGGATTTTGCAACTGTTCCAATTATTTTGTTGTGGTGCCATGTTTGCTAAGCCCACATGACCCTCTGGTGGGTTGTTTTTCAATTTCTTTTTTATGAGTATTATTAAGAGCAGGATCCTATGATTGATTACTTATGAGATCATGGTACACCAGAACCACATTTTTTTCCAAAAAAATTTAAATATTTTTTATATTTTTATTTTTTATTTTGTTTTCCTTTTGAAATTTCTGCTGTTGTTTTTTGGGGTCATTTATTTTTACATACACAGAGCTGTACCATGCATTCAGGTAAACTAAAAGACTAAGTCAACAGAAAATATAATTGGCAAAACATTATGAAATTAAAAAAAGTATACTTCATTTACTTAGGAAACCAAAACAGTACCTACAACCAGTAAAATAAACACAAGAATTCTAATCTAATAGAAATCGCATTCCTAATAAATAAAAAAACATTATATTCCTAATGTCTGATTTCTTGAAAAGATATAAAAGAAAAAATATAAAAGCACACTTTGCTACACGGCTAGGAAAAGTTGAATTGATTCTTATTTTATATGTCTCTTATTGAAACACTCAAGGCAAAGGGGAGGATTATGTTTACATTCAGCACAAAATGGATTTACTTTTTTTTGCTTATAGGCTTCCTTTGCACTCATTGTTTTCCTCATTTCGTTATAACAGAATTTAAGATATAATGTTAGGACAAGGGAAGTGAGGCTTGCAAGCCAATAACAACATAAAGATTTGATGATAAAACCTTGTTTTTATTAAGTTTGGCTCATTTTTTCATCATTGCTCAATTTTTAGAAAAAATCTTTGAGGTACCTATATATATATATATATATATATATATATATATATATATATATATTTGTTGCATATAACATTAGTCTGGGGTCATATAAATTTTTAGTCGGTGTGCATATTTTTGTCCTCAAATTTTACTTGGATAAGAGAGGACTGATAAATCATATTAGCTGTTATTAATTGGTAGTTGATATTATATTTTGGTATTACCATTTTACAGTAATATTTTTTTCTTAACAACTCCTTTTTTTTGCATAGCTATTTATCATATGAAATAGATGTAAATGAATTCAAGTTTTTTTAAAGACTAATTCTTCAGAAAAAAATTTCTTTATGATCTAGCAATTAATACAATGTAAATATAATTTTCTTGAAGACATTTACAACTGGCAATTAAAGAAAAATTATTAATTTAAAAATATATGTTAATTTTCGAAACTCTTCTTCTATGACTGTAGAATGATGAAAATAACAACAAATCTTTTAAATATTTTTTTAAAATTTTGAATAACTTGTAAAATTGTGGTTTGTTTGGTTGATTCCTTTTCTACAACTTATCAACCCTTTGCAGATTATTCAAAAATATTTTTAGATTGTTAGAATTTTTTTGTTTTAGATAATAGTTTAGTGATACTAATCTTACTAATTAACTCATAGCTGAAGGGAGAAATTGTGGATTCCTATCTTTTCCAAAAGTATTTGCATGTAAATGAATATAACAAATCTAATAGGTAATTGAACTCAACTCTCCAATCAACGTCTGAGTCATTATCCATTACACCATCCACACATCCAAGCTGCTATTCCCAAGCAGTCACCCTTCTAGCTACTGACCAGGCTTGATATTGCTTAACCAGTGATCATGTAGGAACTGGTGTTTCAGCATGATATGAAATTGTGAGTGGAGTGCAATTGATACAAAAAAGAAAAAAAAATGTTTGTTGGAATTCATGCAATTAAAGAATTGATGCCAAAAAGGCATTTCTATTATTGAAACCTCTTCCACTGGCAAGAATTAATGAGACAATTTCAAGAGATAATGACTTCTTTTTGTTTTTCTTTTTTATACTTTGTCATCATGTCCTTGTAAAAAACCTTGAGATTAAGTCTGAACCATAAACAGATTTACTGATATGTTTTTGGTTTATGAAACCAATTTGTTATAAAAACTAGTATGCCTGCATGTTGAACAACAATTGATGTTTCATTGGAAATCAGCAGATCATTGATTGTTTTGTTTTTTTATTGCTTATCAATGTTTTGTGGGTTATTTAAAGCTGAAATATACAAGAATCCCTTGATTAGTGTGGATAATTTGTACATCAGTAATTATAAAAAATCAATTTTAAATTACTATGGTTAAACAGAAGAATGTTTTACAGCACTAAACAAGTATTATGTATGCACTAATCAAATTTTGGTATATAAAAAATTTAGCACACTAATCAAAAAACACATTAATCAAATGTGCATTAATCAAGGGATGCCTGTATTTTGGAATATTAGGTGGTTACTTAAAGTATCTGGTGTTTGCAATCCATCTTTCATCTAAGTATTGACTGGGCTCAACCCTATAGAAACTATATCACTTGTTGGCTATTGTGGCATGAGGGGGCTTCCTTAATTTGCTTGATTCAGCAATAACAGCAACAGAAGTAATCAACAGGGTACAACTTGAATCCTAAAAGTCAAAAAAACACTGACTGAGCCCTATTCAGCCTCTTTTCAACCTTCAAATCTCAGCATGAAAGGGTTCTCAACCCTTGCTGCAGGAGACATGAGTCTTGTCCTGGCTGCTTGACTTCAGATTTCTTGTTCCTCATGGGAACAGATGGAGAAATCACCCTCTGAGATAAATACCCAAAAGAAAAGCTACACACAACCCTTGTCTCAGAAAACCCAAACCAGTCCTAGCAGTTTGGCACTCAGATTTCTTGTTCTTCCTGTGGAAACAAGAAGGAAAATCTCTCTCTACAAAACATCTACTCAAGAACTTTGTTAACTGGGAAACCCAACTTTTTTCCTGCAAAATACTATTATTTTGCACTCTCTTTCAGCTACAAATAAAAGCTGTTGAATAGTTTGTGTTTGTCTGGCCTGGCCTGGCCTGGCCTGGTCTTGTCTGGTCTGGTCTGGTCTGGTCTGGTCTGGTCTTCACACATCTGCACATCAGGAGCACTCCTCTCAACTGAGGAAAACACTGGTGTTATATATCTATCTCAGTCCCAGACCCATACTAACTATTGGTTAATACCTGCCTAGTATTGTTCATATGCAAATAGTCAGTGCCACTTACTCTAAGTAGAAGGTCTTCTCTCAACAGCCTATTGTGGAAGGTAAACGCAACTCTTGGTGCTTACGGCACCCCATACAACCAACTCAGAGTCTTTTCTTGGGCTTACCCAATTCTCTGTTACACAGTTATTTAGAGTCTTGGGTTTTGTTCATACTTCTCTCATTACCAAGTAAACACAAACACACAGAAGCAACTGGGAAAATTCCTTAACTTTGCTAATCAAAAGAGAACCAGTGTTTTCAGCAATTGAAATTAGTAGATATCCTCATTCAGTCATGATTTGATTCTAAGGGACTAACTGACAACTCTAGGTTCATGAGGTTACTATTAGGTTGTTCAAAAAATAATGCCTGATTTCAGAATCAACATTTATTCCTGAATTAATGTATTTAAACAGTGTTTAAATCAGGCAAAATAAGAAACCTGAACATCTACACACAGGAATATTCTTACAGTTTGCATTTCTTCCATTATGGGCATTATTATATCCATTATATAATAACATCTTAATATATGAACTGAACGAAAAAACTGAAAGAAGAGGAATGGAAAACATGCTTTGTTATCAGCGAGAATTTTAGACTGCTAAGTCATATACAAAATTATATACAGACTTTTACATTTAGCCCATACAGAGAAACTATAACACATGTATGTAACAACAAGTAGTGCACAAATATTGAAGAAACATAATGTCTTACTTGTATTAATTCCTAATGGGAATTTGAGCTGCTGGAGGTTTCTTCTATGTTCCTGGAGAAGCCTTATTTATATTTCCCGACAGAGAATATGAATGGGCCAGATTTATATATTATGTCACTAGTGAGGACATATTTCTTAAAATGGAAAACAGTAAGTCATGAAGCCTGTGAGCCAGAGATAGCTTCTATAATTCAAGTCATCCAAATTTATCATCTTATTTGTCTCTAGTAAGGACATCAGTGCTTGTGAGCTGCCCCACATGGCAGCTGGCCCGAGTGAAACAAAGCATCGCCTGTGTTAAAAAAGCAATTTGTTGGTTTGACTCCTGGAAGCTAACCAGTTCATGACTGACTACTTTTGTGAGTCAATGAACTGATGTCCCTAAGTGGCTGTCACATGACACACTTGACTTCATTTCAGTCAAGGGAGATAATCACGTGTATCTCCACTGTGGAAGTTCAGAAACCAATGCTGTATGGTCCAATCACAATTGGATCCTTCACCCTATGCTCTGTTAATGTAGGCAGCAGTTTGAAAAGCATGATGACCAAGTTTGAATTCATGCAAAAAAAGTAAATGAATCTCTTTTTTTTCATGTTCAAGATGATGGGTATATAATGTTTTAAGTTAAATTTTGAAAGAGATTGATATAAAATTAACAAAGAGGACACTTTATTCATTAGAAATGAGTAATATATTTTTGTGCAACTATTATAATAATTCAGCTGGGATTGTATGAAATTAATATTATCTCAAGCGCCATCCCCCCAAGCAGTACCTCTTCTTCAGAAGTGGGCTGGGGTCATTACTGGCCCCTGAGGCATCCCCAAAAGGGGCAGTGCTAAGGAGGCTTGAGCAATTTTCTCACTGTATTGATGTAAAACCCACCTTAAACTGACCTTGTGCCATGTTCAGTTGCAACATTGCTACACTGAAAAATAAATATTATAATAATATATTAGAAAACAATTAAAAGATTTATTCTAAAAACTGATATTATTTTATAAACAACCTAACATTTACTAGAATTCACAAAGCTACGTTATTTTCTGGAATATTTGCCTGCAAATGAAGCTGGAAGAATGAGCCAAAGACAATGCTATGTATGCATGTAGACTTTTTGAAGAGAAAAAAGGTGAAAGATGGTGACAACTTGGTCCAGTGAATGCTCAACTTGTTTTTTATGGCTTATCAAACTTTGGCAGAAAATATTTTTAGATTGTAAGGAATTTTTGGAGATAATAATGATTTTTACTGATACAAGATCTATCAATTAATCAATAGTTGGTGGGGTGGGGAGGTGGATTCATACTTTTTCAAAGGGTATTTGCATGTAAGTGAATATAACAAACTCAAGTGGAATTGGAACTTGGCTCATCGATTTTCAATTCCAAGTCATTATCCATTACACCATCTGCACATCCAAGCTTACATCACCTGGTATTCCCAAGTGGTCACCCATCCAGGTATTGATCAAGCTTGATGTTGTTTAACCGCAGTGATCAGACAAGAACCAGTGTTTTAACTAGTGGAGTCTAGAATAATATGCTATCTGTAAAGGGATGACATCACCCACACAAAGGAACAGCCTACCAAGTAAATGCTTTCATTTTTTTTAACTTTTTTAATGTCATATGCTTTCAGAACATAGATGATCATGGCTCTCCACAGACTACATTTCTTTATTATCTGTGAAATGCTAAACATACTTGGGAAAGATAGTGGAGTAGTTTCCTTCTGCATGGTTTGGAATTTAGAATTTCCTTCTCTTAGACTGGTTGCCATCCAAGGCTAGAGAGCCTCATCTAAGTTGGTGGAAGCAGGAAGAAGAGACCTATTCCTGCCTTCTCCAAGGGCCTAGTATGAAAGTCAATGGAAACAGAATAGCCTGAAATTTGAACTTGGCTTACGAATTCCACTTTCTATGCTAACATCCATTACACTACTTTCACATTTCTAAATGCTTACTGATTCAAATATAAACAACTAATATTTTATGATCCATGAACCAAATGAGTGCTTACAGACTCAGATATAATTTTTAAAAACTGATTTTGACTTTAAATAATCTAACAGGGGTTGACATATCATAAAATCAACATCCCATTTTTATAGCTTCTGAAATTTTCCTTGAGTTTTTTTTTTTTTTTTTCTAAGGTCTATATTAAACATTAAATCTGTTACGAAAAAAAAACTAAACAAAATGAACACAAAACCATCAGCTTTAAAAAAGGACTCGTAACTGGAAAAACCGAATGAAAAAAGAATGTTAACAACAAATACTTTTTCACACCCAACCTAATTCTGTGGAATCAGAATCAACGTTGAGTTTAAGCAAGCGAATGAGCCAATTGGAGTAAAGTGCCATCCAGATTTAAATTTTTCCCACTTGTGACGAATGCAGCTATCGATTTTTTTTGCATGCTACTTAACATTCATGTCAGTCAGCTGTTGGCTCTCATGCTGGCCAATAGAATCTTCCTGCCTATTTGTGGCAGCCAGCTATAGGCTCTCACTCTGGCCAGTAGAAAATGGCCGCAAACTATATGAAAACTGCCATAGAAGCATGAAAAAAATCGATTATTTCCACCAACAATGGGAGTTGGGAAATGCAAAGTCGGTCTTGGCCTATCCACTACCTTGGAGCATGTGCATGTAAATTTTGGTTCAAATCCGTCAAAAATTGTGGCCGTGCATTCGTTACACACACACACATCCTGCCTTTTATAGATAGAGATAAAGGACACACACACACACACACACACACATACATCCTGCCTTTTATAGATAGAGATTCATGTATAAGCAATGAAGAGTTGAGTAAACTTCTAAGATTTCTTTAAGATTGAACAAAAGATGGTGATGGGAACTTTTGCATCAACCTAATTTAATTAACTGCAATGTGAAGAAAGTAATAATTAGTTTTGTATTTATCAAAGTCAAGTTTATTCCCATTTTTCTGACTGGTTGATTAATTAGTCCTGATTGATTAATTAATCAGCTAATGGAATTCAAGAAGTTTTCAGTAATTTTGGGTCCTTAAAAAATAGTAAAACAGCTGAGATTTTAACACAGGATTTTAGCTCATTAAGACTCATTAAGTCTATTTATTCAGCTGTAACTATCTCTTCAAAGTGAATAGCAAAGCAGTTTTGAATAGCAATTAAACTTTTGGGACTTACCTGACCTCCTTATAGTAAAGATTACCAGTGTCAGCTGACTTAGATGTTGATATTGTTATCATAATTAGTCAACAATTATTATCTTTTATATACTGTGTCCCTACAGGACATGGCTGATCATAGCTCTGCACGACTTCCTGTACTTTGAAGCTCTTGGTAATGTTTGCCTTTTTACTATTCTTCCCACTCCCTGATCTGACATCCATTTACACAAGCTCATTATGTAAGTTACTTGCTGTTTCCCCTTGCCCCTCTTGCCTTTGATTTGTCCTGTGAGTGTAAAATTCTCCAAACTCTCTTTCCTCATTATGTAACCCAAAAATCACTATCTCTTTCTGCTTTATAGTATGTTTTTTTGTTTCCATTTTCCCTAAAACTTCTTCATGGTCACATGCTCAGTTCATGGTATTCTCAAGATCCACTTCTAGAACTACATTTCTGCTGTCTCATCTGTGAAGAGATTGTCCAGCTTTCACTGACTTATAAGAGGACCGATATCATATCATAGTTCAGTACTCTTTCCTTTTGAAATTTTCCTGTTTATTAATTGCATAGCTTTTGGAAAGCATCATTATTCCAATGTTCCTTCAGACTTCAGGATGACATTTTCCATTTTCTGTTAAAACACTAAGTCAGATTAAATATCATCATACAATTAGAAACTATTTGTTATGCAGAAACTGCCTTTACCTAAAAACAATAAAAAATGCTATTGTTTGTGCATAAAGTAGCATCTTATCTTATTTTACTAAAAGTATTTTTATAAGGTTGATGTTTTTTCTATCATATTTTGACAAAGTCTTTTAATCATATAAATACATGCCATATTCATTATTTTCCCTAGATTTCTATGATCCTAATGCCACCATTCAGTTAATTTACAAATTTCATCATTTGAGGTTGATTTAAATTTTGCAATAATTTGTGCAAAATCCTTTAGTCATAAAAATTCATAGGATATTTTGTCATCAATGTATTTTCCCTGATTTTCCAGTGCCTTATACCACCTTTAAACTAAAGTTTGTATTCTATCAAGACAGACCTACTCTGAAAATTATAGACCATTCCTATTTTTGTAAGGTGGCAAACTCAGAAAATCAGCAGCAGGTGAAATACTTATTTTCCCCACTGTATATAATCAGGAGGATTTATTATCAGAAGAATTTTGTTGTACAAGTTTGATGGAATATGAAAGTTCTTGTAATGTGGCTGTTAGTAAATGTTTCTGATTTGTGTTTGTATTGAGAGAATGAATAGGTTATTTGGAAGTAATAAGTCTACCAGTAAAAAATGATACTAAACATAAGAAAGTGATATTTTGGTAAGTTGACTTATCTGTGGTCTTCATTTCTGGAGCTGCTCAATTGCACATGCTCTCCTTGCGAGCGACCGGCTGAAAAGAGAACATCTCTATATTTCCTGCCAGTAGGACAGTTTTGTTTTTCTCTATGGAATTATAGAAATTAGATTTTTTTGTTTCTCAATATAGCTACAGTATCAAGCCTTGAAGCAAACATTTGACTTTCATACTTCATCGAACTAGTACAACAAAATCCTCCTGATAATAAATCCTTCTGATTATCTCTATAAAAGGCAGGATGTGTGTGTGTGTGTAACAAAACGGGAAGGCCAAGACCCACTTTGCATTTCCAAACTCCCATTGATAGTGGAAATAATCGATTTTTTTCATGCTTCTATGGCGCTTTTCATGTAGTTTGTGGCCATTTTCTACTGGCCAGAGTTAGAGCCTATAGCTGGCTGCCACGAATAGGCAGGAAGATTCTATTGGCCAGCGTGAGAGCCAACAGCTGACTGACATGAATGTTAACTAGCATGGTAGCATACAAAAAAAATCAATAGCTGCATTTGTCACAAGTGGGAAAAATTTAAATCTGCATGGCACTTTACTCCAATTGGCTCATTCGCTTGCTTAAACTCAACGTTGATTCTGATTCCACAGAACTGGGTTGGATGTGAAAAAGTATTTGTTATTAATATTCTTTTTTCATTCAGTTTTTCCAGTTATGAGACCTTTTTTAAAGCTGATGGTTTTGTGTTCATTTTGTTTAGTTTTTTTTTCGTAACAGATTTAATGTTTAATATAGACCTTAGAAAAAATTTGCAGTGTGAGATAGGCAAGAAGTAAGGCATTTAGCAACATCAGCATGGCAAAGGTCACTCCTTTAAAGGCAAGGAAGGGCAAAAATATTTTAAGTCAAGTGATAGTGATTGCTGTATGAGTCGCACGATTTTTGATCAAGCACGGGCAATGCCTGGCCATGCTGCTAGTATATATTATAAATGTCTCACTTTGTTGTTGTGATGAATATATATTTTACTAACCAGAAACAGGAGGCAAGCAAGGCACATCATAACAATATTTTTGATGTACAGCTTGTTCATTTTAGAGACTTATCTGGTCTTAATGGGAAGACAAGGAAAGAAAGAATATTTCCAGTTTTTATTTCCCCATTGTAAGAGTTAATATATCAATGATATACCAACACCTTAATACAACAGATGTAAAAGAATAGCTAAAAAAGAGGAATGCTAAACAGGTATTGTTCTCAAGAAAATTTTAAATACCATTATATGTCATAAAAGAAATTATATACAGAGATATAAATACATGTTACTAATTTGTCACACACAGAGAAATTATAACATCTGAATACAACAAGCAGTAGGAAAGGGTGAGAAGCAAGAGGGTTTTTCTTGTAATATTTCCTGAATGGAAAACAGCCAGCCCAATGGTATCTTCTGTATTTCTAGTGAGATTATCTGGGTTCCTCTGTTTGTCTTATTGCTTGTAACATCCATTTTTTTTCACGGTTTACATAACTACTGGATTTTGCCACTCTATGAACTGATGTCACTCACTGGTTGTCATGTGAGATTCATGAATTCATCTGATTTACAGTAAGCTAATTGCCCTTTACATCCTTACAGTCTTTCATTCTTTAATTTCACTTGTTCTGACCATTATAGTTAAAACTAACTATGGAATCAAATCACTTTCATCCCCCTGTATTCCATTTGTAAGGAAGAAGTCAGACAGATTTTCTCTCCAAGAACCTTGTAGAACAGGCTCCCATGTGGATCCTTCCCCAAACACTACAATATTAACCTCTTCAAATTAAGGGTCAATCATTATCTACCCTCATTATTTTCATAATCTTCACTTCCTACTTCCTCCTCTTACATTCATATCATTCAGTAACAGTCTATCTTGAGTGACTCTTATGCCTTCTAATCATCATCATCATCATCATCATCATCATCATCATCATCATCATCAGTCCCTTGACTGCTTTAAACATCGTGGGAACTTAAGGGCAGAAGAAACTGTCAACCTCCTCCAGGACGATCTGTTGGTGGTGGCGCTGATGAGTTCCAGCATTGTCATGTCCATTCACTTTTTGATGTTGTCTGACCAGTTCTTGTGTTACCAGCTGCCATCAAGAGTACCTTGCAGAGGCTGTTATGCCATGTGACATGCCCTAAACATGATATCTTCTGATGCTTTATCATAGTAATTAGAGATTCCTGTTGACCCATGAGACTTTTGACCTTGTTCTTCATATAGTCATTAGTTTTGTGCTTCCAATAGAAGATGCACAAGAGATTCCTCAAGCATTTGTTCTTCAACCCCTGGATTTTTTTCCTGGCTTAGGTGAACTTAATAGTAAAAAAAAAAAAAGAATGTTTTAATAAATGATCCAGCAACAAATTTACAGTAAATTTTACTTAATAAATCAAAATAATTTTTTTTTTGCTGCCAATTCGAAGCTGTTCTCTTTATTTGAATGCCATTCAATTGCAATGACTATGACACTTTTTATTCTTAATTAAAACTCAAGTTTCTCAGCAGTCTGGAAAGCACCAACAAATTCAAAACAAATTCTCATGCAACACAGATTTTCTTTATTTTTAATTTTCAATGCATTCCTATAGCAAAATCATTGGCAATGCATCATCATTAGCTGAAGCATGTAAGATTATTCCAAAAATACCTAGAAGGAAAAAGATACACCAATGTTATAACAATCTTGAGTTGAAAAAATTGGCACAAAAGAGAAACAAACAAGAAAAAAATGGAAAGGAAAATACTAAACAATTAACAAAAAAAAAAAAACTAGTTAATTCTTTGAGAAACCATTATCTCCAGAAAATTGGAAACAAAATTAATGAAGCCAAGCAGCATCTATCATATCACTGGTTAAAAATGGCTTTGAGTGAGTGAAGCCTGTGGGCCTTGGCAAAGACCACACTTTTTTAAACCTGGCACTACAGAATCACAAAGAAAGAACTGTACCGGATAACAGAAACCACATTGCTTGAGGACTTTCAACAGCAGCAACAACTAAAATGGATATCACATGTAACTTGAAGTGAAAATAATATAATGAAGATGTTCCACACTACTTCAAATAAAATGTTCGGAAGAAAGCCACTATCGGGACTAGAAAGCAGTGATAACAGCTACTGAACATGAGAAATCTATTTTCATAAAAAATTATTTGAAGAAAGATTTATAAGGAAATGGGTAATATTAACACTACAATCTAGTTCAGAACAATCTAATCTATCAGCTGTATACAACCACTTTCTAAGATCAATGGTTAAAAATGGCTTTGAGTGAGTGAAGCCTGTGGGTCTTGGCAAAGACCACTGGCATAACAGAATCACAAACTGTACCAAAAAACAGAAACCACAACAGTTGTGAACTTTCAAAGAGAAAATAATAATATAATCAAGAAACTGATATTCCACACGGCTTCAAGCAAAAGGTTAGAAAGGAAACCCCTATCAATACTGGAAAGAGTAATCACAGATATTAGACTGGAGAAATCAATTTTCCTGAAAAAAAATGTTTTAATAGAAAGATATAAATATAAACCAAAAGCTGTTCTGGCTGCTTGGCCAATGATTGCCAAATGTTTCCTTATATGGAAATGGCTAATATTACCATTAACATAGTCCTATTCTATTAGTAACACTTGCATTAATTCCTGACCATTGGCAATCCCTTTCTTTATGCTTTTCAATGCATTCCTATGGTAACATCATTAGCAATACATTGAGAGCATGCATATAATAGCCCTATTTATATAATATTTGCATTAATTCCTGACGACTGACAATCCCTTTCTTCCTCCTTTTCATTGCATTCCTCTAGGGAAATTATTACCAATGCATTTAGAGCATACATATAATAGACTTATTTCTGTAATGCTTGCATTAATTCCTGACCATTGACAATCCCTTAATTTCAAATTGTGTGCTAAGATTTTCTTAACAAATTTTATAAAATAATTACAAAATTTAGTGTTTCATCTTGAACTTATTTTTCTGCTAACATCAGATATATTTATAGTTGTCACGGTGAGAATGAGGTTTAGTGGGTAGGGATGAGAAAAGTTGAAACCTTTCCTTGTGTACCAGGTCAAAATATAGTTAGGGTTAAAATCAATCAAATTAATTGCTCAATATTTTTTCCTCAGAATTTTTTCTTACTCTATATGCTAGTATTAATAAGAATGTGTGAAATTTTGATATGTTTATCCTAACCTGATGCATCTTCTTCTTTTATGTGCCACGTCCCTTCAGGACATTGGCAATCATAGCTCTCCAAGACTGCCTATATCTTGTGACTCTTAGCTGGATGATCTCCTCAAAGATGAAGAAGAGACTTGAAGCAACAGAAATGTGGTTATACAGAAGGATGCTGAGTATACCATGGACCAAACATATAGGCAACAATGAGAAAATTTTAGAGAAAATAGAAACAAAAAGGAAACTTATATTTAACATCAGGAATAGACAGTTGAAATTTCTAGGATGCATAATGAGTAAGGAGGGCTTGGAAAATTTGAAGCTCACAGGACAGACTGAGGGCAAGAGGGACAGAGGAAAACTGCACATAATATACTTAATGAGCTTAAGTAAATGAATTGCAGAAAATAACGAAGAGACAAAATTTATTAAGAGCTACAAAGGACAGGAAATTGTGGAAAGCCATGATTGCCCATGTCTTGAGGGAACACGGCACATTAAGAAAAAAATGAAGAAGGCTTTCAACCTCCATTCTGCCACCCATTCACACAAGCTTATCAGGTTGGTGGTTTGCTGCCTACCCTTACTTTTCTTGCCCTTAATATGTCTGTGAAGGTTAAGTTTTCCAAGCCTTCCTTCCTCATTATGTCTAAAAAAAAATTCAGTTATTTCTTACTGATTCTGAGTATGTGTTCTTTTTGTTGCAATTTACTGGGCCCACAGTCCTGGAGGTAGACAACAACTTGAATAAAATAGTTGACAAAATTGAATAAACCTTATTGGCTAAAATAGTGATGCAATCTCATGATCTATTTTGACAAGATATACCTCAGGGCTTGAATAATCAGATCACCATAACTGAATTATTGTTATTACTTTATCTCCTGTTATTTTTAATAAGGTTGAATATAATTTCATATATGGTGGATCTAGCACAATAATAGATGAGGTTTTCTTATTTTAATTATAAGTTGTTATTCTTAGGCTTTCTTTGAATTCATTCTTTGCCACCATAATTATCAGTACTGCATATGTGTTTATCATTCCATTTAGTCAACTGTTTTATTGAAGTCATTTTCTTCCTCCAGGACTATGGGTTCTGATTGGTAGTCAAGCCCATAAAAATGGTGGTAGTATTATATAGGTATGTATGCATAATGTGCACACAAACACTGGGCTATTTCATTATTTATTTCCTAATTTCATTCAAACAAGTATCCCCATTTCTTTTGGTGAAGGAACTCACCTGTCTCCCTCAGTATTCAAGAAGAATCAATTGGAGTCCTTTACCTTGATCAGTTCCTTGTTTTCACCTGAGAACAAATTAAGCTGTAAAGATTCACATCACCTTTGGAAATTTTTTTGTGCATGTTCACTAAGTAGAATTTTTTTTTTTTTTTTTTTTTTTTTTTTTGTGCGTATGCTGAGTAGACAGAAATTTTTTTTTGTGTATGTTGATATTATATTCTGTGCTCATTGGAATATATACTTGTAAAACAAGGTGGATAAAATAAGTAAAGGTTTATTGTAAAAAAAAAAAACAGTACAATAAGAATAAAGGTAATAGTCATGCACAAGTCAATCCAGTAGTGAGTGCTACTATTGGAAGGTCTGTAGTTTTGTGTAAGTCTGAGTCGTACTCAACAGATACCAGCTAGTAATATTTACCAACCTCCCCACAGGGTAGGATGTGGCACAAGGCTGAATTTAATGTAGGACAATCCAAGCCCGTAGACTTGGCCAAAAATTCCCCATAAACCCTGCATAAACGGGTCTGTCTACCTCCCTGGATGAGACTCTTCCCTTCGGCATAGCTTCATCCGGGTTCCTCTCTGCCCAAAGGCAGATGGTTCGACAACAGCTAAGAGCTGAGTAACAGATTCCAACTAGTCTTTGTAGTCTGTTGACTTACAGATACTTATAGGTAGATGTATTTAGTGATTCTTGATAATATCCAAAGAAGAAACTGCAATGTTTTTTATTCTCATTTTTTTATTTTTTCATTTTTTATATTTTCATTTGATACATATCCATTAAATAGTAATAATAATAATAATAATAATATGGTTTTTATAAAAGAAAAAATTGATGCTTTATCATAAATGTGAGGTATAATTTATTAGTGTTGATCTTTATTGCAAATCTGAGATCATAATTCCATAATCGTTAAGATACGATTTGGAAAAGAAATAAAGAATAAGCCTTATAACCTGGCACCTCAGCTTCAGTCATTTTACCACTGCAATGGTGTAGCTTCCCTGTACATTTTCTATATTTTCATGGTAATTGATCTGATGAGCTTTATCCATGGTACCTAGACTTTATGAATTTAAGCACAATGCTAGATTGGTGACAAGTTCTTATCATTTTACAGTTGAAATGGCTAAATGTAAGTTCTATGCAAACAGTTTCTTCTCTTGAACATCTCATTTATGTAAATCTCTTCCAGATTCTTCCTTTCAAATCAAGTTTGATCTTCTATAATTTAAATGCAATGTCAATTGCTATCTTCTGTATTCTGAATTCCTTTTTTTTTATTGTTCCCTCTCTTTAATAATGTTTTTCTTTTTCTCAAATTCTTTCACACTCAGTGACCCATTATATTTTAGTGGCTTTAGTCGCTTGCTTGGGTTGAAATTATTTTTAAAAATATATAAGATTTAGTTGTACTTTTTATGATATTATATATTAACAAGAAAAGAATATCTGTTTATATCAAAGATGATATTTATATCTATTGTCTTTTAGAGTTATGACTTGTAGCAGACATTAAACTTTTTCACTACACACTCATGCATTGATAACCCTATCAGTGGCAGCAACCTTTTTCAGTTTTTGATTATGCATAAAATTAAAAAAAAAAACACTAAGAGCATGAATGCTGTGAATCAGAAGAGGCTAGCGCTCTTTCACTTCAGGAAAAGATTGGGATAGGACACTAACATTAGCACTCCATGCAATAGATGTATAGTATATAAAGTTGAAATAAAGACTAAATTTACTGTCTATAGTACCATTTATTGTTGACTCCATTTGGTTACAGTGTTTAAAATGGTTGACTATCATCATAGTTCTTTTTTGTGATTTGAGAGTTCATACAGGGTCGTTGTATTCCTTCTGGTTGACGGAAATTAATTTATTGAATTCATCCTTTCTTCTTCCTTCTCCTCTGGAGTTGTACGTCAGGTCAAACTCACAACCAATGAATCACCAACCCTTACGTCTTGAACTGCTACTTCAAACCAAGTTCCTTTCCACTGCAGTGTCTCTCTAGTCTTGTGTACAGTTTTCTTCTTTTTATTGGGGCTGACACATCCGTGTTTCCCATTTGATTTTTGGTGGGACGTGTTTTCATTGGTTGATTTTTTTATGACATTCACTGGCCCACATAAACTAAGTCCAGGTTCATGTCTGTTACCAAGTTGAGAACAATAGAAGGAAGGAAAGGAAAGGAAATATATAGAAGAGAGGGAGAGAAAGTTTTCTTTGTCACTCACTTAGTAAAGAGGAAAGTGTATATTTTCATATGGTGTTATTACTACCTAATCCTACTACAGATGCACATGGCATAGACAATAGACTTCACTCACTCTTTAATTCACCAACAGAGCATGTTTAACTTTTTTCATCCTTTTTACAGTAACACTCTTAAGAACATTCTTAGAACTGAGACTTTTGTTCAGAAACATTCCTTAAAATTTTCTCTACATAAAAAGTTCCTGACAGAATAAAAATTCCTCTCTTGTTTCGTTTCAGTTTCTTGTTTGTCTATTTTCTCAAGCAATTCAACAATTTTAGTTTTTGTTCATCAACACATGACACCTTCTCAACTTCAAACGACGACCTCTAACCTAATAACAACAGGCTGAGTAGAAGAATCTTTTTTGTTTCTTCTTGTTATGAAATCAGATATTTTCTTCTGTGGACTGAACATTGTACGAACAAGAATTATGTTTTTACCATTGAGAATAGAAGCTGTCTTCCTGATATGAAACCTTGTGCTTTGAAATTGAGCTTTGCTGATAAGTGATCTGAGCAGGCATTTGAATAACTTTGCTTTTTTCAAATTTTTTTTTTATCTTTTCATTTGATCCATATCCATTAAATAATAATAGTGATAATAATAATATAATCTTTTATAAAAAAAAAGAAATTGATGCTTTATCATAATAGTGAGGTATGGGTGTTGATCTTTATTGCAAATCCCAGATCATAATTCTATAATCATTAAGATGCAATTTGGAAGAGAAATAAAGAATAAGCCTCTGACAAAAGTCAAATTTATATCCATTATTGTCAGAAATAAGTTGAAAGAAAACTTCTTCAAAAATTAATAATAACTGACAATGCTTCATCCAAGAAATAGACTATTATATCCAATACTAATAGTGTCATAAAAAGGAAGAAAAATAAGATGAATGAAATCCTCATCAAAAATTAATAATAATTAATAATTCGTTTTCAAAGAAATTCAAATAATATTAAAACTAATACTATTAATTATAAACAAAAATATTGCAGTACATTAGACATTTGCAGAGTTCATGCTTTTCTGAAGAGCATTAAGTGCTATGGTTCTGAGCCTCAGTAACTCTTAGAAACGCTACTAATGAGAGAATATGATATATATATTTTTAAATATCAGAATAATGTTAGGAAAATTAATAACAAAGTGGAAAAATATTTTGTGTGATACATTTTTTCTTCAGAACTTCATTGGACTATACTAATGATTTTGTTGAGGTAATTATATATTGATAGGAAGGATAAGGGGAATATAAAAATGCAAACATTGGTTTTAATTCTATTTTCACCAAAACAACAAAATAAAATCCAGAATAATTATTGAAGTCTATTTAAAAGCATTCTGGATTTGTAGTCCTCAATATTTATATGAAGAAGAGAAATCTATTGAAAATACTTTTAATAAATCTTCCAATATTCTAATTATTTCATCCTTATCACAAATCAACTAATAAAAATGAACTCATAAATTTATATTCTCACCATAACAACAAAATAAAATCAAGAATAATTATTGAATTCTATTTAAGAGCACTCAGAACTTGTAGTCCTCAATATTTATATGAAGAAGAGAAATATATTGAAAATACTTTTACTAAATCTTCCAGTATCCTGATTATTTCATATTCAATGTGAAACAAAAGATTCATAAAGATATTTAAAAATAAAAGAGTGGACCATTCTGGCAAACCCAACAAATCAAAATATATTATTCTACCAAATCTATCACAACTACAATGTAGGTTTTTTTTCTGATTGTGTGTATGTGTGTGCTTGGCAGTGCATAGAGTGGAATGAACAGACCCAAGGCTTGAAATAAGTATTTAACAGCTTTTATTCATGGTTAAAAAGGGAGTGCAAAATAGTGGTATTTTGTGGGGAAAAGAGTTGGGTTTCCCAGTTAACAGAGTAGATGTTTCATAGAGAGAGATTTTTCTGCTTGTTGCCACAAGGAACAAGAAATCTAAGTGTCAAATTGTAAGGACTGGTCTTCTGCAGCAAGATTTGGGTAGTTGTCTCAAAGATGCGAAATGAGAAATCTCCATGTATCTTCTGCAGCAAAGGTTGTGAGCAGTCCTTTGAGCTAGCCTTGAAGGTAGTGGCTGCTGAAAAGGAAAAGTGGAAAAATAGACTGGTTATTCCCTGCTGATTGCTTCCTTTGGTGCTACTGCTGAATCAAGAAAAGTAAGAAAGATGCCACAATAGTCAACAAGCAAGATATTTATTGAAAAAAATTATCTAAGCATAACATAAAATTTGTTACAACTACTTCTAAAATAATAAATGACTAAATTAATACAAAACAAAATAATAATAATAATAAGCTAAAACTTGAAGGGGGAATTTACTCTGTCACTTGTAATGATTGCCACAAACAATACATAGGAGAAACTTTGAGGAATTTAAATAAAAGTTTATATGAACACAAAAGGGATCTTTTACAAAACAATTCACAATGCATTATATACTCACCTTAATGAGTTTGACCATAATTTTGATTTAAAAAATGCTGTTTTAATTAAGAGAGAAAGCAATTTACTAAGACAAAAGTGTATAGAAAATGCGTTGATTGTTTCATCATCCACAATAAATTTATGTCCAGGCTCTTGGCATATCTTTTATTATCAGTATGGGGGATACTTAATGATAAAAGTGTTAAAAACAAAAGCGTAAAGAAACTAAATTAAATTTTCTAAAAATTAAAAATTTTCAATTTCAATGTTCCAACATTTTTAGTGTTTCTTATCTAGGCATAATTATAACCAATGTTTGAATTTTTATATACCCCACCCCTTCTTGTTCTTGTTCCATTTCCAATGTCTTTTTAGTACTGCTCAGTTATTGCTTGCCCAGTTTCCTGTTTGAGAGTTATCTCAAGTAACAGTGTAGTGACAGTGGAGAAATATATAAATAAAAATAAATAATAACAAGGAAACCAAAATTTCACTATGTCTAAAAATAGATGTATATTCAAAATTGCCAGACCACAGAGCCATAGTTTGACCAATAAATCAGAAAGCTTTCATTATCAGGATATGATGCTATGAGCCAATGAGAATCAAAGTGACACTTCCAAAGTGAATTTATAGATGTATATATAACTAAATGAAAAATCAACCAAAATCAGAATCAATAAATAAATTTTGTCCATTCTCCAATGCTGTGACCAGATGGTGATTCAAGAAGTCAACACCATCTTGCTATATTGAAAAGATATACCCTTTCCTTCACCACTAATCACCAATTAACTAGCAAGCTTCTACTACATTTGGATACATGCATATATATATATATATATATATATATATATATATATATATATATATATACTTCCTTCCAAACTTTTCTTTCTCTCTATCTCTCTTTTATGCACCAGGACTTTTTACACTTGAACTCTTGAACCTTCAACTTTCACCTTATCATTCTGTATTATTATATTGTGTTATATAAAGATTTATTTTGTATTTTTCAACACCGTGTTCATTTTCTTTTACACATTAAACAATGCCCATGTACATACAAACCAAATATAGCAACATTATCATAAGATAACCTCTTGCCAACCATTATAATAGAACTGGTTCCATTATATTGTATGAAAATCTAATTTGGAATTATGCAAGTTGTTTCATTTGTATTATAACTGTGTATTTTGAGTTTTTCCTTACAGCAATCACTGTATAGTATTTTGATATTATCTACTTACATAGATATATTTATGATGTGATGATAGATGTGCATAAATTGCACTAGGTTTCTTTTAAGTGACAAGTTAAGCTACAAGAAAATGTGTTGTGGAACCAATGTATCAGAATTTAATGTTGTTTTACAATTAGTGGTATTTGAGGTACAATCTCCCAAAGGACAAGAATTTATAAACAACATTGCTTTAACTGAGGAGTAATTTTTGATGTTCAGATTTACTTAGATGTTTTAAACATTTTATATAGTTAATAATACATCTACGGTGTTTATTTGAATCATGAAGTGATATATCCCAGCAAATTATATTTTTAAACACATTTTCATATTTTTTGGAGTGCATCTGGTTATGGTAAAATAAGTTAATGGTGTCTTTATTTTTGCTTATAGGATGGATGTCTGTGTCATTTTTGTTCTAAAATTCTTTAAAGTTAATTATATCCCTTCAATGATGATATGGGAAAATTATAGTTGATAAGTGTTTGTTTTATGTCATTTAGTTCTTTATAAAATAATGTGTGGGGAAAAAATTTTTTTTTGTTGGTTAATCCCACTTTTGTTGTTTTTATAACTGCCATTTATCATCTGTCAGGACACTTTTGTAATTATGAAGATAATGAATAAGCTTCTCAATTGAACAAAAACATAAATTTTGTAAAGTTTACATGCAATTTTCATTCCAGATGTGTTTAAAATATAAAAACAGATAAGATCATTTTAATTCAGACAATTTTTCATCTTCCCTAGGAAAATTTAAACAAAAACCAGAAAAATGGGTGGAAGTATAAAAATTTTATTCCCTACCAAATGTAAGTTCTTGTGTCAAACACAAAAAACTTAGTAGGAATAGTAAGTCATAATAGCCATAAAATTACAAAACAAGACTCAACCATTGTGTCAAATTTAAAAGAAAAAATATTTATTGCACAATTATAAAAAAGGTACAAATACAAAGTTTGCCCCAAAATTTCCTTTTGTGGGCCTATAAAAGCAACATAACAATTTCTTAATATTTATGAAAATGTCAGCATTTACCCATTAATTAATTTCTCTTGTTTGATAATTTGATTTAATTATTGAAATTTATTATATAAATTTCTTCTTCTAAACACAGATTAAATTTTCTATTATTACCATTATTAGTATTATATGGGGGTACATTTTTATGATTTCCCATTTAATTTTAGTTTATATATTTTTTCTTTTTGACTCCATATACATTTTGATAATGTGTTATTTGTGTATTTGTCTATTTTAAATGACATTTTATGATTATTAAATCTTATTTAAAAGTTGTTTAAGTTACTCCTATATAAATTTTTTCTTCTAAGTTAATGTTATTTTCTGCAGTTGCTTTTTATATTATATTATTAGTCAGACATTTATTATTAAGTGGGGAGTTCTTTCTATTTTGACAGTTACAATTATTGTTGCTATTTTGTAGGTTTGTGTTATGGTAATTGCTATTATTTTTGTTTAATATTTTTTAATTATATTTATTTATTATTTTCTCAATATTATTCATATAACTATAACTGATTTTAATTATATTTTTATTAATGATTTTTGATAGTTTACTATTTTTAGGGAAGTGTTCAATTAATGTAAAAACTATTTTTCCTATTTTTGTTTTTATTATATTATCATAAGGTGGATTTAACCAAATTATATTTGTTTTTCTTTTATTTTGTATGTATTATTGTTAGTTATGTATTCTAATTTATTCAAATAACCACCTTATTATATATATATATATATATATATATATATATATATATATATATATATATATATATAAGATGTATTTAGGGAGCAAGAATCCATTTTATGAAATTCCACTAACAATGTCTCTCTAACTTTTTATTATATCTTTACAATTTCTGAATGAGGTGTTGTACATCAGGCTTGAAGTTCTGAATAAATTGTATAAAGAGAAATTGCCAAAATATAATAAAAAAATGAATAGATAGACCTCACCAGTTGAATTTAATGAAATTGCATATATAATATATGGAGGAAAGATGTATGACAAAGTGGAAAAAGTTTTTGTGTGATATGTTTAATCCTTTAGGATATCATCAGATTAGATTTTGTTTACTTTGATGCAACTATACATGTGCATGAATGAGAAATGCTGAGAATTTCAAATTTAGAAAAAAAATTTTTTTATGCATTTCGGGTGTATAATCTAGGCAGTTTCATTTAGATTCTTTTTCTTTTGTTTCCATCATCTTTATTATTAAATATCGCACATCAAGATCTGCCAAGAATGGTGAAACATTATAAGAACTTGAGCACAAATTTACCATCGATGAACTAGTGATTAAAAACTTTTAAAACACATTTTTGTCTTATGAATATGCACTTTCTAAATATTTTCATGTGCATATATGTAGTTGCATCAACATAAACAAAAATGGGTGTAGTGCTAAGGGATGAAGCACATCACACAAAAACTTTTTCCACTTTGCCATAGATCTTTTCTCCATATCTATCTATCTATCTATCTATCTATCTATATATATATATATATATATATATATATTTATATATATATATATTTTGTTAAACTTTTGAAAGGCCATTACTTGCCCTTACCTGTTATGTCAAACCGTTCATTGAGAATGTGGGTCTTTCCACGTGGTGGGCCTAAGATGGAAAAAAAAGACGAGCATGCTGTCTATTCTTTTTTTGTATTGTCTTGGCTGAGGAGGAAATGACGTAAGTCATTAATGATTGATCCCTTGTAATTTCAAGATCAGCAGTAGCAGTTGTTTAATGTGTCCATTTGTTGTTTGCTTGGCAAATTTTTTGTTTCAGGATTGCCTGCCAGAATAGTACTGTTTTGGTAGGGTCTCTTGGGCAAACAAGTATGATGTTGCAAGACCCGAAACCTGTCATGACATCACTGACGAGGTGATCCTGTGCAATTCAATGGAGTGTTTTATATATATATATATATATATATATATATATATATATATACAATTTCATTAAATTCAGCTGACAAGGTCTATCTATTCAACTTTTTATTATATCCTTGCAATTTCATTTTAAACAATTTATTCATAACTTCAATCCCAATGTAGGACACCTCATTCAGACATTAAGAATATATAATAAAATTCTCAATATAGACAGAGCTTGTTGGTCAAATTTAATGAAACTTGTTTGGATGATTTCTTCCTGTCTAAATATACCATGAGTGTGTTTGTGTGCATGTATGTGTGGATTGGGGGCTGAATTTTTTATTATTTTTTTGCAAATTCATTTCCAACCAATAAAGTTTATGGAAAAAGTATTATCTTTCAGTTCAAATTTTGAGACATTTTACAAATTTTAACAATTGCTTGATTCCTCTTCATTTTACTGCACAATTTCAAAATCTTAATTTATGCTTGTCAAGCTAATTTTTTTATTTAATATTTAAATAGCATGACTGCAGGAATTGTTGCCTTAATTTCTCAAATTGGTTATAATCACTGGGAAATGGAAAAATATTATTCCATGACTGTTTAAACAAATGATTGACTGATTGACAAATTCTAAGTTTTGTTTGAATCAATTACAAAATATTCTAACAAAAACAAATTAATTAATAAACACTGATTTTAAAAAAAGAAATACCATTTCTTTTTGCAAAATTGTTAATATGAAAAATCAAAGAAAAATATTAAACATGAATCAGAGATATTACAGATTCAGCTCCAGACCCCTGCAATAAAGTGAATATCATCTTCTTTAAATTGGTTGATTTTGTTTAGTGTCATATCAACATCTATGGATTATTTAATGCTGAAATCTAAATATTTTGAACACAATTGTATGCCTTCAACTAAAGATAAAATGTATTGTTATTCATTTTGCTATAAATTGAATTGCTGGCCATTTTGCTTTAAAATTGTATTGTTGGTAAATTAGGTATTGCTGTTGATTTGACTATAAAAATGTATTTTATACTTTCATAGTGTTTTGTTTAGGTGTTCATTATTTGCCCATAGCTGGTGCTACCACCCCAGGCCAGGGTGCACCTGGGAACAACAGCAATTAAGAGGTGGTTCCACTTCTCAAAACATCCAATCTCCCAATCAGAGGCTTTGCTGCTGGATGTAGTTTATCATCATACCCATGACTAATATTGTTTGAAAGATGCAGTCATAGGTTGTCTGTATCCAAGATTATAGCGTCATTGTGTACTCCATGCCTGCATAGTATATGCTATTAGTATTTTAAATTCCTAGACTGGTTGCTATAGCTAGAGAGCTCAGTCAGCCCTGCTCTTTAACCCATAGTTGGGGGAGAAGAAATGGGTTCATACCATTCTTCAGGGTATTTTCACAAAAATGAATGTATCAAATTCTGTTGGCCAATTTCTCATTCTGAGTCACCAGTCATAACAGCACTTGTGCATTCTTCATGTCAATGTCATAATTCACACAAATCTTTTGGATTTTTGTGCTTATAAAACCTGTGTTTATATTATACTGAAGTGCACAACATCATAAGGTAGAAATATTTTAAGTTAAAAATAATATTAAAAAATGCTAATCACCTGATCTTCCAGTGTGTCAATATTTTTGCTGCTAAAATGTTTTGACTTGATGTTGATGATTGCTGACTAATGATTAAACAATGAGAATTTACTGAGGGTTTATAATTCTCCTCATTTTAGATGGTAGTTGTTGTTCAACCTTGGGGATTCTAACCCTGTAGCAGCACCTTCCTCATTGCACTAAAGAGGTTGGGTCAGCATAATACAGATGACAGTGTGACAGTGGTTACAGGGGCTGGGTAAAAATCAATTTTTTTCCTTGGCCCATATGCATAAATATGTGCTAGGTGCTCCCCAGGTTAAAACGACCTTGTGTCATACCCATTTTTGACTGAATAAGGTGGCAGTTACTGAAAGCCTGGGTGGCTGGCAATATTTTTAAAAAATAAAACAATGAATATTGTGGCACCAATTCTTGCTCTGTAACATGCAATACTGTTTGATTGCATTTTACCTACAGTAGGACTTTCTTTCAACATTGAAATCCATCTTCCCAAAACCTGCCATTGTTTTATCAAGAAAGTCTGTGTGATATTCTAAATCTTTTGTTGTCATGCAAACAATGTTCACAGCATCTTTAACTGGAGTATATTTCATCTCAAGAAACCACTTCAGAGACATGTATCACTTCTTTTCATTTGAACTCTTAAAGTCTATTGTGTGGTTATTAATTGAAATAATTCCAATATAATAATTATGAAAAAATTTAAATATTACAAGAAGGACAAAATATGGCCATGCATAATCACAAAATGAAGAAATAGCACATATTTGATCAATGCACCATTGTCAGAAACCTTCAATTTTTAACAAAGTGCAATATCTGAAAAGTGTAATATTTGAAAAGTGCAATATCTGAAAAGTGCAATGAGGCCAAGTGTAAGGAAACAATGCACAATATATGCATATATAATTTATAATATCTAGAAAGTGAAGCATATGCAAAGTGCAATAAAATAGTGTGTAATATCTGCAAAGTGCAATAATTCAAAATGCAATATTTATAAAGAGCTATGATACAAAACACAATGAAGGAAGGTAACATATATGCAACATGCAATGGCTCAAAGTGCAATATCTGCAAAGTACAATTAATGTGTCATATCTGTAAATTGCAATATCTCCAAAATAGAATAAATCAATGTGAAATATCTGCAAAGCGCAATGAAGCAAAGTGCAGTTAAGCAATGGGATCACTGCATATATCCATATTTAAATTTCAAATACTTTAAAATAATCCAGAATGATTAAATTTGGAAAAAGACAGAAAAAACATTTTAATATTTTGCAAGATATTTCTTTTTTATTGTAAATCTAACAAAACCCTTCCATTTAGTAATATGGTTGTTCATAAGCTTAAAAAAATATGAGGAGGGGTTGAAAAATTTTTAGCCACTTCCTGAAATTTGACAAAACATCAGAAATTTTTTAGTCCCTTTTGGTCAAGTTTTTTCTGATGTTAAATATTTTACATTTTTTATCAGTTGTTATAGTTTTATTCATTTTCAACACAACCTTGTAACTGCTGATTGATTTTTTTTATAGCAGTCAGTTTCTAACAATGCTAAAAAATGTTGATATATGTGAGCACCAGTCTTTTTGTTGCTGGCCACTTTTCTGAGCATTTAAACTGAACGAATTGCACATGTTAATAAAAAAACACCTGCTGTGTTTTCTTCATTATCAAGTCAATTGAATGACTCATATTTTGATATTTACTACAGAAATTTTTGACATCTACTACAGAAAAGTTATTAACATTTACTACAGAAAATTTTTGACATTTACTACAGAAAATTATCAACATTTACTACAGAAAATTTTTGACATTTACTACAGAAAATTCTTAACATTTACTACAGAAAACTGAAAGAAATGTCCTTGGAAATTTCATTTATAAAATAGGTAAAAATATATATGCAAATTTTTGTTCTTAACTTATACTATGTTAAATTTCACAAGGAAACTGGTATTAACCAATCTTCATAAAAATTTCATGTTATAATTATACAAGCAATACATTGAATTTCAGTTTATAATATTTATCTTTATTAAAATATTGTTTGGAAATGTCAGGTTTTATTATTGTTATGAATAATCAAAAGTGGTCTCCTCCTGTTTTGCTACTCTCCTCTTTGAGAGAGTTATTTCTGTTTATTGGAACTATATGCAAACCTTGTATTGCAAACCTTCTTAGATGAATATAACTTTCTTAAAGCCTACACCTGCATACTTTTGTCATTACAATTATATCAATAAACTAATTGCAACATGCATTTTATTTATCCATAAAATCAAAAAGATATAGGCCATAGAAAAATATATTTGCTTAACACAATATTCCATTATTTTTTTTACATGTAAATATAGATGCCTTAACATACTGCAACCTTCATCAGTCACCCATTGTTTCACTTTTAACATTACCTGTAAAGGATTTTGTTGTTCCCCAGAGTTCTTTGCTTGACTGTTGTTTTCCTTTTCTCATATACATCTCATTTAATAATTTACTACAAGTTTTCTATTGGATTAGTATCTGGAGATTAAGAGACAGAAAAATTTCATTAGAAACAAAGAAAATAGTACTGGACTGTTACGTGATATCTGTCCTCCTGGATGGCAGTAAATGCTGAACATGTCATGATCCCAAGTCATAACATCACTGATGAGGTGATCCTGTGCACTCAATGGAGTGTTTTCATGACAAATATATATATATATATATATATATATACAATTTAATTAAATTCAGCTGACAAGGTCTATCTATTCAACGTTTTATCATATCCTTGCAATTTCATTTTAAACAATTTATTCATAACTTTATTCCCAATGTACAACACCTCATTCAGACATTAATAATATATAATAAAATCTTCAATATATTCAAATTTAATTGTTATGGTCTAAGGAAGAACAAGACAAACACAAGAGTAGAAATAACGAAGGTATATTACATGAAATAATAATACAAGATGTGGAATGTGTTAGCATAACTGTCAATCTGGTTTGGAGTGAACTACTATTGGCTCGACTCTATTCGTCCCTCTCTCTTGAGAGGCATAGTATACATAGTGTTAGGAAGAGTTCATTCTGTAGTTATAGGTAAGGACCCATGACATTAATAAAACTTGTTTGGATGATTTCTTCCTGTCTAAATATACCATGAGTGTGTTTGTGTGCATGTATGTGTGGATTGGGGGCTGAATTTTTTATTATTTTTTTTGCAAATTCATTTTCAACCAATAAAGTTTATGGAAAAAGTATTATCTTTCAGTTCAAATTTTGAGACATTTTACAAATTTTAACAATTGCTTGATTCCTCTTCATTTTACTGCACAATTTCAAAATCTTAATTTATGCTTGTCAAGCTAATTTTTTTATTTAATATTTAAATAGCATGACTGCAGGAATTGTTGCCTTAATTTCTCAAATTGGTTATAATCACTGGGAAATGGAAAAATATTAAATAGTAAATGCTGAACAATCTCCTCAAAGATGAAGAAGGGACAAAATAGAAATATGGTTTGACAGAAAGATGTTGAAGATACCATGGACCAAACATGTGAGCAACAACAAGGTTTTGGAGAAAATGTAAACAAAAGGGAAACTTATACTTAACATCAGGAAGAGGCAGTTGACATTTCTGGGGCACATAATGAGCAAGGAGGGCTTGGAAAACCTGATACTCACAGGACAAATTAAGGGAAAGAGGGACAGAGGAGAGCAGTGTATAACATACCTGATGAATTTGAGCAAATGGATGGTAGAACATGGTTTGGGAGAAATAGCAAAAAGACAAAACTTATTAAGAGCTACAAGTGGCAGGAAGATATGGACTGTAAACAAAAAGGAAGGATCTTACATATAATATGGAGATACTCCTGTGTCTGGAGAAGCCATGTTTAGGACTCCAGATTCAAATGGGCTGGATTGATCTATGCCCCAACCAAGGACATATTCCATAAACGTGAAACAGCGAGTCTCAGGTTTCCTCATATGAAGGACTGTCAGCTGAAGTTTCTTTCTGTATCTGGGAAAGATATATTCCCAAAGCAAAACAACACCATGTGATTGTAAACTTGCTTTCTTTTAGCCTGGACCCCTTGTCCTAGGCTAAAAGAAAGCAACCTCATATGGTAACTGCTGTAAACAAACTGAAAATTGACTGCTATTTTTGTCACTAGACTGGCAACATGGTCTTCTCAATTTACAATTGAATTGGCTAGATGTAACTATGCTAACAGTTTTTTCTCTTGCACTTCTTACTTGTGGAACTTTCTTCCAGCTTCTTGCTTTCCATTCAACTTTGATTTTCAAAAATTTAAATCCAATATCATTCATTATCTTATGTCTTCTTAAACCCTGTCCTTTTTTTACTCTATCACCTTAATAATGTTTTTATTCCACATATTCTCTCACACTCCTTATACCTTAGTAGCTTTATTGCTTTGCTTGGGGTGAAATGATTAAAAGAAAAATTATTTATATAACATTTAATTTGATACAAGGATTTGCAGGATTAATTTTATGCAAACACATTTATTCATAGGAAAATGCAAAGAAAAATCAGCAATATTATTGGTCCTGACCTGACATCTCAGATTCAGTCACTTTTCCACCACTGTAAAGTTGATTCCCTGTACCTTTTCTACAAATACTTTCATGATAATTGTTAGGATGAGCTCTTCGCTATTGTACATAGACTTTATACAATTATGTATAATTTAAGTACTGTGCTAGATTGGCAACATGGTCATGTCAATTTATAGTTAAAATGCTTCATATTTGCTTCATACTATTTCTAAAAAAGATTATGTTTTGGTTTTCATCTGCTTGAATGATACTTCCAACTTAAGGTACAATTTTGCAAACAATTGTGCCTTCATTTATATAATAATGAGATTAACTGTTCCCACACAGGAAACATTCAACAGTAATTGACCAAAGAATTAGTACTACTGTTGATTTAAATTTATGAAATCTTTCTCTTAAAAGAGTTCTTTAGGAAAATAGACTTCAATGCAACGAATTTTTATAGTAAAATCCTTTCCAATGCATTTTTATAGTAAAGTCCTTTCCAATGCATTTTTATAGTAAAATCATTTCCAATGAATTTTTATAGTAAAATCCTTTCCAATGAATTTTTATAGTAAAATCATTTCCAATGCACTTTTATAGTAAAATTATTTCCAATGAACTTTTATATTGGCCCTAACCTCACATCTTGGCTTCAGTCACTTTCATTTTCAAAAATTTAAATCTAATGTCAATCATTATCTTCTGTCTTCCTGAATACTCTTCTATTGTTCTCACTCCTAGTAATGTTTCTATTTGTTGATTCTTTTACATGCAGTAACTGCTTGTGTCTTAGTGGCTTTACTGCCTTTTTTTTGGATAAATTTGATTAAAAACAAACTTGTTTGACTGAAGCTTATTGCATTTACCTTCCATTTAAATAGTGTCAGTTAACTTGATTTTTATGTATATTGTTAACTATTTTAATGTTTTCTATGCTGAAACATTTCTGAAGAAAAAAGTTTTGCTTCACTGAAAATTCTCTCCCAGTCCAATAAAAAATTATATATCTAGAATAGCAAAACCTTAAGTTATACAACTAATTGTCTGGTGATATAAATTTAGTCTAATCATGGCATGTGACAGAGATAAAACCTTTGTGAGAAAGAACATACCATCCACTCTTTCTTAAAATTCTGTTCATTTCTCAAGATAAAAAAAAATATTGAGTTTCAAGGAAGAAAATAATAACTCGGGTGAAAACCTGAATGATTTTTAACTGACCTTGTACTTAAAGAAAACTGTCAATATTTAACCTTCATATCCACAAAAAAAAATGTCAAAAGGATAATTTTTCCTTTGACATCATTATTATTTTAACTGCCTTCACTCCTTGGCGATGTTTATTGTTTTAAAAAGCAATGATTAGAATTTTTTAAAAATTTTCTTTGTTCTTAAGAAGTGATAACAAAAATATTAAACACTATTTATTTATTAGATTTTTTTGATTTATTTATTAGATTGTTTATTGGAATGGTTGGCAAAACATTGGCTAATTGCAAATCAATTCAAACGTTATAAAATGATAAATAACAAGTATTTGTTTCACATATTTTAAAAATTTAGTAAATGTTCATAAATATATGAATAAAAAATTGTTTTCACATTTAATTCTTTATAAATTGGTAAATGATAAATGTTGCATTGTATTAGTTTTAATACAATTGTATTAGTTTTTAGAACTTTGTAAATATAAAATTATTTTTGTAAATAAATAGTGCTTAATATTTTTGCTGTAAAATCTCTAAGAACAAACAAAATGTATAAATTCACTTTCATCATATGTTTAAGTATTATTAAAATTCTAATCATAGCTTTTTAAAACAGTAAACATTGCCGAGAAGTAAAGGTAGTTAAAATGATAGCTGTTTCAAGGGAAAAACCATTCTTTTGATACACCTTTTTTTTTACAGGAATGACAAAAACTTTTAAATTTTAAGTGTTTTCATTATTCAGATCATTGCCTTCATCTTTGTTGTTATTAATATGTCTCCTCTTTATTGATATTAATATGTCTCCTCAAGATGATACATTTTTCAGCTTTCCTCAGTTGTGTGTTTTATCTCTGGAGGTTAACAGGTTGAGTGTATTTTAGTTAAAGGTGCATTTTCAATGTGTAAACAAAGAAAATAGAAGCATACAAAATCTTGAGTTTTTTCTATACATGTTTATTCCTTTTATGGTGACTGTAGTGAAACAAAGTTCTCAATATTTCTTTGGTATGTCCAATTTTCTTTTTTGGTTCAGAAGTTAGGATAACAATGGTTAAAATGGTGAAGCTCAAGTTCACTTTGCATTGAGTTGGAACAACCATTTCATCTACTTCATGAGTAGTGTTGCTAAAACATGTCTGAACAATGTCAGAAAATGGAAAAGAGAAAGATTCTGTCCTTTCTGGAAATGGGGTCATAAAATTGCACATGTGACCAGAAACCCTCTCCAATTTCTTTTTAACTTGATTCATGGGAAAATTAATTTATTTTTTTTTTTTTATCCTTTATTGCTATTTTATTTATTGGCTTAATTTCATTTTCCTACATATCCACACTTTAGAAATATTTGACATTCAGAAATTAACTATGTATTTCATTGCTATGAATTATGAATCAACAAACCAAAGTAGAACTACGGTTAAATAGTACAAAGCTGTGTCTAGAATTAGTCTATCATGACTTCTTTTAAGATGTTCAGAATGTAATTACAGATTTCATGGATACAAATTATAAATCAACCAACCAGGCAAAATTAATGTTGTGTGGTAGGAAACAGCATCTAGAATTAGTTTATCATTTCTTCTATTAAGTTGTTCAGAAAGTAATTAAGGATTTCATCACTATGAATTATGAGTCTGCCAACCATCTAGTACTGTTTCATCATCACAGAACAGAACCAAAGTTTTCTCTAGTCCTGATGAACGTTTGTACTCCTTGACTTGACCGTCTATTGGGACTCTGGCTCACTCAAGACCTTGTGCAAGTATATATAGCATAGACCTAATTTAAGGTTTATGAAACATACAACAATATAAATACATAAAAAAGTAAAACAAAGTACAAAAGTCTTCATAAAAAATACTTGTATATATATTTTATATTTAAAATTATTAATACAAAGTTTGCATATATGTACTCACTAAAGACTAGGTACCAAAAACAATATAAATGTAGTACTTATCTGTGTAATAAAAACAGAACCAGTGAATAAACTTATACCAAAGTTTTATTGCACTTTACTCTGACTACTCATCTACTGACAGATATTACAGGGTGCTTTTATACCTCCTAGATCTTAAGGGGAGGTAACTGGTGATTTATCAATACAATCTGTCTGGTTGTTAAGAGCCTGAAATTGTGTGTCCTGTTTCTGTAACTCCAAGAAGCAAAAAGAGAAAGATTGACTCTCTCGCTTAACGATGTCTCATGCGAGTCTTGTCAGATCATATGACTATGCTTGTAAATATTTATAATTAATATTTATAGCTATTTTTGTTTTGGTCAAGTGGAGATAACTTTTTGTCTCTCACTACAAACTCAAGTGGAACTCATATATACACAATCCATCATTAAATATACTGGAAAAATTGTTGGTTCTTTGTACCATTCCAGAAAGTACCAGACTCCTTCTACCATGCTCTATCTCTACCAGAGCCAGATCAAACCAAAAATGGACTATTACTGCCCAGTCCTTACTTTCCAGCCTCAACAGAGTTCAAAAGTGTTTGTGCAACCTTGTGGGTGATGAATAGTTTCCACCCTACAAGCCCTTTCCCATAAATAAAAAATGGATAACCTCTCACTACTCTATCACTATTTTCATAGTCAGGACAAAGTACATTCCTTTTCTCCACCAGTTCAGACTTCACAGCTAGGATCTCTTCTTTAAGAAGAATATTCCACTCCGACAGATTCTTTCTAAGAACTGTTGTATTGCAGAACAGAATAATAATAGGATGCTTCCCCAATCTCTATAAACTTAAGCTCTTCAAGTCTAGGATTGACTGTTATCTATCCTACATATCCAGGCAGATCACACAGATACAGCACTAACCCTTCAACATTGTTTTTATGCACTGAATCCCTAGAAGCAGTACTTTGATTCTGCACAGATACAACACTGATTTTTTTTTTGAAAGCCTAGAAGCAGTACTTTGATTCTATGCACAGATACAACACTGATTTTAAGCTGAAAGCCTAGAAGCAGTACTTTTGATTCTATGCACAGATACAACACTGATTTTAAGCTGAAAGCCTAGAAGTAGTACTTTGATTCTATGCACAGATACAACACTGGTTTTAAGCTGAAAGCCTAGAAGCAGTACTTTGATTCTATGCACAGATACAACACTGATTTTAAGCTGAAAGCCTAGAAGCAGTACTTTGATTCTATGCACAGATACAACACTGATTTTAAGCTGAAAGCCTAGAAGTAGTACTTTGATTCTATGCACAGATACAACACTGATTTTAAGCTGAAAGCCTAGAAGCAGTACTTTGATTCTATGCACAGATACAACACTGATTTTAAGCTGAAAGCCTAGAAGCAGTACTTTGATTCTATGCACAGATACAACACTGATTTTAAGCTGAAAGCCTAGAATAGTACTTTGATTCTATGCACAGATACAACACTGATTTTAAGCTGAAAGCCTAGAAGCAGTACTTTGATTCTATGCACAGATACAACACTGATTTTAAGCTGAAAGCCTAGAAGCAGTACTTTGATTCTATGCACAGATACAACACTGATTTTAAGCTGAAAGCCTAGAAGCAGTACTTTGATTCTATGCACAGATACAACACTGATTTTAAGCTGAAAGCCTAGAAGTAGTACTTTGATTCTATGCACAGATACAACACTGATTTTAAGCTGAAAGCCTAGAAGCAGTACTTTGATTCTATGCACAGATACAACACTGATTTTAAGCTGAAAGCCTAGAAGCAGTACTTTGATTCTATGCACAGATACAACACTGATTTTAAGCTGAAAGCCTAGAAGTAGTACTTTGATTCTATGCACAGATACAACACTGATTTTAAGCTGAAAGCCTAGAAGCAGTACTTTGATTCTATGCACAGATACAACACTGATTTTAAGCTGAAAGCCTAGAAGCAGTACTTTGATTCTATGCACAGATACAACACTGATTTTTAAGCTGAAAGCCTAGAAGTAGTACTTTGATTCTATGCACAGATACAACACTGATTTTAATGAAAGCCTAGAAGCAGTACTTTGATTCTATGCACAGATACAACACTGATTTTAAGCTGAAAGCCTAGAAGTAGTACTTTGATTCTATGCACAGATACAACACTGATTTTAAGCTGAAAGCCTCAGTACTTTGATTCTATGCACAGATACAACACTGATTTTAAGCTGAAAGCCTAGAAGTAGTACTTTGATTCTATGCACAGATACAACACTGATTTTAAGCTGAAAGCCTAGAAGCAGTACTTTGATTCTATGCACAGATACAACACTGATTTTAAGCTGAAAGCCTAGAAGCAGTACTTTGATTCTATGCACAGATACAACACTGATTTTAAGCTGAAAGCCTAGAAGTAGTACTTTTTTATGCACAGAAAACACTGATTTTAAGCTGAAAGCCTAGAAGCAGTACTTTGATTCTATGCACAGATACAACACTGATTTTTGAAAGCCTGAAAGCTTTGATTCTATGCACAGATACAACACTGATTTTCTGAAAGCCAGAATACTTTGATTCAATGCACTGATTTTAAGCTGAAAGCCTAGAAGTAGTACTTTGATTCTATGCACAGATACAACACTGATTTTATGCCTAGAAGATACTTTGATTCAGGCACAGATACAACACTGATTTTTTAAGCAGTACTTTGATTCTATGCACAGATACAAACTGATTTTAAGCTGAAAGCCTAGAAGCAGTACTTTGATTCTATGCACAGATACAACACTGATTTTAAGCTCTTTGATTCTATGCACAGATACAACACTGATTTTAAGCTGAAAGCCTAGAAGCAGTACTTTGATTTATGCACAGATACAAAGCTGAAAGCCTAGAAGCAGTACTTTGATTCTATGCACAGATACAACACTGATTTTAAGCTGAAAGCCTAGAAGTAGTACTTTTTGAAAGCCTAGAAGCAGTACTTTGATTCTATGCACAGATACAACACTGATTTTTTTAAGTACTTTGATTCTAAAGATAACACTGATTTTAAGCTGAAAGCCTAGAAGTAGTACTTTGATTCTATGCACAGATACAACACTGATTTTAAGCTGAAAGCCTAGAAGCAGTACTTTGATTTTATGCACAGAACAGCCTAGAAGCAGTACTTTGATTCTATGCACAGATACAACACTGATTTTAAGCTGAAAGCCTAGAAAGTACTTTGATTCTATGCACAGATACAACACTGATTTTAAGCTGAAAGCCTAGAAGCAGTACTTTGATTCTATGCACAGATACAACACTGATTTTAAGCTGAAAGCCTAGAAGCAGTACTTTGATTCTATGCACAGATTTAGAAGCAGTACTTTGATTCTATGCACAGATACAACACTGATTTTAAGCTGAAATGCCAGATACAACACTGATTTTAAGCTGAAAGCCTAGAAGCAGTACTTTGATTCTATGCACAGATACAACACTGATTTTAAGCTGAAAGCCTAGAAGCAGTACTTTGATTCTATGCACAGATACAACACTGATTTTTGAAAGCCTAGAAGTAGTACTTTGATTCTATGCACAGATACAACACTGATTTTAAGCTTTAGAAGCAGTACTTTGATTCTATGCACAGATACAACACTGATTTTAAGCTGAAAGCCTAGAAGCAGTACTTTGATTCTATGCACAGATACAACACTGATTTTAAGCTGAAAGTCTAGAAGCAGTACTTTGATTCTATGCACAGATACAACACTGATTTTTTGAAAGCCTAGAAGCAGTACTTTGATTCTAAAGATACAACACTGATTTTAAGCTGAAAGCCTAGAAGTAGTACTTTGATTCTATGCACAGATACAACACTGATTTTAAGCTGAAAGCCTAGAAGCAGTACTTTGATTCTATGCACAGATACAACACTGATTTTAAGCTGAAAGCCTGATTTGATTCTATGCACAGATACAACACTGATTTTAAGCTGAAAGCCTAGAAGCAGTACTTTGATTCTATGCACAGATACAACACTGATTTTAAGCTGAAAGCCTAGAAGCAGTACTTTGATTCTATGCACAGATACAACACTGATTTTTGAAAGCCTAGAAAGTACTTTGATTCTATGCACAGATACAAACTGATTTTAAGCTGAAAGCCTTACTTTGATTCTATGCACAGATACAACACTGATTTTAAGCTGAAAGCCTAGAAGCAGTACTTTGATTCTATGCACAGATACAACACTGATTTTAAGCTGAAAGCCTAGAAGCAGTACTTTGATTCTATGCACAGATACAACACTGATTTTAAGCTGAAAGCCTAGAAGTAGTACTTTGATTCTATGCACAGATACAACACTGATTTTAAGCTGAAAGCCTAGAAGCAGTACTTTGATTCTAGGCACAGATACAACACTGATCTTAAGCTGAAAGCCTAGAAGCAGTACTTTGATTCTATGCACAGATACAACACTGATCTTAAGCAGAAACCCAATAAGCAACACTTTGATTGTATACCCTAATACAACATTGATCCTAAGCAGAAGGTCAGGGAAGCAACATTTTGATTCTACACACAGATACTAAGATCTTAGGCAGAAGTCCTGTTTTATACATAAATATTCCTATTATTTTTCATCTGTACTATGTTAGTTTCATAATAAAATACTCCTGTTTTGTGATGTCATCTCAGTGTGTCCTTTCAGTTTAGTTGAGGAAATAGCAAAAAAGATAAATGTTCTAGTCATCTCCATTTTTTGTTGATTGTAGTTGTTAGTTTTCTATTAATTCATATAATAAGCACAGTGAGCTTTTGCTGGCAGACAGGCTTAATATCTTTTGTGTTAAAAGCTGTATTAAATGTTTCTTTTGTGATAAATAATAGAGGTGTTTGCTCAAAATAGTAATCTCCATTTTCTTTTATCAAGTATGAGAAGTAAACTCTGTTCACAATCTTTTCACATGATAATAGATAATATTAATATCTCAGAAAGCCATGTATATTTTCAAAAATAAAAAAGGTGAGAAAACCTATGGTTTGCCAAAATGTAAGAATCACAACTATTTATTCCTGTCTTAATAGTAAGTCTGATAGGTCAGTCAAAGTAAAACTGGCAGCTGCTCTTGAAAATGACCTCCAATCAGATGTTAATTGGGGCAAGAAATGGGTTGTAAATTTTAACACTGCCAAAATTAAACTGCTATCTTTTAATCCTCATAGAGAACCATTTCTTTCCATCAACCTCTAGGAGAGCAACTCATTGCACCTTCTTGGTCTCATGTAGTCCACTAACATGATGTTGAGCAATTGCATTAAATCAATTACTGCTGCTAGGAAAGTTGGTTTACTGTGTCCTGCCAGACAATTTTTTTCATTAGTATCCATCAGGCATATTTATAAATCTTCCATTCATTCATACATTGAATATTTCTGCCATATTTGGTTTGGTGTTCCTGCTTTCTATCTCAAGGTTCTCAATAAAATCCAAAGAAGGGTCTGTAAGGATGCACAGTGGAGTAATAGATAGCAGCTCGGATTGAGGAATTGGAGACCTAAGTTCGAATTACAGTCAAATCCATTACATTTGCTTATGTGCTAATAAAAAGAGAGGACTTACTCTCCCATTTTTTTTGGTCCAGGATGCAGTAGTGACAAGTTAGGACAGATCCCCACTGGAAGAGATTTCTTTCCCTGGGCAAGCCAACTTCTTAATTTCACCAAACTATATGGTGCGTGCACACACACACACGTAACTAATCCCATAAATATTTTTATTTCCCTTTTTTCGGCGTTATATATATCTATATACACACAAGTATATTTTTTTCTCTTCTTGAATTATTTTGTTTTTTATATAAATGTATACAAAAACCTCCATGTTTATGTTGAATTCATTTATTTTGAAAGTTTTTAACATCTTCCTGTCACAAGTTGTACACTCTTCCTGTTACAGGGGTTTACAGCCGCATCATGGTGAAACAAAAATTCTGTATGTTCACCAAAGTTAAGTATCTTCAAGCCTGGTCAGTACCTACATGGGTGAACACTTGAGAATGCTAGGTGCTGTAATTTTGGATGTGTGGGTGGTGCAATGGATAAGGTCCTGGAATTGTTAATCAGAGAGTCAAGTTTCAATACCTGTTGAGTTCGTTATATTCACTTACATGCAAATACCTGTTATGGAGTGGTTTCACAGTGGAGGCTTGTATTTGTACTAAGTTGGTCCTAAAATAGGTTTGACGTACAAAACGTTAGGAATTTGATATAATAGGTAATGACGCAGAGAAATCTAGTTGTGGTCACTGATACTTTAGTATCCGACTAACGGTCATCTGGCATCAACTGACTGACCGAACCCACTGAGCGACTCCTACTGCTCCTACTTATTATAGGTGGGAGAATCTATTAACTATAGAATAGGTGTGTTCCACTATAACACCCCCCTAAAACTTTACTCCATAGGAGTAAACAGTTTTATTTATTTATTTTTCATCTTTTACAGGAAATATGAAGAAAAAATAACTATTAACTATAGAATAGGTGTGCTTCACTATAACAATACCCTTGGAAAAGAATGAATCCACCTCTTCTCCCCCAGCTATGGGTTAATTAGTAAGATTTGTATCACTAAACCATTATTATCTCAAAAAAAAGAAAATTCTTGCTATCTAAAATTATTTTCTGACTTGAAATAACTGGCAAATGGTCAGTAATTTGTAGAAAACAAATCAGTCAATCAATCTTCCTGTTACAAGATAATCTAGAAAAACCTTACACTTATCAGCAGTTTTTAATCATCATGAACTATATCAGCAAAGTTTACAAGATAAAAACATAGGCTAAGATTAAGAACTTGATAGTTTTAGCATTTGGAAAGACTAAAAGACAGTATAGATTTCCAGTAAAGTTACAAGAGTTTTTTCTAATGGTGTCAATAAAGAAAGAAATTGTATTTGAACAAAATTTATACTTTGAATATTTTTGCTTAAAAGTTTATTTAACACTTCAACAATTTTCAATATAATTTGTTTAAAAATTTATTTTAAGTTTTGGAGAAAGTAAATTTGAAAAACCAAACAAATCTTCATTCAAATGTAACACAAAATTTTTCTTGCCAGAATCTATTTTAAATATTTATAAGTCTACCATTCATCCTTGCTTTGAATATTGATGCCACATATCATTTAGTACTCCTGCTATATATTTAGAGATTCTTGATAAAATACAAAGAAGAATCTGCAATGTTATTGGTTCTGACCTGGCATCTGTCCCTTTTGTACTGTCATAATCTAGCTTCCTGTACCTTTTCCATAAATACTTTCATGGTAATTGTTCTGATGAACTTTCCACTGTGGTATCTAGACTTTATGAATTTAAGTGCTGTACTAGATTGGTAGCCAGATCTCTTCATTTTACACTGAAATGGCTTGATGTAACCATAAGTTCTATGCTAACAGTTTCTTCTATTGCATTTCTTCAGGTTTCTTATTTCCTAGTCAACTTTGCTCTTACAAAATTTAAATGCAATGTCAATTGTTATCTTTTGTCTTCCTAATTCTCATTTTGTTATTGTCCTATCACCTTAATAGTATTTTTTTTCCATTTTTCTAATACTCAGTAATCTCTTGTGTCCTAGTGGCTTTATTGTCTTGCTTGTGGGGAAATGGTTAAAAAAAGGACTAACATAACAAAATCAATCTAATGAATTCATAGTAGAGCATTTTTCACTTACAAGAAATAAATTCAGCAGTATTAAAATTCATTTCATAGTGGTTTTTTTTTTTTTTTTTTTTTTTTAAGCATTACGCCCCGAGCAAGGTGTGAGGCCACTAGGATGCAGGGCGTTGCAGAAGATTTGGAGCAAGAGCAGATAGGAGTGATAGAAGAAAGGATGAGAAGAGGGATAGTGGGTAGATCAAGGTAACTGGAGATGTCGATTGACATTACATTTGAATAGTTGGAGATTATAGCTCTCAGGGAAACAGTAATTGGGAAGGTGTTCTACAGGCGAGAGGTGCAAGGTATGAAGCTATTGGAGTAGAAGAGACGGCTACATTTTGTTGTTAATAATAATACCAATGATGTTCTTGATTAATAAATTCAATATTTTATTTATTTTTATTCCTTCTCCAAAAATACATAAAATCTGAATAGCTTGATACAACAGAGTTGAAGAGTAATATTTAAAATCCTACAAGAACATCATTTGACCTATGTCCAGAAACTGTCTATTGCATTGGTACACTTCAACCTGATTATCTTACTGACATCACTATGCATATTAATCCACAAAAAGAAGCGTGTGACAATATTTCCCAGCATTTCTCTTGTGAATTTAATGCCTTTACCTCTGTGTTTTCCCAAGTGAACTTCACATTTGCTAAAAAAAAAAAAAAAAAAATTGGAAGATTCCAAATTATGTGAATCCTGTCTGCAATCCGTCTAGTCTCCCAAGACCATTTAGTGGCCTCCCACGTCCCTCGGGTTTTTAATCGGTAGCGTGGTTCTCTTTTATGCAAATACTGCCAGTCCTGGTTCAGAAATGTTATTCGGCTTTTTGCTCCTGGTAAGTCACTTTCTTTCTATGATATTCATTAGCCTCGGTTAAATATACCCTGGTTCCAAGTTTGCCAAATCTTTCTTTTGATATTCATTGTTAATTTATATTAATATCATTGAAATGAACACTTTTGATTATTATTTGTAATTTTCTTGTATTTATCTTCTTCTTTGTTGTATGTTTTTTTGTCCTTATCACTTTTCGATGCCATCCTATTTCCAAATTTTATTCTTTTTTTCTTTCTTCATTGTTTTAATTTTCTCTTAATACTTGCCTCAGCATGTGTAAAAAATGTGTATGTATATATATATATATATATATATGAAAATTTCTCAGAGTTAACCTGTAGAAAAGAAAATATTTATAAATATAAATGATAATAGGAAAACTAGTTATTGCTGACACGTTTTCACATTGGACAAAACGCGTCAGCAATAACTACAGTTTTACTATTGTCATTTATATTTATAAATATATATATATATATATATATATGATGGACTCTCCCGTCGTTTTCGATGTATTAGTGTCTTTCAGTTCAGTTTTTAATCCTATACTTGTCCCTGTTGCCTTAACTCTCTTGCCAGTGGACTTGTTGCTCAGGTGGAATAGCAAAGAAGGAACACAGAACTTAACTGCAGACTATCCACACAAAAGATTTGTTTAGAGTGGTGAAGGCTTGTGTAGAACCAGTCACACTTATTGGAAGTGCTGATAACAAGGAGTTGGTGCAAATATTTATCACAAACACAATGAACAACACCCATCAGGTTTTATTATCACAGATTTTTTACCTCTCCGGAACTAGAAAAGTACAGCGCATTTCGATGGTAATTTCACATGATATAGCCCGCCTGCTGAAGCGGTTTACAGGGTTTCGTGCATGGAGATTTAAGGGATGGGTGAAGATCAGTGTTGCCTGTCCATCTTAATAAGAACAATAGCAGCCAAATAACAAATGTACTACTTCTACCCACTGCCACCTACACACATAGAATATACTCTGGATGTCGGAGTAAACAATTTGTCATCAATGTGCAATATATCACTACAAAGTATAAATTATTATAAAGTATAAGAGAAAATTTTATTATTATTATTATTATAATTATTATTATTGTTGTTGTTATCATTTATCTTTCAAATATCTATATATATATATATATATATATATATATATATATATATATATGTTTGAATAAAAGACAGACCACGTTAAGATTCCATGTAATAAGCTATTTCACCATAACCCCTTTAACAGGGTTCTGGATCATCAGACTTTACTTCCAAAAGCTGAAATGAAGAATGAAAAGAAATTCACACGTTTTTTACGGACCTCATCAAGTATACGCAAAGTTAACGAAGTGAGGAAGTGAGGTGGGAGAGAGGATATGAGTGTGTCATATGTATCATTTTAGTTTCCTATTTTAACCCCGGTGTGTCGGCTGGATGTTGCTCAAATCTAACGCGTCTTGTCTCTAGATAAAGGTGGTTAAGGGGTGGACGATAAGGGCTGCATTAAGGAAGTTGCGTTACAACAACCCCAATAAATTACACGACATGTTTCATTCAAATTCCTAGACGCTGTCAGTTCGTGTTACTTTAACGTGCATATTTGGGAGGTTAAGGTGTGATAAATATCTAAAATTTTAAAAACAATCTACGAAGAAATTAATTTGAAATTCGGTGGTGTTTTGGGTATTTCCTATGAAGCAGTCGATTGGAAAGATCCATAGACAGAACATTGAAAGAGTAATCCAATTTATATTTAGTACTTTTTTAAAGCTTTTATCTTATAGCTTGTTAGGTTGACATTTATTTGTTTGATTTTTGTTCATTAAGTAAACCTGTGATTGTTTTTGATTTTTGTTCATTAAGTAAACTCGTGGTTGTTTTTAGGCCCTTCTTTTATATTTTCTTATCTACACATGTCTTAAACCCCTATTTGTAACCACATACCTATATCGTCTTATATGCCTATGAGTTCCTATATACACCTACACACACATTCCCATGTATATATAGATACATAAAAATATATATATATATATATATATATATATATATATGACTGCACATGTGGGCACACCTGCTTAAAGTGCTTGTACATTTATTTAGTGTTAATTCTTAGTTAATTCTCAATATTATATTTTAATGGGTCTATCCTGAGTGGCAAACCGAATGGGAAATTTGGCTTATTGTTTTTATGAGGACTTAAGTTTAAACTTATATTTTAATTTGCTTCATTTAATTCTATGTCCATATATAAATTATTTCAAGTACCACTTTGTATCTAGGAATAACTTTGACAGAAGCTGAAAGAAAAGTAGGTAGGTTAAGAAAATCAACCCTTCACTATCCCCCACCCATGCCATCACCACCCATCCCAAGTGATAGATAGCTGTATGCTTTCGGTCGTGGAAATCAGAGAAATTCATTTCAAAGTCGCTGTAATTTTACCAAATGACCATTTAAATAAAGTCAGCCTGCTATGTCCATAAAATGTCAAATTTAAATCTTGGAAAGAAGCAATTGTAAGATTCTATAGACAGACACCTACTAGCTATTACCTCCTCTCTCTCCTAATATACTAGAATGTCAATTACACATCACATGATCAAAGTTCTGTGGGCCACAGATCAACTCTCCAAATGAACCAAACTCAGGGCTGTTTTATTATTTTTTTTAAAGTTCTTTCACAGTTAGGTCTCTGCCAGTTTTAATTCTTTGTTGAATTTTTAATGTAGAAATTTCAACTTTAACTAAGTTAAAACTTAGCAATTTTTTTTTAATAGGAGTAGATAGGCTTTCCTGTTGCCTGGTCCATGCTCCTCCCCCTTCTCTTGAGCAGAAGTAGTGGCTCATCCCTTCTTTTCTGTTTAGGAAGGGGTACCTGGTTCCTTTTCTTTTCTCAGGCCTTAAGAGTAATGCTGTCATGAATTTTTTGTGATATACGTGGATGGTGGCAACGTCTCTTCATACCTCAATATACCAATACCACACTATGAAGAGATGTTGCTACCAGGGTATCGGTTAGCAGTTTCTAAATGGTAGTTAGGAGCCCATACTCTTGTGTAGCATCTTGAGAAGCTGCTCTCATCAACAGTCACATAATATCAAGGTTTTTGCAGAAAAAGAAATGTGCTCCTAAGTTCACTCCAAACTCTACAACTATTTCCTCACTGTTTCCTGATTTCCTGCTTATTAGAAGTCCCCCTCTGTAGTTCCTGTTTTTAAGAACTTTGGAGAACCTTCTGATCCCTCTATTACCCTATTAGTCTCCTACCATTTTTCAGCAATGTATTCGAGGCTTTAATCAATGCTGAAGTGGTTAAGCACCTTACCTCTCACAACTTACTCTCTGACAAACAATATGGCTTCCATTTTGCTAGGTTTACCACTGATGTGATAATGGCTATCACTGAATATGTATATCAAGCTCTTGATAATAACAGCAGAACTCAATCTCTGGCTCTAGATATCTCAAAGACATTTGACAGGGTTTGGCATGCTGGTCTTCTACCTAAGCTTCAGGGCTACAGTATTACTGGACAACTGTTTGATTTAATCCAATTGTTCCTATCAACTCATAAAATGAAAGTCATTTTGAACAGGCTCACTTCCACATCCTTTCACATGAATGCAGGCGTCCCCCAAGGCTCTATCCTGGGTCCTATGCTGTTTCTGATCTTCAATGATCTTCCTGATGTCATCAGTTCTCAAGTAGGCATTTATACAGATGATACTACCATTTATTCCTGTCTCAATAGCAAATCTGTCAGAGCTGACAAAGTTAACCTGGATACTGCTCTTGAAAAGAACCTCCAGTCAGTGGTTAACTTATGCAGAAAATGGATTGTAAATTTTAATGCCTCCAAAACTAAACTGCTCTCATTTAATCACCATAGAGAAATTTTCCTGTCTGCCATCAGCATTGCTGATGCTAGACTCCTGGAGAGCAACACAGTGCATGTTCTTAGCCTCATGTTTTCAACTGATGATGTGGAATAACTACATTGAATCTATTGCAAGGAAAGTTGGGTCACTGTATTGTGCCAGAAGGTTTTCCTCGTCACAGTCCATCTTGCACATTTACAAATCTACCATTTGATCGTGCATTGAATACTGTTGCCATATCTGGTCTGGTCCTCCTTCTATTCATCTTGAGGTTCTTGACAAAATCCATCTGCAATGTAATCAATCTTGACTTGGCATCTCAACTTCAGTCACTTTCTCACAGATGTGATGGAGATTCCCTCTATTCTTCTGATAAGCTTTTTTTTTTCCTGATGCCCTGACTGCATGAATTTAAGGGTTCTACTAGATTGGCATCTCAGTCCCACCTTTTTACTGTCAAAATAGTTAAATGTAACTGCCAGTTCTACTCAAACAGTTTCTTTTCTCACATTTCTTGCCTGTGGAACTCCCTTCCATCTACTACAGTCTTCAAAAATTCAAATGCAATGTCAATCATCATCTTCTGTTTTCTTGAATACTGTTCACCTTTTATCCTTTCCTCAATCCCCTCTATACCCAGTCTTTTCTTTCATTTTAACTCTCTGTAACCCACTGCATACTAGTTGCATTTCTGCCTTGCTTGGGGTGAACTGATTAAAAAAAAAAATATTTTGGTTACTCAATGAGCTATTTTTTTATTTTTTTCCATTTTTTTATTTCATCATTTCCTCCCAAACAAGGTAATAATGTAACTAAGACATAAGGGAATAGAAGAGAATGAGAATACTTTAGAGAGGAAAAAAGACAATAAAAGAACAGGTTTCAAGAAAAAATAAGATTGTGATTGGTGTTGTATTTAAATTTTTGAAGATTGTAAGTGGTAGGGAAGCAAGAAATTGGAAGAGTCTTTCACAGAGAAGTGCAAAGAAGTACAAGAAACCATTAGAATAGAACGTATGGCTGCATTTAACTATTTTAACATCAAATTTTGAAACCTCATTGCCAATCTTGTAGTATGCTTAAATTCACGAAGTCTAGATAACAAGAAGAGCTTATTAGAACAACTACCATAAAAATATTTATAGAAAAGAGTGAGGGAAGTCACATCACGGTGGTAGGAAAGTGACTGAAGTTGAGATGCCAGGTCAGGATCGATAACATTACAGAATCCTCTTCAGATTTTATTGAAACTTGTTAGGATGGGTAAAAAAAATATATTCCAAGGGAAATAACTCTTTCCTGTTTCAAACAGAGTACCTCCCTTTTGCCCCTGTCAAAACCACCCAAGTCACGTGATCAACATGACTGAGAGGCGGGGATGCAAAAAAGGGAGCAGATTGGAACATGGCTACCAGACAATAAGGATGCTATATATTCTCCTGTCCCAACGGTTGTGACACACAACCCAGTAACTTGGGACCGTGATTTGTACATACCTAAATATATGTTGTAATGTTCTCCTGGGAATAAATGGTATTTCAAGTCAACCGTGAGTAGTAAATTTCTCTTTTCTTATCGCATGACCCGTTTCTCCATGTGCCACACACACACACACACATATTCATTCACGGACTGTGAATCAAAACTCATTCTAGGCATTTCATTTGGTAGTTATGAGACCGCAACCACACGCGCATTCATAACAAAACTCTTGAGATCTATATCAGGTGCACCAGGCCAGATATGGTAGCAATATTCAATGCATGGACAAATGACAGATTTATAAATGTGCAAGATAGATGCTACCAAGAAAAATTGTCTAGCAAGACACAAGGAACCAATTTTCCTAGAAGCAGACCTCACAACTGATTCAATATAATTGCTCAACATTATGTTAGTAGAAAACATGAGACCAAGGAGGAGCAATGAGTTTCTCTCCTGGAAGTTAGCATCAGCCATGCTAATACTAAACTGAAGGAGAACAATGCTGACATAGACCAAAACTTGTTCTCATTTTCCTTGATTTTTTCCCCTTACTTTTTCTTTTTCAGGTTGTCCCCTAGGTGCAGCCATTTAGCTCTACTTAGAAAAAGTCTAAAAGGATACACAAGTTCTGACTGATGTGGACAAATAATAATTAGGTATTACGTGTCAAGATGTATGTATGTTAATTTGATGGTAAACCAAGGATTCATTTTTGTCAGAGAAAATATATTTTTTTAATCAAATTCACCCCTAGCAAAGCAGTAAAGCCACTAAGGCACAAGGGGTTATTGGGTGTGGAAGAATTAGAAAACAGAAACATTATTAAGGAGTAAGAACAATAAAAGAAAATGAATAAAGAAGACAGAAGATAATGATTGATATTGCATTTACATTTTTGTAGATCAAAGTTGACTGGGAAGCATAGAGAGTGTTCCAGAAGCGAGAAGCACAATAGAAGAAACTGTTAGCATAGAATTTACAGTTACATTTAACCAATTCAACTGTAAATTGATGAGACCTTGTTACCAATCTAGTACTGCACTTAACTTTATAAAATCTAGTTATCATCACAAAGACCTCATCCAAACAATTATCATGTAATTTATCTACCAAAGTATTAATAGAAAAGACACAGTAATTCAACTTTATGGCAGTGGGAAAGTGACTGATTCTGAGATGCCAGGTCAGGACCAATAATAATGCTGATTCTTCTTTGGATTTTATCAAGAATCTCTAAATATATAGCAAGAATACTAAACCATATGTGGCAGCAATATTCAAAGCACGGTAGACTCAGATGTAAGATTCTGGAGAGAAAAATTGTCTAGCACTTAGCAGCATGAATTGGAAATGAAGAAATAGTTCCAGCAAGATTTGAACTCACTTTCTTTATCCTTAGTTTCCTTCTCTTCACAGATATAGAAGGATGACGTGAATTCCATAGGCTGAACCTGTGAGGACAATAAAGTTTTAGAGAAAATGGAACATAATGAGGAAAGAGTGCTTGGAAAATTTGACGCTCACAGGACAGACTAAAGGCAAGGGACAAATGAAAAACAATGCTTAACCTACCTAGAAAGCAAATGGATGGCAGAGTAAGGTTTAGGAGAAATAACAAAAATACAAAATATATTAAGAGCTACAAAGGACAGAAAATTGTAAAGAACCATGATCACCAATATCCTGAAGGGACATGGCACATAGTCGAAGAAGTTGGAGCCTGTTTAATTTGAACAGTGCCTTATCAATTAAGTTATAGATTCCTATGAGCAAATGATATTCAGATTTAGTTATCAAATTAGCCCAATCATTGTTTACTATTTATTATTATTATTATTGTATGTGGTATCATTTTGCCAGAAAGTAATTTAAAGTACCTAATTACTAAGTCCCTTCCAGAAGAAAAGAGTACTGTATTTGAGTTATTTATGTACATTTGGGATGTTTTGTTTAGATGGAGAGGGTTTTGCAAATGATATGTACAGTTCTCTACCAAGTAATCCTTTGTAGCTCTGATATGCTGACGTGTCCAGGAATTTTATTCTTCTTTATGATATCCACTACCTCTATCACAACAAGGATAATTGTAGTTTTAAGTTTCCATCTTTGACAGTTTTTGAAATTTCCTTTTTAGAAACATTGGAATCATTTAGGCAAGTCATATCAACTCATTAGCAGGTTCTTTTTTTGTCTTGTCTATTTATATCAATTTTCCTTTCTGTGAGGATTGAAAAGTTCCACAGTATAGTTATTCCATCACTATTTGTGACATCATTTGGGTGTTTTTGTACAATTTACCTGAGACTTCAATACCATAGTTCAAACAGACATGCCAATGAATATATTGTCTTAGCCTGTCATGTATAATAATGTATTTTTTCTCAGAAAGCACTGAGTACCCTGATTCTATGTGGTCAACAGTTTCATATTATTATTATTATTATATTTTTATTTTCTTTGATTTCTGGTTTACACATTTCTTTCGGGTCCCGCCCAGGACCTAAGGTTAGAAATGGCGTCATGACACTTTCCACTGACAAAAACAAAAAAAAAAAAAAAAAAAAAAAAAAAAAGATTACATAGATAAAGCCCTTCGTAAGGTGTGGGCTGTACTTGTTAGAACAATTTTCTGTATCTCCTTGAGGCATGGACTTCCAGGTATCCCTTCAATTAGTCTACTGGAATCTTTTCCAACCAGTCCTAGGGCTCCAACTACAACAGGGATTGTTGATGTCCCCATATGCCACATTTTCGTGATTTCTATTTCAAGGTCCTTGTACTTTGACAACTTTTTGAATATCTTCAAAGATACATTGCAGTCGGCAGGGACTGCCATATCAATAAGGAGGCACCGTTTTTGTTTATGGTCTTTAATAACAATATCTAGGCGGTTGGCCTTGATTGTTCTATTATTATTATTATTATTATTATTATTATTATTATTATTATTATCAGAAAAATGCACTGAAAATTATTTTAATCCAACTTGTTTATATAAACCAGGATCCAACAAATATGACTTACTAAACAAAGATATAAAATCTTTGATTCCCTTTAATGATTACATATATAGGCATATGGCAAATACTAAAATCATATATAGAAAATCATTGGAAATTATTTTAAAGTAAGTTAAAGAAGTAAGAGAGTACAAATGAAAAGATTTGAAATTGACAAGGTTTTCCATTCCCTGAAGCAAATGTTAAACTTGTGAGAGTGTTATCCCCCTCTATTTCTTTCTTTCTTTTACTTTTCTAACTGAAAGCTAACATCCTCTCTAATATGTCTTTTCTATTGTGATCAAAGTGGAATCGTCCATTATTTATGAGGTGTTAGCAGAGCATAGCATATGTGCTAAGTAACAAGCAGAATAATATCATAATACATAACCAAAAAAAAAAATCTAACAAATCTGCTCTACTGAAACGTATAACTATTCATCCTTAAAAAGAAATTGTTGGCTTTAATTCAAGTCAATGAGAAATCATCTCAAATTGTGTATTGTTCTGTCTCTACTTCAATCCCAAGATTAGCATTCTTGTCAATTCTTCCAAGCCAAAATAGAATAAATATCAACAAAACAAAAAAAAATCTGTCTATAAGCAAAAACATGCCTCAACTTTATTCAGTTTTATCATATTTTGTGTCTCCATTTTAGTAAATTTATCTGGTAATTTTTTAAATGCCATTTCTTTTCAGTATGTAGACAATCATGACTCTTCATGTATTTCTTTTCTTTGTTATCTGGAAATTGCAATGCATTCTTGGAAAATATAATAGTGTGGTTTCTCATTGCCTTCTTCATGTTTTGGAATTCAGAATTTTCCTTACCTTAGACTGGTTGCCATCCAAGGCTAGTGAAACCTACTAATTAACCCATTGCTGGTGAGGGATTCATACCTTTCAATGCATTTGTATGAAAGTAAAGGTAAAAAGAAAAAACAGTAAATAAAATTTCAAAGCTTAAAGAAAGACATTAGAAATATAGAGTTGAAGTAGACTTTAGAAGGAACAGAAACCCAATCCTAAACTGGAAACAAGTGATAAACCTCTTATCCTGTTCAAAAGACTGGGTAGGAGTCTGAAGTGGATGATATTTGAACCTATCAGTGAGTGTAAAAAGTGTACATTTGCTCAATCACATAAAGGCATTTAACAAAACAAATTTTCAATCACCTTCCTGCCAACATAGCATAGCTTCCCTGTGTCTTTTCTATAAATAATTTCATGGCAATTATTCTGATGGGCTCCCATCTTTCAAGGCCATGGCAACTGGGAGGGGGGGGTCCTGGCTCACCAAAATTTTTTACCAATTTTAGTATTTTTTACAGGGTCTTATTTTAACAGAATGCAATAAAGCAATACAAGAAAGAAAAAAATTATCAAAGCAAGGAAAAATATCACTTTCATAAAACCCTAATGAAAGAATTCGATTTTAAAGGTGTATGATGATGGCAATTTCCCTTTATTGTGTGGGTGCGTTTTCATTCTAATTTGGAATTGTGGTGAGTTCAATAAAATAAAATAAAGTGAAGTCTTATAGCTCATCAAACTCATTCTCTTAATGCCTGCTACAAACACTGAAAGTGAAAGAATTTTTTCAGAACTTAAAAGAGTTAAAACATATTTATGGTCAACTATATGTGACAAGTGATTTGGCAATTTAATGGTAATGCATGTACACAAAGATACGATTAATTCAATCAATGTAATAGAAGCTGCAAACTCATTTTCCAAAAGAAATTCACATTGAAGTCACCAAATTGGGAAATTTTCAAGACATGATCTTCCCAAAAACACTAAAACACACGGTATTGGAATACAGATGGAACAATAGCTTAAAATGTCCTTGTTGTAGATTTTTATTTTTTTCAGACCAAAATAAAAATGAACTAAGTAAAAAAAAATATTTTTTTCCTTCATTAATGAATCTACAGTGTGATTGAAAAGTAATTACCTATTTTATGTATGATGAACTTTCCCATCTTGTAAAAATTATAGTTAGACAGGAGAGTCCATTATACATAAAATTAGGAGTTACTTTTCAATCTTAGAACAGTGCAGAGGATTCTGAAAGAGTTGGATGATATATCCAGGCAACATCATGATGTTTGGAGTGAACATTAGTGATGGTGACATTATACCTCCATTCATCTTTCCACACAGCCTCAGACTCAAAATGGAGACCTACATCAAGGACCTAGAGGAGGTGGTGCTGCCCTGGGTCAAGAGGGTGGCTGCTGAAAGACCCTATGTCTGGCAACAGGACTCTGCACCATGTGACACAAGAAGGAGAAACCCGTCGTGACTGTCAGACAATTTCTGCGACCACATCACTTCTTACATCTGGCCACCTAACTCCCCAGACTGCAACCCCTTTGATTATTATGTGTGGAGCACAATTGAGCAAAGACTAACAAAAGTCCTTGTAAGACCAAAGATGAACTGAAGGCAAAGATTATGGTAGCATTCACCAACTTAAAAAAGGAGACTGTTCAGAAGAGTTGCAGGAGATTCTGAAGTCATCTGGAGGCCATACTTGAAGCCAATGGTGATTTTATTGAATAAATTTACTTTTTAGTATTTCAAGATTTTTTGTGTAATTTTGGTAAATACATCCATTAAAATGAGATGTCAGTTTTTTTCATTTTTGTGTAATTTAGATGACAATTTATCCATTGCACCCTGAATATATAAGAGGTCTGATCAAAAGTACACGTAAACACACCTTGATCTCTGTCACATATGCATACTAAGTTTTGCACAATTTGGACGACAATTTATCCATCGCACCTTGTATAGATATGAGGTCTGATCAAGAGTACGCACAGATAGACCTTGCAATTTGTCACATATGCATACTAAGTTATAATGTTCTGACTTGGAAGGAAAGTGTGGTTGTCTTGCCACATCACAGATGTTCCATCAGTGACCATATTTGGGCAATAGTTTTTAGCCAAGGACAACAGTCTCCAGGTCTGACAACCAGCATATTCTCCAGATGTCATCCTTTGTTACTTTTTCCTCTTCAAAAATCAAATCCTACTTGAAAGGAACAAGATTTCAAGACATTGACAAAATCCAAGAAAATTTGAGAAGGCAGCTGCTCATTATCCCAAAAAAGGAAACTAAAAAATGCTTCCATCAATGGAAATGACCTTAGATAAAGTGTGTGAGTTCAGAAGAGACTACTTTAAAGGAAATTAAATGCTGAATTGATATGTGCTGTAGTTTACTTTTTATAGTACCAGTCCCAATAATTTTTGATCAGCACTTTTATATATATATATATATATATATATATATATATATATATATATATATAATTCTTAAAATGTATGTGTGTATGTATGTGTGTGTGTAATCAGATGTTGTTTATGCATTTCCACAGTTTTCATCCGATTTTGATGAATTTTTTTTGTTTGATAGATAATTCTTCAGTGTTGGTTTTGAGTTCAAATTGTTGGTGACAATGGTTCTCCACTACTTCCTGTCCATTATAACTCTCAGCAACGTTTTACTATTTACTATCTGTTCTTGAATATATATCTTTCATGAAAACTTTAATAAAAGTAAATAGTTTAAATTATTACAATAATATTATTCAGGGTCAACCCCCACCCACTTCAAATTGTTATCCCCCCCCCCACTCCATTTGGGGATTACCTCAGTTGCATCCAAATGTTGTTACTAATATTGTTTTTCAGGTGGGCCGACTTTAAATTTAAACTGCTCCAATTAAATAGCAAAAATTCCCAGTAATGAAAGACCCAGTCAAAGATAGGTTATACTGCTAGTGTATATATATATATATATATATATATATATATATATATTATATATATATATGCAATGCAATTTTTCATTGATGCATGTTTTATTAAATAATATAGACAGGTTTTGTCTATTTAATTTAAGTAAGTTCCTTTCATATTGTCTGATAAGCTTAATAACATTATCATTGAAAGATGAAAGGAAATCACCATACTGATACATGTTTAAATCTGATATAAGCTTTCTGCTTACATAAGCCATTATCAAAGATGACAATTACATTTCAATATATCAAACAATACACGAACGAAACAATAGTGATAGTCTGTTTTTGTTGCATAAAAAATTACAAAGCAACAACAAACTTGTGTATAAGAGATGTGGAAGTGAAAAATTGCATCGCAGCTTGTGATGGCACACATGACCAGATGTTCTGTTTGTTGCTGTTAAGGATGTTCAATTTTTCTTTGGCTATTTCAACAGCAGCCCACCGAACTATTAACACTTGGAATTATAAATGTAGCCTTGTGAAAAGGCAAATTGAAAATGAATATACAATTAATATATATATATATATATATCCTTTCCACTATCATACTTCTTTAATCTTGCTCCCACTCTCTGTAACCCCTTGCATGCTAGTGGCACTCCCACCTTGGTTGGGGTGAAAAATTAAAAAAAAAACATGTTATACTCATATTATTTCAGGGTATCACAGAAAACATATGAAAATGATCTAAGAAAATATGGTATGTATTCAATTAGATTTAAATTTCTCTAATTAAAACTGAGAGAATAGAGATTTACTAAGTGAAGCTTAGACGTGGCACAAGGCTAAAAGTATGGCACACTCAGTGAGAATTAAACTCACCGCTCAGTCATAATTAACCAAGCAAGACAAGCTTTATAACCATTACAGCACATTAAAGAGTCCTCTGTAACAGGGAGAATATTTCTTTCATAAATTTTCTGTAAACTGTATGTCACAATGACAAGCGGTTACCACAATCTTAACATTATAGTGCATAGCTTAAGAATAATTCAATAATCAGTTTTAGCTATCAGAAAAAAATGAGTGTTTAATTTTTTTTAATAATTATATATTATCTAAATGGTTCAATCATTTTCTATTGATAAAAGATTGTTAAAAACAAGAAAAAACTTTCTTTTTGAATTTTCTTGCAAAAATAAATGCTATGAAATGATTTTATCATTTTTTTTTCTGATTTGGCTTTTAATTTGATCAGCCTGGTAAATATTCAGGTGAGCTCCATTCTTTAATTGCACCAGTTCAAACCTTTACAACTAAGAATGTCCATGCCACATCTACAAAGTGAAATCACTCTCATTCCCTCCATTGCAATTGTAAGGAGGCAGTTACACTCAGACAGATTTTTTCCAAGAATTTCTACTTTGTGGAACAGATTTCCATGTGGTTACTTCCCTAAACACTTGAATTTTGTTTGTTTTTTTTCAAAAGGTCATTCATTATCCTCCATAACCTCATATCACTTCCTACTTCCTCCTCTTGCATTTATATCACACAACTTATTTATATCACACAACTTATTCAGTAATCCTTTACCTTGAGTAGCTCTTGAGTCTTGTATTGGGCGAACTTTAGTAGAAAAAAAAAGAAAGATTGGGAAAAATTTTAGTTTTTTAATGATACAGATGAAATTGAAATAAATTTTAGGGCCTCATTAACTGTTGTTACCATCTTTTTTAATAGATATTCACACTTCATTACTTGCCACAATTTGTTGACATTATTCTCAAATCATCAGGGAAATTTTGTGATCTATTTAGCAATAAACATTTGTCAATCTGAACCGACTTTGTCCTAAGCATAAATTCAGTAGCAGTGGCTTGTAAGATTAGCACATTACCTGTGTTATAAACATACATATGGTAATACGGAAGAACAAATGAAACAACAGTACCAATGATGACATGAAAGGAAAAGATGACAAGAATTATAAATATAAAATTCTTTTGTATTGCTGATACAGTGGATACAAACTGGTGTGTCTCTGTATGTAGACAAGAGAGGTGGCTTTGTAGTAAAGGTAGAATTGTTAAGGAGAGGAGTTGATGTATTTGTCAGGATGGCTGACTGAGGTCATGATGGTGATGTTGATAGAGGCCTGGAGTGGATTAGTAAAGCCATGAATCTGACTCAGTTGTTTGTAGGTGGCTTTCTTAAAGCAAATATGGTGGGCCCCAAAATCATCTTTTTTTATGTTTTTTCTTTGGTTGCAATTTTCATGACTGGTTTCTTTTACATTGTGTTTATATTTTTGAGTGAATTTGTTTTGTGGGACAGATGTGATGCATATATCCCCTGCGCAGAGGATAACTTTTTTATTTTTGGTTTTACTTTCTTAGCATTCACATCTGGCTGACATGTAGAGTGAATCAGAAAAAGATCTTATTTGAAACGGAAAATTACTAGTACCTGCCATAGAGTGGCAGGCACTGGTATTTTCTTTTCTATAATAGTATTTTCAGTAACCAAAATAAAAATGTCTTCAGCCATGTAGGTACCATATCAAGGTTGACAATAGATGTAACAACTTTTTACAGTAATCATATCCTGGACAGATAGTAGGTACCATGTCAAGGTTGACAATAGATGTAACAACTTTTTATAGTAATTTTTGTCTGGGCAGATAGTTATCTTAATAATATTGTGACATGCCAGAGACAAAAGATTTTAGTCAGATTTAATCTTACAGTAAGTTGATAGGAAAATACTGATCAAATTTTTACTTGTGTCTATAGATAAACATTAGTTGAGTTTATACTTGAGTCTGCAAGCATCTATTGTTACTGGGTGTTTTACCCCTCTTTGACAGAGGCAGTTGATGTATTCTAGGTTCTGCCAACAGATAGGAAAGCAGGATTTTACTCAACTATCCAATATATCACTAAGAAAAATCAATAATAAATGGTTGGTAAGATATTAGAAATTAAGAATGAATACATGCTGATATAAAAGAAAAAAAGGTTAAATTCATCATTTGAACAGGAGTATAGGTTTATTCCTTGTTTCCTGTTTGGAATTTGGTTCCCTCTAAAGTCTACTTCAGCTCTATATTTCTAGCGTCCCTGCCTAAACTCTAAAATCTATTTATTTTTTATTTTTTTCCTCAATTGGAGTAGATAGGTTCACCTATTGTCCCCACTTTTCACACTCTTCTCCAACCTTTTGGACAAGAGTAGAGGTTTTATCCCTTTCAATCCTACTAGCTCCTTGCATCTTAGTGGCATTATCACATTGTTTGGCATGAAGATTAAAAAAATTGGGGTTAATGAAAATACTTTTAAATAACGGATAAATTCATCGAAAGAGAAACAGAGTAAATTTTAAATAACAAAGCAAGGACTAGGAAGGTCAGTGTAAGAGGAAGAGAAGAAGATACAAATACTTGGTTCAGAATGAGTTGGATGAGTCGTTTATCTTACATCAACATCCAATCCCACCATGTATTCTTATAATTGATTTGGTCCTATATTGGCCTTGTGTAATGGTTAAAAGAAAATGTACAGAGTGTTGATAAATGCAAAATAAATCTTTATATTATTATATATCATAATATAATAATACAGAAGATTAAGATGAAGGTTGAAGTTTTATGAGTTTAAGTGCAAAAGTCATGACACATAAGAGAGATGGAGAGACAGAGAAAGAGTCCAGAGGCAGTAAATATATATGTATGTGTGTATGTGTGTGTGTTTGTGTATCCAAATGTAGCAGTCACCACTTGACCACATAGTGAAGGAAGGTATGTTTGTTTTCAATGTAGCAAAAATGGGTTAGTTATCTAAGGTTGCCAGCAAGTTATGGAAATGTTGTATTTTGTCTCTGTGCATATTACAATGACTGCAGCATTGGAGAATGGACAAAATTAATTTATCTGCTCTGGTTTTGGCTGATTTTCTATCTGTTTATATACACATCTATAGATTTGCTTTGAAAAGTCCACTCGCTTTTCATTGGCTTGCTGCCTTATATCCTGGTTGTGAAAGCTTTCTGATTGGTTGGTCAAACTATATTTTTAGAGATGGTGAAATTTTGGTCTCTTTGTGTTATTTGTTTGGTTCTTTTCTTACATCCTGTTTGTGAAGGCTTTCTGATTGGTTGGTCGAACTATGACTTTGTTTGGGTGTTGATTTTTATTATCTGTCTGTTTTTAGATATGTTGAAATTTTGGTCTTCTTGTTATTTATTTATTTCTCTATTACCACACATTAGACAAAGAAATGAGAATGGAAACATCATTTGTGGTGACAAGAAAAGGAACAGATTTATATCAATATTAGGGGATGTAAAAGAGAGTAAAGTTTCATTAAAAAGTAAGTATTGAGAAAAAAAAGAAAAGAAAAGAAAAGCACGTCCGACTATTGTAAGAAATCCTAAGATAATTCACTATAATCATTCTTCCATTTTTTCTAATATCCTCATCCTCGCTAGTTTTTATCATTGCATATTACCTGAGGAAAAACAATGCAATTCCAAATTGTGCTAAAAAACCACAAAGAATGAGAATATTAATCTGAACAATGCATGTATTAATGACATACAATATAAAAGTGAATTGAATAGAGAGAGACAGAGAAAGAAAGAGAAAGTGAGAGAGGGGTGTAAAAAGATAGATATGGACAGGATATATGAGTAAAGATGAGAGAAAGAGTGAAGAGTAAAAAGCATGGGTGTATAAAAATTGGAACAAAGGAAAAAGAGAAAGAGAGAGAGTGAGGAGGAGGTAAGAGAAGAATAAAAAATAGATAAAGAGAGGATATATGAGTAAAGATGAGAAAGTAAGGATTAAGATATATGGATGTGCAAAGGTTAAAACTGAGAAAGAGAGAGATGAGGAAAGAGAAGAAGAAAAATAAAGAAAGAGAGAAAGAGAGGATATTTAAATAAAAATAAGAGAAAGAATGAAAAGTAGATATGGAAAGGTTAAAATGAAGAAGATATAAAGAGGATATTTGAGTAAAAATGAGAGAAAGAATGAAGTGTAAATATAGACACGTAAAAGTTTGAACAGAGGGAAAGAGAGAGAGAGAGAGAGAGAGAGAAGAAAAGAGGAGGAGGAAAATAGATAAAGAGAAGCTATATGAGTAAAAATGAGAAAGTGAAGAAGAAGAAGAAGAATTGACATGTAAAGATTAAACAGAGAGAGAGAGAAAAGTGTAGAAGAGTGTAAAAGAGTATAGACATGTAAAGGTTGGAACAGAGAGAGAGAGAGAGAAAGAGAGGAGGAAGATGCATAAAAGAAAGGATAGAGAAAGAGAGGATGTTTAAATAAGGATGAGAGAAAGAATGAAGAGATAGAAGAATAGATATATAAATATTGGAATAGAAAGGAAGAAATAGAGAAGAGGAGGAAAAATAAATAGATATAGGGAGGATAAGTAAATATGAGAGAAAGTGAAGAGTAAGAAATACAGACATGTTAAGATTGGAACAGAGAAAGAGAGCAGGAAAAAGAATAAAAAAGATAGATATAGAGAAAGTAAGTAAAGATGAGGAAAATCCTGAGGAATAAGAAATATGGATGTGTAAAAATTAAAAGAAAGAAATTAAAAGAGACAGAAAAGAAGAAGAAAAGAATATAGAGAGGATATATGAGTAAAGTTTGGAGAAATTGTAATGTGTAAGAAATATAGATATGTAAATTTTGGAGCAGAGAGAGAAAGGCTAAGAGAGAAAGTAAAGAGAAAAGAATGAAAGAAAGTAAAGAAAATAAAAACCAAACCTTAATAAAAAAAAAATAATAGAACAATATTTATGCATAACAGATCAAATGTTGTTTTATCAATTCACTAGTTCAGATTCAACCATATTTGCACAATAATAAAAATAAAATTATATATCAGAATGAGGTCTGTTGGCAAAGTATCCAGCCATTTTGAATATCTCAAAAACTGTTTGTGTGATATTACTGCCATGATTTTCTAGGCATAACAAAGTGCTGAGAATTGTTAAAAGAAATTTTAGCTAAAAAATGACAGCAAAGTTTGTTACTCAATCCTCAAATTTATTTTATGCTTCAATTTAATATTCTTTTTACTGCAGAAAATGAGGAAAATTGATGGAATGTGGGAGTAATGATAAAGATGGTGGGCACTTATTTTTTATTTTTTTAATCATTTCACGCTGAACAAGTTACCACTAGTACCAGGTGGTTACAGGGAGTGAAAGTGAAAGAGAAAGAGAATAGGGAGGATTGAGGAAAGGACAAAAAATGGACATGGTTCAAGAAGACAGAATATGGTGATTGACATTGCATTTAAATTTTTAAAGGTTGTAGTTGTCAGGGAATCAATGAAATGTAAGGGAGTTCCACAGGTGGGAAGTGCAAGAAAAGAAACTGCTGGAGTAGAAGTGTGATTGTATTTAATCTATTTCAACAGTAAAATGGTAGGACCTAGTTGCCAATCTAGTCAGTCAGTTATGTGCCATGCATGATACACACTTAGGCGATCATGTATCTTTCCATACATGACTGACAAGGCAGATTTTTTCCCGCAGTAGGTTGCCATTTCTTTCTGTGGTAGACCAGTTGCCATTCAAGGCTATTGAACCTGGTTTGTCTTGCTATTTACCTTTCGCTGGAGGGAGAAGAAGCAGATTCATACCTTTCCCAAGGTTATTAGCATGTAAGTGAATGTAATGGATTTGACTGGAATTTGAACTCGGCTCTCCAATTACCTCAATCAAAATCTTGTCAGAATCCTGAAATGTCCAGCAGGAGCACCAGAAACTGAAACTTTACTAAAGTATACTAGATTTAAATACTGTTGCCACTAAAATACAGCCATAATTACTGTTTCATTTTATCTGCTGTACCACCAGAATTTACTGTGTCACTATATATGTAATGATTAAAGTGTATGTAAGTTTTGATGTATTTGTTTAATAAATTCTGTCTTTGATATCACAAGATACATAAACAGTATTAGGAATGAAATGCTGCATGAAAGACAAAGAGAATATCTTGCAAAAGAAATGTAATATACTTTAGTGACTTTAAACAATTTTGTTTTCTTTTAATACCATGTGTATTACTATGGAGACCCATTTTGAAAGGGAAAATCTCAAGTGTTTCTGTTTGATGATCAGTGGATGGTTCTTCAGCATCCATTTTAACCAAAGGTATATAAAGGAGTAGATGTATGATTTTTGGAGATCAAGTGGCAACAAAACCGGAAAGGGGTTATATCCATTACATTGTGTCTTTTTGTTAAATCTCAGTGATTTTGATGAGGATCTACTTCAAGTGATGTCTTCAAAAGATTATTATTCAAAATGGCTGGTCTTCAAAAATTAAGCTTATCAGAAAGATTACAGTCATTCTTTTCAAACCTGTTAAACCATTGCTGACATTTACACACTGTCTTGGCATCTAGGTATACAGCTTAAATATTCTTTATTATTGTCTTTATAAAATTTACCCAGCATACATTGTAGAACATGACAGTTATAGAAGTCTTTATCTTGTATTTAGTTAAATCTTTGATGAGAATCTTCTTCAATAGATTTTATCAAAAGATTTCTAATGAAAATATCTAGTCTTCCAAAAAGAGGCTTATCAGAAAGATTATAGTTATTCTTTGTTAAACAATTGCTGACATTTACACAGTCTTGGAGTCTGAGTATTCAACTTAAATGTTCCTTATTGTCTATGTTACATTATTGCTTTTATAATATTCATGCAGTATGGAAAGACAAACATTGTGTTCATGGGTAGTTGAACATGATGAATTAAGCCTTTTTAACATAAAGTCTTTATTGCTTTGATGATGATCCCCTTCAAGAAGATGGCTTAAAAAGATCATTATTCAAAATGGCTGGTCATTTAAAATAAGACTTATTAGAAATTCTTTTTAAACTTGTTAAACCATTGCTAGTATTTAGACACTATCTTGGGATTTGGGTATACAGCATAAATATTATTGTTGTTGCATTGTTGGGATGCAAAGGGTGATTACTTTCCCTTTCATTGAAACAAAATCACAAGGATCAAATGATGCCTGGTAAGTGATGTTAGTTCATAGATTGTCAAGAGTTAAAGAAAAAAACCACATGGTCTCAACTGGCACATAGAGGTCATCACCAAGTTGTTTCCTATCATTATTAATTTATGAATAGTTTTTACTTCATATTGTTTTATTAGTTTTTATCACAACATTTTTGATTTTTAAATTTATTCAACAACAATTAAGTAAGCAACATGGATAAGAAATAAAAAATAAGTTTCTGATAGGATTTGAACTCGCAACCCTTATCTTTGGAAACCTATCAAACCAGAGCAGAGCCTTATCAATTTGGCTTCAATTGCTAACCAATACATATAGTTTCTATTTAGATATTTTTTTATTAAGTTAATCCTAAGATTTCAGGTCACATGAGTGGTTATATAGACATGAAAGCTTAGGACCAACTTAATAAAATATCCAAATGTTGGACAATTTTTATCTTTATTTTCACCAGAAATTAAAGCAAACATTCAAACATTAGAACAGCTCATGATCAGACATAATAAACATTCATTGTCTGTTATATTTAATAATATATATTTAAATAATGATCTGCTGCCCCAATAAACTAAATTTTTATTTAGACACATATCTACTTTCTTTTAATGAGATTTTTAAAATTTGCATTCCTTATAGTTAGAAACCTATCAAACTAGGACAGTTCTTTATCTATTACCTATCCAAAAGCTAACCAGAAGCACATGCAGTGTAGCAGATACAGCTGCAGAAATGGGATCAATGAGTTCAAATTCTGGTTCATGCTGTTATGTTCCCTTTCACACAAATACCATTGCAAAATGTATGAATCCCTAGCTGTTGGTTAAATAGCAGGGTGAACTGAACTTTCTAGCCTTGAATCGCAAACAGTCTCAAAGGCAGCAAACTCTAACTTCCAAACTATAAAATAGACAACAGAAAACCACTCCACTATCTTTCCCAAGAAGTCTTGACAATTCACAATTAATAAAAAAAATAATTTGTGGTAAGTTATGGTCACATATGTCTTGAAGGGATGTGGAACAAAAAGTTTTAAAAAAAAGAAGCCAGTCATCGGACATAATTCAGATTTAATTATATAACTACATTCTTTCTTACATTATTTACATTATTTGGACTGTTATCCTCATCTTCATTGCCATATTCACAATATTTTGACCAAATTAAAGAATACCTATTCTATTCATACAAACCTTGGCATTAAATATCCCATTGAGGTTGTGATGCCATTGTCGCAGTGTGCCCAAACACCACTCCCACCTTTTCTTAAACAACCCCGGATATGCCGTCCGGTAGAGAAAGGTCACAGCCCTTGTGTGCTAAAAATAGCAACGACATCCTTTCAAACTGTCAAAAACACACAAAACTCAATTTTCGCCACTAAACAAAAATAAAAGACTTTTAATTTCAAACCGAAATTAATTTAAATACAGTCAACAAACACCGAACACACTTTTGACTGTAATTAATACGGCCCGAAATTAATTATATTCATTTACTTGTTTAGCGTCACCGCTTTCTCTTGTATGAACCGTCATATCTAGATCCCCGAGACTTCACAGCGGTTTTTAGCCAGCCACAGAAGCAGCCCGGCCTTCGGGCTGGGTTGTGACCATGGCAAAGTCTAGTTTGGACCATATCAGGACCTGCTAAGACAAGCCAAGAACAGAACTTGACTAAGCTTTGACCAGCTTGGACATGTTATGATCAATCTTTGACCAGTGACCCTATGCAGAAACGCTTGGGTTTTCCCACAAAAAACGACCTTGTGTCACATCTTGACCTCGTGGGAGTCAAGTAAATACCGCCGGCTCGGGGAGCAGGAAGCCTCCCTGATTCGCGACTTTGACGCGCTCAGTCAAGTTGACCAAGCCCAGCAGCAGTTGTTCAAACAGTCCTTTTCAGGGCTAACTTCCGAAAGTCATTCGATCACCACTCTTCGAGGCTCCACTCACTTCACTCTTCTACTGCCTTCCCTCTGACGAGCTCTCTCCTGCGCCAGCTCTCTCCTGCAACTTCAGCTCTCTCCTGCAGCTTCCAGCACTCCTGCAGTATCCAGCTCACTCCTGCAGCATCCAGCTCACCCCTGCGGTGCTCTACTGATGTCCCGCTACTTATTCCAGCACCCGCTGACGTCCTAATCCAGTGCCCACTGACGTCCAGCGCCCGTTATCGTCCGGACACCGTTCCCGAACAAACGACCTCTGTCGTCTTACCATCCACCGTTCGCAAATAAAGACACGATTTCCATCGTCTACAACGGACCATCTGCGTTTGTCATCCTTCTTTGCTATTGCCATCTCTTTGCTTTGTGTCCCCTGTTTAAGTTGTACGGTCGATTGGCACTCACACCTCTCGGCCCGCTGCAACAAGTGGTGACCCTGACGTGATTTATGGACACAGGCAAACGGCTAGCAGAGAAGATGGCGGAACACACCGAAACAGAAATCAACACATCAGCCGCCCTGATACAACTACCGCCATACAACTCGATCAACACCAGAAGTTGGTTTATTCAGCTTGAGGCGATATTTTCAGCACGAAAAGTCACACGACATACCGCCTCCATGGTACAAGCCTTACCAGCATCAATTGTTGAAGAAGTGGAAGACATCCTTCTCAATACTCCGGACCAACTCCCATACACCTGCCTCAAAGAAGCCATCCTGAAACGAACTGGACCTCATCAGGGACTTATTCTCTAATGTGTCTCTCGGCGATAGGACACCATCCCAGCTCCTCCGCCTGATGAAGAGCCGCCTCGGGAACAACACCATGGTAGAACCCATCCTCCGAGGGCTATGGATGGATCGGTTACCACCGAATATAACACAAGTTCTAGCCCTGGTACCAGTAGAGACGCCCCTTGACATGAACCACACACAACGCCTCGAAGAGGAGATGACCCAACTACATGCAGAGTTGAGAGACCTTAAACTCTCCCTATGCTGGAGGCAGCGAAGCCCAGCACCACGCACGCGAAATCGAAGCCGTACCCGCAGCTCAAGTCCAGAACGGAGAAACAGTGTGGACGAATATTGGTACCACCAAACCTTCGGTGACCGAGCCGCAAGTGCCACCCTCCCTGCAGCATTAAATAAGGCCCAGGGAAACAAATAGACCGACAGGCAGCGACGACAATCCCTGTTGGTACTCGCTCACACAGTCGTCTCTTCTACGTGTGGGACCGTAACAATGGCCTCAACTTCCTAGTTGACACTGGCGCAGCCATCAGCGTAATACCACCAACCAATAGATCTGCCTTGAAACCCACCCCATTCCAACTTCGAGTGGCAAACGGCTCCACCATAGAAACCTATGGGAACAAGGAACTTACCTTGAACATCAACCTCAGGTGCGACTTCAAGTGGTCATTCACCGTAGCTGACGTCAGGATACCCTTGCTTGGTGCCGACTTCTTGGCACATTACAACCTGGCTGTCCATATGAAGACGAGGACCCTGTCCGACAACATGACAACCATCAAGATCACAGGGATCCCATCGAGCTTCAACACAACTAGGATCAGCGTGGCAACACAGCACGACCCCCCACTACGTAGAAATCCTGCGCCAGTACAAGCACCTCACGCAACCCATCAAACCAACTGATGCAGGCGACCATCAGACCCAACACCATATAAAGACCACCGGACAACCAGCATATTCACGGCCACGACGACTCCCTCCACACAAATTAGCATATGCCAAGAAAGTGTTTGAGGAGTTAAAGGGTGAAGTGCTAAATCTCCACCATAGTGCTATGAATGAAAATGATTATAATTCTTGGCTGGCCAATCCAAGGTCATGTGGTAGAATCAGAGTCCGACTGGAAGATGGATAGCAACCCCACAATATCTCTAATAATTGTTAACTACTGCCTGAAGGAGAAATTCAACCCAAGTCCATGGAAAGTGTCAAGTATATGCCCTGTTTTCAAGAATGCAGGTTAGCACTTATCCCCATCACAATATCAACCCATCAGCGTCGTTAGTGTCAATCAGCAAACTCTTTGAAGCTATCATCAACAAGAAGCTTGTTGATCACCCCAACAGGGGCAACGTCCTGAATGAGAAGCAATATGGATTTTCCTCTGCTTGGTTTTCTGCTGATATTCTGTCACTACTCACAGAATCAGTGAGACATTAGATAATAAATACATCACAATGGTCATCATATCTATGTCAAAGGCCTTTGAAAGGTGTGGCATAGGGGGTTGCTACACAAGTTATGGAATCACTGGAAGAGTTTTCTCAATTATCAAGCCCTTTCTAACAGGTAAGTTCTTGAAGGTCATTGTTAATGGCCAGTCCTCCAAAGTCCATGTGATCGATACAGGCATCCCTCAGGTCTTACTAACTTCTTTCTGCTTTATATGAATGATCTACCTAAGAGAATACTCTGATCTTTAGTGAATACCTGTGCAGATGATTCAAGAGAATGGGTGCACCTCCAAAATCTAGATTACTCTTCTCTGACTGAACACTAACAGCTCAATAAGAGAAAAACTGGCTGGTTACATTCAGTACCTCAAAAACTAAACTAATAATGTTCCATAATCACTAAGCAGATCATGAATTTTCAACTATTGTGATGAACACGTGTTCTCTTAAGGGGTCATTTACCTTGAATGCCTATTGGGACTTAAACAGACTTCAAACTCATATGATCCATCACTAAAGATGATGGAAAAATTATCTGTTCCTTGTACCACTCCAGTAAATACCTAACTCCTCCTGATATTCTTTGTCTTGACAAGAGCCAGGTCAGATTAAAAATGGAGTACTGTTACTATACCTGACTTTCAGTGGCCCAGTTTTCATTATCCAGTCTTAAGAGAGTTCAAAAGTGTCTACACAGCCTTGTGGATAATTAACTATTTTCCACCGTTTTCCCACTGACAAAATATTGCAGGCCTCTTGCTTACTCTATTGCCATTTCCATGGGAAATATTTCGATGAACTACATTCCTTAGTTCCACTAACCCTAGCCATCCCAGCTAAGACCCATCATGCACTGATGCAAACCACCCTCATTCTCTTCATATTCCATTAGGAAAAAGTTCCATTCTTTTTCTCATGAATTGCTATTTTGTTGAACTTACTCCAAGAGGATGCTTTCCTGGCCATTACAATCTTAACCTGTTCAAGTCTGGGGTTACCCTATCTTTTATACATCACCTCATAAACTGCAACTTTTACCTCTTACACTTATATCCCATATAACAACTTCCTTCAGCACCTTGAGTGGCTAGTCCTGGGTATGATGATAAACTACATCCAGCAGCAAGGCCTCTGATTGAGAGATTGAAGGTTTTGAGGAGTGTGGAACCACTTCTTAATTGCTGTTGACCCCAGGTCCACCCTGACCTAGAATAGTAGCACCTGTTAGGGTCACAACTATGGGTAAATAGTGAACCCCCAAACAAAAACAAAACACAATGAGAGCATAAAAATACATTTTTATAGTAAAAATATTAGCAATACATTTTTTTATATAAAAAAATTACCAACAATATCTATTTATAGTAAAATGACTAAAAATACATATTTATAGTAAAAGATCAACAATACATAAAGCAAAATGACTAGTAATACATTTTATAGTAAAATTACCAACAATACCTATTTATAATAAAATGACTAAAAATACATATTTATAGTAAAATGATCAACAATACATAAAGTAAAATGACCAGTAATACATTTTATAGTAAAATTACCAACAATACCTATTTATAATAAAATGACTAAACATATATATTTATAGTAAAATGATCAACAATACATAAAGTAAAATGACCAGTAATACATTTTAGAGTAGAATAATCAACAATACATTTTATAGCAAAATGACCAACAATACATTTTGCTTGTAGTTGAAAGGATACAATTGCATTCAAAATGTATTTAGTAGAAGCCATAAAATTGTGTGCATAATATTTTGGCATTAAATAACCCGTAGAGGTTGATAAGTCCTAAACAATATCAACCAATTAACCAACCAAATTTGAGTTTGTATAGGGGGAACATTAGTAATAAAAAAAAATCAATCAAACAAAAAAATACAATGTGGAAGGTAGCATGTAGGAAGACGTAGGATGGTATACAAAAATGTCATCCCAAAATTTCCAGGCATTGGTTCTATAAAGGCAACTAATCTTTAGGAACCTATTCTGCTTATTTTCTTTTCAATCTGAGAATGGAAACAAATCATGAATTAGATATTTTGATAATTTAATAGAAAATATTTATTTATTAAAATATTTTCAGATTGAAATTCTGTTCTCATTATATTTCTGCTCAGAAGTATGATGCTTTTTGACTCTAGTGTCATCAGCTGTGTTATGGTTTCTTAGCCACACTCAAACTGAATTGCTAGTCACAAAGATCCAATGGAAGACCTATCAAATTTATGTCTAGAGGATTTGCCACATTTTTAACTTTCAAGATGATTTCTTTTGGCAGAATAAATTGTGTTTATCAGAGAAAACCCTTTTCAGCTTCCACAGAACTTACAGCAATGGTATTAATCCAAGGTGATCTTTAACTCAGGCCTATACAGCACATGTAGCTCTTCAGGCAATGGGGGCCAACTGTCAATGCGTGAAAATTCATTGCTGGATTTGGATTAAGAAATTAAATTTTTTTAAAGAAATTTTTACTTTTGAAAAGTTAAGTTTATCTTTCAAGATACTGAAATAAGTAATGTTTATTTATTTTATTTGAACTTGCAATATTTTATCTTTAAACAAATTTTTTTGATACAAAATTTGCAAGTGTCATTATATGCAATATAAATTAATATTATTCTCTATGCTATTGTCCTTGAACAATAACAATATTAAGTATAAAATTAATTTTTTATGAATAATTTGTTTTTCTTTATCAGACCAAACAGGTATATTTTTAAATGTATGTTGAATTTTTCTGTCATTCATAAATATATACAGTGTAACCCGGATATAAGAGAGTTGTTGGGACCAGAGAAGAAGTCTCTTATATCCGGGTTTCTCTTATATCCGGGTTTGGTCTATTTTATATACATTAACACAGGCTCTAATTTGGGACCAGAGAAAATCTCTCTTATATCCGGGTCTCTTATATCCGGGTTACACTGTAGAAGTCATTAAAAACAAAAATAATGGTTTTCACTGTGAAATTAATGAAAAATGATGCTTACTTATTTAAAGAATTTATCACAAAGTTAATGTCAAAAATTAAATTCAATAAATTTAATATTTTACAACTTTAAAAATATACCACAAAAACAAAAATGTAAAGACATTATTGTCTTGCCTATATCATCTTCCACTTTTTTTACATTTTTTTCATTATTTTAAACAGTGAAATTCACAAAAAAACATCAATATTAAGAATTTTCTCACAGAAAATTAATTTAATTTTTTCTTTATTCTATTATTCTTCATAATTATGAATATCTTGATTATAAAATTCACTTTTTAAGGAATAATTTGTGTTTTCTTTATGTGATGTTGATACCATCCTTGTAAGAAAACAAAAACATGAATGTAAATTTTGCACAGCTAATTTTCAAAAATTACTATACAGAAATTTGCACATTTGGAAAAATTTAAGAAAAATTTAATTTAATATTTTTCTATATTATTCTTCATAACTGCTGTAAAGGAATAACCTGTCACCCCCATGAGTGACTACACTATAGGTAGTAATAACCTATAAGTCTCTGTAAGTCAACGGACTACAGAGTCTAGCTGCAACCTGTTCCAGCTAAACAGTCAAACTCTCTGCCTTCAGGCTCTGCCGAATGGCAGTCTCGTTCAGGGAGGTAGACTGCCCCATAACCCGTTTATACGGGTTTGAAAGGGAATATTTTTGGCCGAGCCTACGGGCTTGGAGAACACACATTAAACCGGCCTTGTGCCACATGCAACCCTCGTGGGGGGGGGGGTAGCTAAATATTCTAGCTGGGATCTGTTGAGTACGACTCAGACTTATACGAGAACTACCGACCTACCAATAGTAGCACTCATTGCTGGATTGACTTGTGACAACATTGTGCATGACTGTTACCTTTATTCTTATTGTACTGATTTTTTACAATAAACCTTTACTTATTTTATCCACCTTATTTTTCAAGTATATATTCCTATTAGCATGGAATATAACAAAAATAAACATTGATTTAAAAAAATAATTATTTACACAATGATATTTAAAAAAATGTTGAATTTTACTAGCTTATTGTTAAAAGTGTAAAACAACAAAATTAACCAGTTTAATATTTTTTTTTTAAATATACTGTAAAAATATTAAACTGGTTAATTTTGTTCAGATAATCATATTTTATGGGTGATCAATCAAACTAAAATACGATTATTCTAAAATTTTAATGAGGGAATTTCATTTCACTATGCAACTTCAACATAAAATGAACCCTAACCAGTGAAACAATTTGGAAATCCTTTGGAACCACATAATTGCTTAAAGATGACAGAAAGTAACATAAGATAACAAATTCCCACATTCATACAAACTTTAAAATTCTTAATTCTGAATCCTAAACCCTCCAAACCTTAGAATATAACCAAAAGACAATCAACCCAAACTAACAAGTAAATCTTCTGCTTCTGTGTTGAAATGTGCAAAATGATGAGTTTGCACAGTTTCTAGGAAAAGACAAAATCCTCACTTTTGAAAAATTGTATCAGAATTTTGATCAACAGGATTTTGTCTCAGCAGTTACATGCTATGAATCAAACAATCAGCTGTTAATCCAATCTGCTGACTTTTTTCATCAATGTTTTTAATTAAAATTTTTGAATACTTGAGATTTGAATGTTACTATGCTGGTATATATACAATAATATTTTTCTTTTTGAAAAAGTCAAATATTAATGTTTCAACACTGGTCACAAATCAATGAAGCAATACATTATCTTAGTAACTTAAAAATTGTTAAGAAAAAAATTTTAAAAGAACATATTAATGTTGTCACCACAAAAGATCAGGAGAAAACCTTATGATTCTGATATTCTTATCAGGGCATTTGAATATTTTGCTACATCTTGGTCATTATATAACAGACTTCAAGATGATTTTAAATTACCCAGTGTGAGAACATTATCAGCTTTGACATCAGGAGTTTCAAAATTAGATGATTTTAATTTTCTTGGTGATATTTTTAATAAAATTTCTGAAAATCAGAAAAAGTGTATTCTTTTAGTTGATGACATGTATGTTAAAGTTGCTCTACAATATCATGGAGGAGGAAATTTATTTGGTTTGGCTAAAAATTTTGAGAGATTAGCAAAAACATTATTGGGCATCATGATAAAATGTTTAAATGGTGGACCAAAAATTTTAATTAAAAATGATCCCAGTTACAAAATTAGAGAAAACTTTTTTATATGAAAATTTTTTATATATTGTTGATGCAATCAAACGGTCAAGTAATTGCAATTGTATGTGACAATAACAGGACCCATCAATCTTTTTTTCTGAAAATATGACATTGTTTTTAATAAGCCTTGGATAACTAAAAATGGCTTGTACTTAGTTTTTTGTTATGTTCACCTTTTTAAAAATATTCAGAATAATTGGATTACTGAAACTATTTCTGAATTATTATTTCATTCTGAAAGCAAAAAGATGACAGCAAAAATTGTAAAAGGTCTTTTGAGTATGAAAAAACTAAATTTGTTCAGCTGTTGAAACTAACTGATGTAGCAGTTTACTATCCAAAACCTGTTGAGCAACAAAATTTTTCCCATTGTTTAAAGGTGTTTCGTGATCAAACTGTAGCTACCATTAAAACACACCCATTATTAAATGGGGTAGATACTACAGAAACAGTTAGTTTCATTGAAAAAGTTAAAATTTTTGAAAATTGTCTGTGTCAAAGAAATCTATGGTGATACTAAAAAAATGATCCACTGAAAAAGGTGATATCAGATTTAGATGATGAACATCTGTTATTTCTTTGTAATTTTGAAAAAATGGCAAAAAGGAAGTGAGGTAATCGAGGAAAAAGAATGAAATCATGAACAAAAGATACTAGTTTAGCCACTGAACAATGGCTCATTATTTTTGCAATATTAGCTAAAAATGTCTAATTTATGCTGAATAAAGTGATTTTTGTACATTTAGTTATTTTATGGTATTTTTGTTCTTGTATGTTTGCAGTTGAATCCATTGCATTCACTTATGTGCTAATAACCTTGGGAAAGGTATGAATCCTCTACTTCTCCCAGTTGTATGGGTAAATAGCAGGATGGGCTGGGTTCTATAGCCTTGGATGGCAAATGGTCTACTGCAGAAAGAAATGGCAACCTACTGCAGGAAAAAATCTGCCTCGTCAGTCATGTATTGAAAGACACATTATTGCCTAAGAGTGTTTAACATATAGCATACAACTGACTGATATCTGTATTTATGAAATAAGTCAATAATTGTAGGATGCTTCCTAATATTATATATAGTTACTAATTACATTACTAACTGGACATTACTAACAAGTTCCTTGCTAAAAATGTTCTCTGTAATTGTTATTTAGTAGTAATTTAGGTCTCCACATGTCCACCCCCAGTTGCATCGTTGCTAGTCCTGGTATAAGGATCAATGTATTAATCATATTTTAGCTCTTTGGATAGTTTTGGGTACATGTTTATGGTAATGTCTCATTATGTTTTTAACGTAATCACAGAAATCATTAATAGAGATATCATGGTGAAATACTTTACAAAAGTTTTGTAACTTCTTTTCAGCATCTTTCCAGGGAACTACATCTTCTATATTCCAAGAATCTGGGTTCAAAATATTAACTAATTCATGTATCTTATGATTTATGCTATGGGAGTTATTGCTTAGGGGGTATGTGTCTATTAGAGTTTCACTAGGTGTGCTCAAGCATAGTGTAACTAAAATTTTACCTAGACCACTGGCTATTAATATATAAGATTATTTTTGGATAATCCAACAACTAGTTCACTAAGCTTTTATAATTTTAAGAATCAGTTCACATGAACCAATGCAAACCACTGGTGGTATGGCTCTTATTACTCATAACTTCCAAGACAATCAAAATATGACATGAACTTGGTATGTACCACAATGGGTAACTCTGTGGGGTCTTTGCAGAATCACTTGTCAGTATTATTGTTCCCTTTTAAGAAGTTATTGTAGTTGGCACCTAGTACCATGAGTATTGTGTACCTTTTCATTTTTTATGTTCTTTGAGATTGGAAGCTGCCATGTTAATGTGTAGTGAGCATGAAATAATAATAACACCCTTTACTCACTCCCTTCAAATTTGAGCAAGCTGAAGAAAAAGATGGAAAGAAATTCATGAGCTTATGTGAAATTTTCTGTGGACCAATGAAAAGCTTGCCTTCTCAGAGATTGTCTGGCAAGCTGAGAAAAGACAGAAATAAATTTGCAAGCCTATATGAAATTGCTTTTGGACCAATGAAAACCTTGCCTTCACAGAAATTAGCCATTGAGCCAAGAAAAAGAAAGAAAAGAAAATAGTGAGCCTGTGTGAAATCCTTTTTGATATAAAATGAGAAAAAAATTAAATTAACAAGAGAAAAATGTCTGAAGTCATGTGAAAATTTTTTGTTTCTGTTCATGCATCCAGTGTTCAAGTTCTTGCCAGTGTCAAATTACTTGCCAATTACATTATTGGCTTTTAACCAAGTACCTAGCACTTCAAAGAACTTTCTTTCAACAATCCAAGAAAGCTAAGTATTTCAAACTATCTCTCTTCGTCTACTTTTGAATGTATGCAATCTTGATATCCGTTCTTTGAGCAACAAACTCTCTTACATTTGTTTTAAACATTTTTGAATATTATTTTGTATCAGATCATTTAATCTGTTGTATGAGCATTTCCTCTTCATGACAATTTGTTAAAAGTATGAACTTTAAAAATTTCTGATTTATTTTCCTGAAATGAGCTACTGACACAACATCAAGTGTGTAAATTCGTAAATAAATTCCTTATCCTGTTTTGTTAAAATTACCGATGTGTTTTTCATCATTTATTACTCTTTTTGGTGTGGGTAAATCAATTGTTCATTTTAACCCTGAAGTCCCATGTCACTATAAATGCAACTGATATAGAACATTACATTGTCTTCTACTTCTTAATCAGCCTGTGAAAGTCCTTTTATTGGACGCAGGCCATCCTCAGTTCTTTTCACCTATACCATTTATGGGGAGGAGTGGACCATTACCCTATCATGCTGACCCAATCTGTGCCGGTAGGGATTTTGAGCTCCTGGTATTACCAAGCTGTCACCCGTCTAGGTATAGACCAAGCTCAATATTGCTTAACTTCAGTGATTGAACAAGAACTGGTGTTTCAATGTGATTTGGCTGTATGTTTGTCTTTTACTTACATCCAGCTAAAAGTGTGTTTTCAAATACTTGGTACATGATAGATAGATAGATAGATAGATAGATAGATAGATAGATATGAACAGAGTGAGATAGGTAGATAGATTTAGCTTAATACAGCAAAAATTCAGATGTGGGAGGCTTAAAAAAGAGTAGAAAGATAGTCTTACACTAATCTTTATCTAAGTGAGGACAGTCTGCCTGCCTTGAAAATCAGCATTCAAAATTCTAGCACCAACAGGAAATATGTATCTATTACAACCTTGAGACAGATTCTTACTGGATACAAACTCATGTAGTCTTGTGCCAGGCTAAAATAAATAAAGTAAATGCCTCTATAGAATTTCTGTGTGTGAGTGAGAGAGAGATAGAGAGAGGTAGAGAATTATTTGTAGGTGAAGAAAAACAGAAAGAATATGAGGAGAAAGTTACATTAGTTATTTTATATTTTATTTGCTGAAGACAAGGAATTGCTTTCCATCTTGTAATCAACGAAGAGAAGAAGCAAAAGCGATAAGAGAACCCATTGCAGATAAAATAAAAAAGTGAAGGATAAAAAATTAAAAATGAATAAAAAATACAGAAAGTAACTGAGAAAAATTTGAGGAATGCTGAAAAATGATTTTAAAGTGTGGAAGACAAGAAGGAAAATAAAGAAAAAGAAAAAGGAAAAGCAAAGATGGCAGAAGATTACCGAAAAAAGAGGAGAAGGAAAGGAAAAATAATAAAAAAGAAGAAAAAGAATGAAAAAAAAAACAGATAAAGAAAAAGAAAAAAAATTCTGAAGGAAATACCTGAAAAGAAAATGTAATAAAAAAGAGGTTTATGGAAAAAGGAATAGGAAGAGAAAGAAAGACAAACTATAAACTGATAAACAAGAAGGATATATTTCATTCAACTCCAGGTGAAGTAAAAGACTGCTTTTTGTATAAGAATGAAACCATGAGATTAAATTTTAAGAGATTAAGAGAAGACAATAAGAAAGTAAGTGATTGAAAGAAAGCGAAAATAAATGATGAGTGAGAGAGGAGAGAGAGAAATATAGAGAAAACAATGATAGCAAGAAGAAGAGAGAACGAGTAAAGTAAAAAAGAAGAGATAGAGCAATGAGAGATAAAATTGAAAGAAGAGATAAAGGAAAGCAGTGAGAGAGAAGAGAGATAACTAGTTTAGTGGGAGAAATAAAGTTATAAAACAAGTTAAAAGATGAATGTGCAGGAGAAATAGACAGAGGGAGTAAAATCCCTGATGACAGAAAGAAAGAAAAAAGCAATTTGGAAGAAAGACAATAAGTGAAGAAGGACAATTGAGAAGCTGCCGAAAGAGTGACGGGCAAAGAATAAAAGAGAGAAGAAAACAGAGAAAAAAAGAGAGAAATATATTATCTTTAAGGGAGGATCACGAGTGAGCGATAAAGAGATTAACTAATAATAGTGAGTGAGTGCAGAGACGCAGGGTATAGAGAGCAGCAGCAGCAGCACGGGTTGTGGTGGTCCAACATGGCGGAAGACGAGTGAGTCAACCTTGCATCTCGAAGCTGACAACGTGTGTACGGTGGACTTGGCCTGCTCTGGCTGGTTCTTTAACACACGCACCTCATTTGGAATCTTGCTTATTGTGGATACTATGGATACAAATGCAGTTAACTATGGAGTTGAGCTGGTTATGCGAGAAGGTGGGTCATCTTCCTTGTGATAGCTTCGTCACAAAAGAGCGTGCTTATAGTAAAATGAGTTCTTGGGTTGATTTTAAAATCGGTCCCCCACTTTATGTTCGTCTCTTAAGTTCATTATTTGTTTATTTTTATTTATTTTGGTGTGGACGACGACTGTAGCGCACAAAACACGAGGTACTTTTTCTTTTTTTTTTAGCCGTCCTCATACTGTGAATGACATTTTTTTGTTAATTTGGAAACGGTTCAGTCTCTTTCTCATCTCGTCGAAAACCCCAAATCGCACTGATTTAATAAATAAGAAAAATATTTTTAAAAAAAAATCATTTAAAACCTGGTCCTAAAGTTAAAGGACTCATACAAACGACAGATAAAAAGTTGTTTTTTCCTTTTTTTTTATCGCAATGAAACGTAACATAACACAATGGATTTATTTTGAAAGTTGATGTTTTTTACTTTTTTACTTAGATTTCAAGAAATTAGATTTTTTTTCCTAAAAAAGCACAAAAATATAATAAATCAGAGTAGACATATCTGGGTTTTGGAAAGGCATTGATTTTAATTTCAAATTTTGTCTCTATGATAGTCGTATCTGGCTGACAGCACGGGTTTTGGGGTCTTCTCTTACCTTTCTTAAAAATAGCAGGAGCCGCCTTATGTTTACACTTCTGCTGAATGTCATTAAATTAAACCTTTTTATTTAAATTGCTATAAAATATACAGTAACATTTTTTACAACGACGATATTGACAAATGGTTACCTTTTTGTTTTGATACCTCAATTTTGATCTTGTATTTTCTAAGAAAAACGGGTCTCTATTCTCTCAGAAATTCAATTTCTGATCTATTATTATAAATTACTTGAAATTAATAAGTAAATTATTGTAATTAATATATTATTACTGAGTCAGTAAATCGTTTAACGAATCTGTTTTTAGTTTATCATGCTCTCATAGACACGACGAATCTGTGACCCTACACCCGTAACTACACCGAAAACAGGCTTTTTTTACTTTCCTCTGACTTTTTTTTTTAAACTTAAAGGAGTTGGTAGACTACTCAGTGATTTTTGTTGTTGTTTATACTGCAAATTACAATCATTGTCTTAAAAAATAATTTCTAACTAATTTGTAAATTTCCTCCTTCCAATGTTTGTTTTGTGCAGATATGCTATGTGACGATATTGTTTCTTCTTCCATGCTTGTGTATGTATGTATGTATGTATGTTTATAAATAATATATATTAAATTATTATATATTCTGTGTGCGTTTGAAGATTTTTAGGCTGAAATTTAAATAAAAACGCCTTTTGTACTTTTTATTACCTTCACTCAATTTATTTAGATGTTTTTAAATTTTTAAATCGTGAAGTCAGAACATAATGAAAGAAGAAAAACGTGATCAAATTTATTTTAAAAAGATATCAAAACTGTTTTTTCCCCTTAATAACTAAAAAGACCCGAACATGCTCAGCTAAGTCTATTTTTTTGCTTTTTAGCATATTGACAATTACAGGGGTCTTATCGAATTGAATTTTTAATTTCTGTTAGTGTTGTTTTGCATTTATTTTAAGCGAAACCCGTCCTCTTGTTGCCTCGAAGTAGGAATCTGCCAGGCGTGCATCTCTAAAAAAAACTCTTCTTAATAACAATAAGAAATAAACAATGAAATTTAATAAAACTATTAAAATTACAGCCTTAACATAAATTACTGAAACATATAGTTTTGAGATTGACTGAACTGTAGTTTATCATTTTATTCATTATGTGTGATCGGGTCATTAAGTAAAGAAAGACATTTCTGTCAATAAAGGAAATAATGAATGGTTTGTTTTTTTTTTGTTTTGTTTTTTTTTTTTAGTTTTTTTTATTCATTAATTCCCCCCACTGATATTTTTCTTGTAAATGCTAACTGTCCCTCCAATAACATATTTTTTAAATACTTTTCTAAGTATTTTAATTTCTTGTCAAAATAATTAGTGTTCTTTCGTATATCCAGAATTCTAGCACTGCTTCTTTTCAATGAAAATTTCCCCAAACACGGACCATGGTGGTCGATCGATTCTTGACAGGATGAAGAAAATCATTTCGTGCATTTAATGAATGAGAACCTCTTGCTTGAAGTTCACACATAAATTTGCAACCTTCTCACGCCCAGTAAAATCAGGGTATTTATTTAGCAAGTATAAACTAGTAAAAAAATAAAATAGTTGAGTAGTTTGCCATCAGTATAGCAATTGTTCGATTAATATTACTGCATAAATAAATAAGTTTGTTTTTTGTTAGGAATCTGTAAATATTGAAAACAAAACAAAGTCTCCTATTTGTTGAGGAGACAAAATGTTGAAAATAAAACAATTCTCTTGATTAGCACTGTAAACTTAAAAAGTGATGATTCACCTGAAATAAAAGAAAAAAAAATGATTTTTTTCCAGTAGATAAAAAATACTAAGAAGTTGAAAAAGCTCATTATAATTTTTTTTCATTTTTAACAATAATACAATGAATAAACGTATAATTTTCAAAAAAATAATTTTCTTTACAAATAGATTTAGAAGTTTTATTTTTTGCTGAAATTAAAAACGATTAATTATTTTTTTTAACTAGTGTAGTGTAACAATATTTTACTTACAATAAGATAAGAGATAATCAAGAAGGTGGCTAACATATAAAAAATACTAACTAACGAATCTAATGAATAATTTATTACAAGTAGTCTGAAAAATAACTATTGTCGCCCAAAATATAAACGAAAACAAAGAAAATCTGTTTTAAAAATTGCCACTATCAAAGTTTAGTTTTTATGAGTTAGCTTTTTTAATGATTTTTGAACTCTGCCTGACTTGATCACATTTGCAAAAAAGGTGTTTCCGAGAAAGTAGTAATTTTGTGTTTTATTCTTTGTTTTTGTTTTTTAGTGATGAAGTCTTTTTCCTGTTAGTATGTAAACAAATGCTCATGATAATGGCGAGAAACAAAGGAATTGTAAAAGGATAATTTACTTTCATTTTAATAATTAATTTTAGCATATGGTTATTGATTGAGGAAAGATTTTTAGCATTCCCCATTAACGCCTCTATGATATGCCCAAGCAAGAATAAAAGCAACTTTTAGTAGTGGTTTCGAATGGTTGAAAGTTTAGTTTGGCACAAGTATGCGGCACCCTGTAAGAATCGAACTCAGCACTTAAATGGTCAACCAGACTATCACGCTACCCGATGTCATAGCACCCAAATCAAGCAATTAGAGTATGACTCTCTTTTTGTATTGCTATTTAAAAAATATATATATATTTTTATGAAAAAAATTTAAATAAAAATATCTTCTACCAGAATTAAAATAGGTGTTACTTAAACTAGTGTTAACAGTAGCGCCTATGCATGGAAACTTATCAGTCGCATAGTATGCATACAAGAAGATAAGTAAAAAAATGTCTCTTTTTCCCTCTCTAAAAGAACCTGCTGTTATTTATTTATGAATAAAATAAAAATAGGTATGTTTTTGTGATGCAAGGTTAGACAAAATAAGATTTTTAAAAATCACTTGTTACAGCAAATTTTATTTTTGTCGCTGTACAATAAATGTTTCATTTGTAAAAATATCGTTCAGTTTTCTGTTTTACTTTTTTAAATAACACCTTTTCTTGTGACTTCTTCAGCAATGGAATTTTCTTAAGAACCCGATATTGTCAATCTCAACTAAGTGACTTGTCAATAATACTCAGTTATTGAATGTCTTAAAGTAAACTAAAACTGTTTTGATTCTTTAAGTTTAATACTAACGATGGGTTGTGAGTGACACTTCACTTTATGACTTGTACAACGTTGACTGAATGTTAAACTTTAATTCATTTTTTATTAATATTTAATTTCGTCCTTTTTCATGGATTCACTCATTCAGTAAATGCAATAATTCTCTTTTTAGTTTAGTTTCTTGCTGTTTCAACAAGTTTTTTTTAACGTGTCTGTTTTTTATATTTCAAAAGCTTTTAAAGGTTTTTATTTTTCTTTAAAAAATATGGGATTGCATTGTTTATTATTGTTTTTTTTTTCTTAGTTGAGTTCGTTAGTGACATCTTATGCCCTGTAAAAGAAAATCTTTTTATTTTCAATTTCACTCTAAAAAATAATATGGATGATTCTCGGTGGCATTTATGATGAAAAATTAGTGATAAAAGCTGAACTTTGGTTAGAATTTTAGTTCATTTTGTTGACTAATTATTAATCATGCATTTTTTTTCTTTTTTTATTTGTTTTGGTTTTCATGATTTTTAAAAAAAAAATATTACACTCGTTTTTCTTACACACGCACAAAAAAGAATGAAATTAATTAACTTTTTAGAAGAATAAATAAAAATCACATCATTTGATTGACTTTTTTTTAAGACTTTCCAGTTTACACTGATTTAAAAGCAGGAAAAATTTTAAGTTTGTCACTTTTTTATTTTAGAATATTTGTGCGACGTAGTTTTTTTTTTTTTTTTTTTTTTAAGTACCATTTCTTTGTTAATTGCATTTTTGCCCATTGTACAAGGGAAAAAACAATAACAATGTGATGTACGCAACAAGGAAATATTTAAATTGCCTTGGAAAAACTGATCATGAATTAGAATTCTCTTAAAAAAAACTTTTATTTGGTTGGATTGTAGCTTAATGACATTTTTTTTTTTAATTTTTATTAATCACTCCGTGTCGAACCCTCTGTTCAGCAGACGATAGTTTGTTTTTTTTTCATTAATTTTTTTTACACTTTCAAACATCTTAATTTTTTATGTTCATGGTTACCAAAAATCTATTTCTTTTTTTTTTTTTTTTTTTTTTACTAATTTCACTTAAAGTACCTTATTTTTACTCACCAGTAAAAAAGAATAAATAAATAAACACGTGAACGATGGGGAAATTTTCTTGTCTCAGTGGTGTACTGTAGTGTAAAAACGTAAACTGTGTAGTCACTACACTACTACATTTTTCTTTCTTTAAGCTAAGTTTGTATCTCACCCGCAAATTCTATGAAAGGGTTGGTTTATGTCCGGCTTTAATTTGTTGATCATTTTCGTCTATGACAGTCGAACTTCGTAATAGAACCATTGACACCAGATGATCATTGCATAAATTTTTCGCTATCCAATATACTCGTTCAGTGTTCACTAATGCGGTTACTAAGCAACAGTTCTGTTATTGCTCTTAACATCTTGTCTATCAAACTGAATGAAACCTATCGCCCTCAATACGATACATTAGTCTAGAAATTCTTAACACAACCCTGAAGAAGAGACATTTCGATATGTTTGATTTCGAATGACATTTTGATTGTCACACAACACTGAAGACAACAGATTAAATGACATTTCCTCACGGGCTTACAATGCAGGCTAGTGGTCAATTAAGTGTCCAGCTTTATTGAGATCTTCAATGAAATCTCAATGGTGCATTAACTTAATGTTTGAATGAAATTGTCAGATTTAAAGAGTTTTCAGAATTACTTATCTACATATCTAATCATGTGTGAGGGAAAAATTTAATGAAATATTTAAAATTTTATGAAAGGTTCAATGAATCAATTAAATTAAAAGAATTGTATTTACTTTTCTTACCTGACTTTTCCCCACCTTACAACTCCTTACTCGCTGACGAAACGTTGCAAGCCTCTTGCTTGATGCTCTATCACTATTTCCATTGAAAGTATTTAAGATGAATTATATTCCTTAGTTCCACCAGTTTTAACCTTTAAGAGTAAGACCCACCATGCTACACAGATTGTAGCAAACCACCCTCATTCTTATCATATTCCATTGGTGAGATGTAAGTTCTACTTGAGTAGCTTCTTCCCATGAATCATTGCTCTGTGGAACAGACACCCAAGAGGATGCTTCCCTGATCACTACAATCTTAACCTGTTCAAGTCTACAGTTAACTGTTATCTTCCCCATATATCTGCATAATCTGTGCTTCTTACTATGTAATCCTTTAACATGAGTGGCTTGTACAGAGTGAACATCATTGTCAAAAAAAATTAAAGTGTTGACTGAAAATCATTTAAGAACTTGATTCAACATTTTAAAACCAACTTGACAATAAATGATCAACCAATCCCAGGAATGAAATGCTCAAGAAGACATTCCTTGCTCAATAATTAATCTTCTTGTTATGGTCGTTATTTCCTTTTTAGGGGAAATGATCATCTTGTTATTCATCATGTCAGAATTGATGTTCACTTTCATTTGTCGTAAATCAAAGATAGAAATAATATCCTGAATGAACTTATTTATGGTAGTGACTACTAATTAGAACTAAGTTTAGGAGAGAGAACAAAAAGACAAAATTTATTAAGAGCTACAAAGGACAGGAAATTGTGGAGAGCCGTGATCGTCAATATCCAGAATGGACTTATTAATGGCAGTGATGTCTTGTCTTATTAATAAGAAGGAAGCCAGATTGGATTACTTTTTTTTTTTTCTTTCTTTTTTTTTTTTTTTTTTTTGGTATGTTGTTAAGTGATCAGTTTAGTAATTACAAATATTATTTGTAGTTAGTAATTACAAATATTAGCAGTCAGATCTCTACTTTTTGTTCATCAGATCAGTTGGGGGGAAAAAAAGGACGAGGGGAATTATTCCAAGCAAACTCATGAATACTAATTATACTTCATCTCTTTAATGTTAAACGTTTTATCCTTTTTTTTTTTCATTATGCATTATCATATGCCTATTATTATCATTATGCATTATCATCTTCTATGTGCCACTTCAATTTAGGATATAGGCGATCATGTCTCTCCATAACTTCCAATCTCTTGTAGCTCTTATCAGTTTTTTCCCCTTTGCTAAGGCCCTTGTCCTGCTATCAATTCACACAATATTGATGAGTAAGTAACTTCCTGTCTCTCTTGCCCTCAGTGAGAGTTAAGTTTTTCAAGCTCTCCTTCTTCATTGTCTGAGGAATTTCAGCTGTCTTTTCCTAATTTTGAAGTTTTCTTTCTGTTACCATTTTCTTTAAGACCTCTTTGTTGCTTACTCACTTCATCCTTGGAATTTTCAGTTTCCTTTTGTATATGCATGTTATGAAAAATTGTTAAGTGTTTTCACATTAAACAGTTCTTTTACTATGACTGTGGATAGAATTAAGTTCAGGTAACTATTTTGAACAAAGCTTTGCATTATAAACAAAAATAAATATAAATCATGGCCATAAAGTCAGACTGTTTCTCTTCAATCATGTATTTTCATTGATGCCTAGAATTTGTAAACAAGCAAAACAATAAAGTAGTTGGTGGTAGATTTTAGCTTACATCCAGCATATTCTTTGTGAAAACTGTTCTTTTGTCTTTCAACCATTTTAGCATTGTATAGATATGTTGGATGAGATTGACTGCTTCAGCTGGTGGCTCATTTTCATTTACTATTGTTTGTTTCTTTATAAATTGTGCATTATGGCATTGCATAACATTGTAAAGAAATAGTAATGTTGTTTTAAAGATTTATTTTTCTTTCAGTATACTAAAACATTCTTATTCTTATTGTAATTGCCTTTTATTTGATTTATGCAGAAATGAAGACAACTTTTTTAATTTAAAATGCTTTAATATCAGCTTCTTAATTGTGATTATTTGTTATAGCTCAAGTATTCACATGTTATTGCTCTTCTCTTTATGTCAAGTTGACCCTTTGATTTGGTTAAACTGAAAATTTTAATGATTCTTTGTTTGGTGTGGGGGTTGGGGCACTGATTTACTTTGACTAGTGTCCTCATATTTGTTCTTATAGTAACTTTTTTCTTTTATTTTTGTTGTACTCTCTGGTCTTCTTTGAATGTCTGTAGTTGGAAAACATCTAGATTTTAAAAACTGAACACTTTATTCAATCTGTGGAGTAAATTATTCTCATGAGGTTTTTGGTACTAAATAAGAGAAGTTTTTTTTTATTTATACACTGCCTATAATAAATAAAACTGAGGTACCTTGTCATGAAGCAATAGCTAGAAAGCACAGACCATTACAATAATTATAGTAAGCTCAAATATTGTTGGGTGGGTGCCCTATGCTTAACAAGACTTGACATGGTAAATGCTTATAATTAAGAAAACTGATTACAAAGTAAATTAGAACATATTTTTTCATTGATCTGTTATTTGTAAAAATTTATATACAAATTGTTTTAACACAAAACAGGCTATAATTGACAGCCTTGATTTTATATATATATATATATATATATATATATATATATAATTTACAACAAAAAATGGTTTCATAAACATGTTTCATCTGTTCAAAGAGGATAAAGAGTAAAATGTTACTGACAAAAATACTTGGCATATATATATATATATATATATATATATATATATATATATATATATATATATAAGGCATGGTGGAGTAATAGATACTGGCTCAGATTGAGAAATCGGAGAGCCAAGTTTGAATTTCAGTCAAGTTCATTACATTCACTTATGTGCTAATATCCTTGGAAAAGGTATGAATCTATCTATTCTATGAATAAATAGCAGGACAGAATGTATTTAAATTTATTGGCACAGAGAAATTAGTTTTTTCCTTTTTAATGAGGATTTGTAAAGTGGAGTGCTATCAAAAATAAAACTTGATATATTATTAACTTATTAGGAACTTACACTTTCATATCAATATAAAGATGTATAATATTGTTTATACAAAGTCTCGGTTATCAAAATGCAGTTCTAATGTTATTACAGATGATTGCTGAGGATTTATTTTCTGTAAACTTTGTCCAAGATGCAATCAGAATGCAAACATCAATGGTGGAACATACTGACATGAATAATGATTTCTGATATGAAAAATTTTATCTTCTGAATGTGAATACCATTTCCCTTCAAAATCATAAATTTTCAGCTATGACAAACATGACAGTGAAACTATGAAATATTATCCTGTATTTACCTTGTAGTTGAGAAATTTACAAGTTGATATATGATATTGGATTTGACCAATTAGACCTGATTGTGTGCACATTATGTTATCTAATATTTAGGCTTGAATAATTCTCTTTTAGTTTAGCTTTTATATACAAAATCCAAAGAGTCGTCAATGTTATCGGTCCTGACCTGGCATATCAACTCCAGTCACTTTCCCACCACTATGATGTGTTTTCCCCTCTATCTTTAACTATTTTCATGGCAGTTGTCCTAATGAGCTCTCCTTCTTGGATCGTATTAATTTTGTCCAGTTAACTGATGTTTCTGCCATGATTGTGATTCCCCCAAGCAAATTGTACATATGGGAACTAGTTAGGACTTCATAGAGACTTTAAGATATGGTGGCTGTAGTAAGAATGTGGTGTTTTGGTCTAAGGAATACTGTGGTATGTTTGAGTCAGTAATTATGGTTAGTTAAGTTTAAGATAAGACAGATTGAAGACCAGTCTGCCTCCATCCTGCTTTTTGGCCTTGCACCACATTTTTGTATTTACAAAATAAATATTGCTTTCCTCCTTGGTACCTTGACCACATGAATTTAAGTGTACTACTAGATTGGCAACTAGGTCCCATTGTTTTACTGTTGAAATAGCTGGATATAACTAAGTTTTATTCTAAAACTTGCTTTTTTTGCCTGTGTAACTTTCTTCTGGTTTCTTACTTCCCTGTTACCTACAGTCTTCAAAAAAATTAAATGCAATATCAATCGCCATCTTCTGTCTTCTTGAACCCAGTTTTTTCATTGTCTTTTTCTTCATTAAAGCCTTTTCATTCCCTTTCAATCTCAATAACCCCTTGCATCTTAGTGATATTATCACTTTGTTTGGGATGAAACAATAAAAAAAAATTCATGAGAATGATAAAAATTTCATTTTCATATTTGTATCTTTCTTATATATTTCAAATGTGTGTGTATATAATATAAGCCAACAATATGGCTTGGCCAGATTACAATTTTTTTTCCTATGAATTTTCATAAATATTTTTATGCTAAAGCAACAGCACCAATTGAAAAAAAAACTTTCATTTTCAAGTAGACAAGATGGTTGGAATTTTTAAGAATCTTAAATAATGTCCTAGAATGTTAACAGCCTAAATTAAGGAATGGGAGGAGGAAATTCACTGAATATTTTAGTAAAAGAGGTGGTTTCAATAATAATGTCCAAAAGAAAACAAAGAATAATTGTCCCGGTCACTCTGTTTGAAACTCAAAGATAAATGAATTTAATAATGAATAGTTCTTTACTTTCTCCATTTCTCTGAAGCCAAATTTGAAGCCAAGTATAAATTCATTGAAAAACTGTGAGTATTTAAAGCTACAACAGTCTGCCATATACTTTGGCATTCATTCATTGTTTCATGGAAAGAGACAACCTTATTTACTATCTCTTGTACGATTATATGAGTAATTGCTTTGGCTTGGAAGTTTCATTGCCATAAAATCTGAATGTGATCAGCTATATAAGATGTCATGGTTCAGTATTGCTGATATGTATTTATAGTTTTTTCATTTCTTTCTATTGTCTACAAAAATTTATTAGTGTAATTTCTCTCTTCTGTTTTAAATATTCATGAATGTTGGTAAATGTAGGAAAAAAGAAAAATTCTGATTTTATTTTTTTTTCTTTGAATTTGATGTCTTTTGAAAAGTTGAGACTAAAAGAACAATCAATATCATAGATTCAGCAAGTTCTCAGGAACAATAAGTAGAAACATTTAGTAATTAACTTTTATATGATTATTTTTATGTTTTCTAACACTATTTTAGTATCTATGGCTATAGACGTTTAGATTATCTTTACCTTTTCTACCTGACTCTTGATTATCTCCATACACTACTTAGTAGGAAATAACTTGTAGGGGGGAAAATGAAGAAAAGAATTATCTTTTTAATCATTTCATGCCAATTAAGGCAATAAAACCACTAAGATGGAAGAGGTTACTGAGTCTTAGGAAATATGAGAAAAAGAAAACATTATTAGAGAGAGAGAGAACAATAAAAGGATAGGAATTAAAAAAGGCTGAATGATAATAACTATTGACATTGCATATAAATTTTTAAAGATCAATGTTGACTGGAAAATAAGAGGCTGGAAAAGAGTTCCACAAGTGAGAAGTGTAAGAGAAGAAACTGTTAGCATAGAACTTATGGTTACATCCAGCTATTTCAACAAAATGATGAGATCTTACCACCAATCTAGTACTATGTTTGTCAGGCATAGGCCTGCTATTGGTAACATGTAACTCAGTACAACCTGCTGCATGAACGGGTGGTTGGCATCTAAACTTCTTTCAGTGTAAGTCATTTGATTTGGAGTGGAAACTTGTAACAGAAGTTGCTAAAATTGTGTGTAATGTGTTAGGTACTTTCACCATCCTTGGTCATTTTCAAGGAAAGAATGGAAGTCTGAAGCAGCTAGCATTTATGATGTTACTATTCCAGATGTTATAGTGCACATTACTAAAATTATCTTATGGTTAAACTATTTAGAATTTTGTAGGTTCTTCACATTAAATGAGCAGTCTGCTATCAATAAAATTTGTTTTAACCTCAGTGCACATATTAAAATACTACTGAATAGTCAAGTCATTTTAGTCATGTGGCACCATAATGTATTCCACTACCAAAACCGTGAACCCACATTCATTTGAAACTTTAATAGCATAAATGACCCATCAACTATCTTTTAACTTTTATCTTTCTTTGAAAATGACCAGTTGAAATTACACAGACCATTACACACAATTTTGGCTCGTTTCTTTACAAGTTCCACCTGATATTAAATGACTTATTCAACATCAGGAGAAAGTTTAACATTCTTTGTCTGTTTTATTTAATAAAACATGTTTAAACGTCTGTCACATTTTCCACAGAGTTCACAGATCCTAATCAAAAGTGCCAATTTATATGTAAATAATTCCTTCATTTTTGATGGTTACTATGTTAATTCCAAAAAAAACAGTCACTATTTTATCACTATATTTTAACTGATGGGTTTTCTGCTTTGCCTTGGATGCATTTTACATTTACTTGAATCTCATTCAATTTTTTACCTGCACTCCACTTAGAGCAATAGATCGTCAACTTAAAATTTCTTCGTCATTTTTAAATTAACATTGTGCAAGAGAAAAAAAGAGTTGATTTATTTTATAACTGTTTACAATTCTCTTAACAATAAAACACAGCCTGTGTGTTGCAATTTGATTTTTACTGTAAAGAACAAAGTAGCCATATGATTAATTGCAAGTTTTTTTTTTTCTTGCTTTCCATTTTCCATCTTCATACAATGTTATTTATTTTGATTTACCTTTGTTATAGCGTTTCATCAGATGAGTTCTTCAGATGTAAGTCTTTGGATGAACAAGTTTTACCCACCATTTGTCTGTATTAAGTGATCGATATTGTCATTGTAGTAAAATAAAAATAATCGTCTGTATACAAGCTTTATGTTTATCTCCTTTAATCTTCAAAAGTCTTCTTCTTTTCCTGTGATCGAAACAAGTCAGTCTTAAAGAATCTGAAATAAGTCACTCTTAATATATACTGGTCATTTGTAAAATCTACAGACACTGACTCATCTAAGTAGGGCATAAAAATACCTATGATTTTTTATAGATTTTTTTAAAAAAAAGTTTTTCCTAATACAAAATGTATAATACAAAAATAGTATATATTTTTGTGTGTCTTTAATGAAATAATTTTAACAGCAATTTATCTGAGGTGTATTTTTGTGAACAAATAAGTGACAATTATTTAATGCACACCTATAATATGCTAACAGTGTTAGTGTCTTGGAAAGAGAAAACAGCAAGTTGAGTTCAAATTCCCTTCTCACCCACCTATGGATTAAATAGTAGTGTAAACTGGGCTCTTCAACCAAGGAGAAAGAAAACTAAAAATTCAAAACTATCCAGAAAAGGGATAGTTTTGTTAGGCTGTCTTGCCCTAGACACACTACCGCTGCTATAGATGCGTTGGTGCTGCTATGACCCTCACAAGTTATGAAACTTGTGTGAGTTATAAATGAAATAAACTGAAGCAGATAAAAATTGTTTAGACAATTGCTTAAATGAAACTGAGATCTAGCTTTAAATTATTAATCTCAAACAATTTCTACTTATCTGTTTTTTTGGCTTTGTTTTTTTTTCATGCTTGGCAACTTGTATTGACTAAAAATATTTTTATGTTGGTGAATAACCTATTTAAATAATTTACTCACATACAAAAATACAAATACACCAATGAGTATTTGAATTTTAGCTGCACTTATTATTGATTGTATTCTTGGGCGTATTAATCAGATCGTAACTGCAAGGTTAAAACATTAATACTAAAAATTAAAGTGAAAAAATACTTTGAGACTTTAGAAATATTCTCACCAGTTTTCATCAGCTTTTATTCTACTTCATTTCCAAGGATCAGAATACTTGTCCTATTCTAATAACTCCTGAAATAATAATTTCTGCAATTGCTTGGTCTGTGTCATGCTAAACAATATTTATCTCCAGAATCTATCTTACATATTTATAAGTCTATCATTCATTATATGCCTTGAATATTGCTGCCACATATGGTCCAGTGTTTCTGCTGTATATCTAGATATTCTTGATAAAATCCAAAGAAGAATCAGCAATATTATAATAACTTTGAATTCAAAAATTTAAATGTAATGTCAATCGTTATCTACTGTCTTCTTGCTTGCTGTTCTTTTATTGTTCTTGCTCCTTAATAATGTTTTTTTTTTCTTGTTCTTTCACACTCAGTAACCACTTGTGTCTTAGTGGCTTTATTGCCTGAAAAGAAAGATGATATTTCATGTTTGCTGTTGTGGTTTACACATTTTCCAAATTTTTTTTCACATTTTTCTTATATTTATAAAGTTTGTAAAACTAATTAAAATTTAGTTCATGCAGGTTGAAAACAATGCACACAATGAAAATTACAATTGAAAACATAAATAAGGACAGTATAAGGAGAAGCTGAATAGTTCTCTGCTCAATCCACTTCCCAAAATCTGACCAGGCATCATTTTTTTTTTTTTTTAAATCTCTTCTTTTTGGACCAAGATCTTTTCACCAACTCTTGATAACATAGAGAAATATGATTGAATGTCTGTACCAAAATACAATGCTGCTCAAATTTTAGTCCATCATATATAACATAAACAGATTTTATCCAGACCCTGTTATTCTATGAACTACCATAAATATGAACCAAATCAGATATTTTATCCATGGCTATAAAAATAACATTCTTACAATGCTAACAAAATCTATTTTGAGATTAGGATTTTTCCATTTAGCCTGGTAGTGATGTGTATATGAGTTAACTTCACTTCTTTTCTTTCTCATTTTGCCTTGGGACTGTAGAAATGCATGTGCCTGTAAGTAAATGGGTTCACCACTATGACCATTGGCCACTCTTTTAGTTAGACTTTTTTTCTACAGTTTAATGTAAATTACTTTCTGTTCAATGATCTATAAATGTTATCTTCATTATAATATATGTTCACAGTCTTGTAGACAGATCAGGAGTGGCAAAGTTCATTAAAGATACATATCATAAACTTTGGATAGTTTAGAGCTGCAAAAGAATCTTATACATGTTTTTGTTACATACACTTATTGTTAGAAAGATTTTATAAATATCTACAAACATATATAGACAGTAATACTTATTCATGTATTTTTCAATTGTTAATTTGTATTTCTTTCATTAAACAACATACACATATATACTAAGTACTTAAAATAAATCTTAACTAATGATTCACAACCATATATAGCAATAGAAATTGCAATGAATCACACACCGGTTCATTATATTTTATTTCTGGACTTAATTCTTTTTTTGACTAGAATCAAAATCTAAAGTTGGATGTGTGAATAATCTTTAGACTAAACTTTTGTTATTTCTAATTTCACCATGTACTTTCAAGTTACAATAATTCTCAAGTATCAATTTTTTTTTTTTTTTTAGTGCATATAGTAAAAATCATTTATATTAAAATGATTGTAGAAACATTGGCTCTGCATTGGTCCCCTCTTATCAATCGTTTCACTTTCCACAATTTCACTTCCCCATGGTCCACCCAAGAAATAAACAAGTCATTAGTTTTACTTAATAATGGTCCCAAAGTGCAAGATTAGTGGAGACAAAGTTCAGATAGGCCAAAGAAAAGTATATTTCTTTTAATCTATATAGTACAAAATATTAAAATAATTGTAGAAACATTGGCTTCCCTTCTTATCAATGGTTTCACTTTCCACAATTTCACTTATCCATGGTCCATGCAAGAAATAAACAAGTCATAAGTTTTACTTAATAATGATTCCAAAGTGCAAGTGTAGTGGATTCAGATACGCTAAAGAAAAGACAAAGTGAAGAGGTGAAAGTTTTTTGATTTAATGAGAATAAAGAAAAGTACTTGTATGCTGAAGTGGCCATGAAGATCTATGATTAAAACAGATCTATCCATTGCATAAATTTTATTACAATAGATTGTTATAATTGTTCAATTTTTATTATTAGTTATTTGTTGTCAGTCATTTATTGTACCTAATTCATAAATTAAACTTTATTATTGGCATGTATAGGAAAAAAGTATACATAGGGTTTTGTACTCTCAATGGTTTCAGGCCTCTACTTGGCACATAACTTGCATGAATAAGTGGGAGTGAGTGCTATTGTACTTTGATATTGAATACAAGAGAAAAGACACTACTGATGGCATTAGCCTCTGATTATTTTTTTTTTTTTTTTTTTTTTTTTTGAGATGTAGTTGAGAAGGAATGCCATGAATGTAAAGCAGTTGATGTTTGAGTTTTAGATAAGTAACTCTACTGAGGAATTCAATTTGATTGGCTGGTTCTATATAAATTATTTATAGGAAAAAAAAGCAAAATACATTTTTCTGATCTTAAAAGGTTCTGATCTCATGCTGTAAGAATGAAATATGGAACATTGATGAATAGGATGTGAAATAATCACTGTGTACTAAAAGATAAGTCGTTGATGATGGGTAGCTTCATTTCTCTTTGATGGTTTAGTGAAAAAATGGCTGAGGAGTTCACAAATCTTTTCTTGTCAGAATGCATCTTGCACATTTATAAATCTACTGTTCATCCGTGCATAGAATATTGCTGCCACATCTGGTATGGTGTTCCTACTATATATTTAGGGATTCTTGAAAAATCCAAAGAAGGGCCTATAATGTAATTAATCCTGACCTGGCATCTCGACTTCAGTAACATTCCAACCATGCATATGTAGTAATCAGAATATAAGATAGCAATTTGGTTTATTTTTCTCATCTATTTCAAATGTGCATATATAGCAATCACAATATAAGTAAATTGGCTTGATCATATTACAATTTTTTTTCCCTAGTAATTTTTTGTAATCTAAAGCAACAGAAACACATGAAAAAACAAGTTTTAAGACTTTAAAAATTCTTTGTAATCATTTTATTTATAATTTCTTTTATTTACTAAAGTGGAAACAATTTTTTTTCTCACAACGTTTTGGCCTATCCATAGCTTTCTTCAAGTACAAAAAGAGATGCATATATATTTTTTCTTTTTCATAGAATGGATTGGCTAAAAATATTGATGGTAAGAAATCAATAATAATCTCTGAGTGACAAAATTTCTCCAAAATATAGAAAATGTCATTATTATTTTTAATTGTTGATAATCTAGAAGAAATCTCTTATATGAGTATTGTAATTATTTCTGTTTTTGACAGAATATATTTTAACCATGAAAGATAAATTTAAAAAAAAAATATAATTAAAACTGATGTATTTTTGTCAGATTCTGGATAATTGTTGTTTGAGAATTTTTTTAATGTATTTCATTGTAAAGTGGGGTTTTTAAAAAGATAACAAATTACACAGCACTTATTTTGATTAACCATGTTACTTGGAACAATTACTTCACTACTTATATAAATGTGAAGTCTTAGTTGGCAATAAGATAATTGACAAATGGCTATAAAAAGGTACTTTTGATTATTTATAGCTAATTTGTTTAAATAATGCAGACTATTGATTGCATGTAGCAATAACTTTAAGTAAAATATTCACAAAGATAACTTAAAACGATGACTTGATTACTTATCTGAATATTAGTGCTTTTTTTAAATACTAAATCCTCGCCTATATAAAAGATTAAAATAAAAAATGTATTATCTAATCAGATTATTAGATATCCACTCTTCAGATTTATTTTCTTTGTGTTCCAAATAACTTTTAATTATAAATCTAAAAAGATACATTATTCATCCAGTCTTTTGAGCAAACAAGAGATCTTTCAAGTCTTTCACTGAACATTTTCTATTAGCTCTGACATAATTTGTATGCAGAAAGTTCAATTTTCTTGATTCCCACCTCCATTTGTTGCATATTAATGCCCTTTTCTATTCATCACCCAACTCTTGGTAGGCCATCAAAAGCAGATTGACAAGTGAATCGTTTTTTGAATTTACCTCTTGATATGCTTTACAGTTAATTTTGACTTAAATTCTAAGAAATGGTTAAGTTCTTTGAAATTCATGTTGACAGTGTTCTGTTGAATTGGATGAGAATCTCCAAAGATCTTTATTTCAGAGCTCTTGACTGATGATTGATACTTAATATATTTGAAAATTGATCCTTCTTTAATTGAGTCAAGGATTAATTCAGGATTTTCATTTTGTTTTTAAGACCTTAATTAAATGTGGCTTTGGCAATGAATTGAATTTCATACATAAAGTAAATGGGAGAATTCCTCACATTAGAATCTTGACAAGGAAAGATTTATATCATAACATGTTTACATATGATATAAATCTTTCCCTACTGAGATTCTAACATCCCAGCTATGAGTTAAATAGCAGGGTTGACTGGCCTCCTTAGCCTTAAATGACAGTCTAAGAGAAAGAAATCTCTGAATTCCAAAACATGGAGAAGGCAATAGGAAACTTTCCACTATATTTTCCAACAATGCATGGAAATTCAAAGAATATAAAGAAAAAGAATCTGTAGAGAGCCATTATTGCCCATATCCCTTCATTTTAAGTCTACATATGCCATTAAATAAAAAAAAGAAATGGAAATACTTAAGAGTTTTCATATTTTATAAGTATAATACAATTACAAGATTATCCATTAATAAATTATGACATGTTTATCCATTAATAAATTATGACATGTTTTTCAAGTTGAATATAACCGAAAATTCTGTTTTCACTATATCTTCTTTACTGGAAGAATCAATTCATAGATGTGAGCAATTCAAACCACCCACCCACCTATGTAGTGGACTCTTTTGGGGACTTAGAAAAGTGTTGTATAATCACACTGATATACAACATGGAATATATAGTGATTTACTAAGTATAGCTTAGATGTGTCACAAGGCTGCAATTTTGGGCACCTGATAAGGATCAAACTCAGTACACGGTCATAATTATTTTATCAAGACAAGATTGCTGACCATTGCACCACACTGAAGTACCTAATTACAGAATATGTAAACCTTAGAATAAATAAAATAAAACTTAGTTCAAATTAGTTAAACATTAATTTTTATAATGATATGGTTAAAGTAAAAATAAAGTGTAAGCTACTTAAGGTTTACAGCCATATCATGTTGAAACACCAATTCCTATATGATCACCAAAGTTAAGCAAATATCGAGACTGGTCAGTAACTATATGGGTGACCACTGGGAGTATCGGGTGCTGTATGTTTGGATGTGTGGGTGGTGTAGTGAATAATGTCTTGGAATTTTTAATCTGAGAGCTGAGTTCAAATTCCAGTTGGATTCATTACATTCACTTATATGCAAATGCTTTTGAGAAAGGTATGAATCCACCTCCCACCAGCTATGGGTTAATTAGTAAGACTTGTATCACTATATTATTATTATTATTATTATCTGTAAGCTTGGATGTGCAGGTGGTGTAATGGATAATGGCTTGTAATTAGAAATTGGAGTGTTCCAATTCTAGTTGGGTTTGTTATACTCACTTATGTGCAACTATCCTTGGGAAATTGTATGAATTCACCTTTTATCCCCACATTTATGGGTTAATTAGTAGGACTTGTATGAGTAAATCATTATTATCTCAACAACAATTCTTACAATCTAAAAATATTTTCTGGCTTTAAATAACCTGCAAAGGGTTGATAAGCCATAGAAAACATTTTAATCAATATCACAGCTACTAAACTTGAATCATTTTTGTTGTGCTACAGTAAATTTTGTTGAAATAAAATCTTTTGTTTTTCTGATGAAGCTGGTTTATCAATGAAACATGTCAAAATTGTCTTATCTCTCCTTGCCACTTCTTTCTCCCTGTGTGTAGTTACATGGATCAACAGACATCTGAAGAAGGCAAGAGGCACAATAGCTGAAACATTGTGATACAACAAGGACAATAGCCTGCATGTAAATAATGATTACTCATTCCAGAAATTCAGACAGAAATAATCTTCTCTCAATTTTATCTGGCACAAGACTAAGCTAAATAAATAATAAAATGAAAACAGAAGAAAAGGTCTAAAAAGTGAAGATAGTTCTCTTCAAAAAAATAACTTAATAGCATTAAGTATTATTATCAAGAGAAGACAATTTGAAAATAAACATTGCTCTAATCTTTCCCTATAAACTACATATTGAAAATGCAATGTGCATTCCTATTACTGTTATGTAGTGCTACAAAAGACAATCATGATCACCTACATCCTGAAAGGATTTGGTATAGGAAATATATATGTGTGTACAACCTTCAGGGAATTTCTAACTGTGCTCTTTATTTAATCTAAGGAGATAGATTTTTCTCATTCCACTGTCTAGTTTTGGAATATCACATCTTAGCTTATTGCCTGTTCTTAATTAATATTAAAAGTGTGAGATATATAAAACTTAAAAAATAAAAACTGAGTTGAAGTTACTCTGATTTTTATAACAATGCAGTTAAAGTAAAAAAATCGAGCTTTCAGATGCTTAATAAAATTAATCATATTTTGTCTTGCTAATGTAGATTTTGTTGAAATGAAATTCTTTTTTTGACTACACTAATTCATCAGTGAAATGTAGTTTTCCAAATTATCTTATATATCTAGTTTCTCTCATATTACATATATAATGGGCTTTTCAACTTTGTACAATATAAAGAAGATTAACAGAAATAGTGAAAATAAGTTTAACAATTTTATGAAGGTTATAACACTGTTCTGCTTACTTTACTTATGGCCTTCAGTAAACTGATTACAGGTCACTAAGCTATAGGCTGGAATAAGTATGTGTTTATGAAAAAAATAATTTTCTTTTTTTTTTTTTTCTTTTTTTGTGATCTTTATTTTTATATTTTCATCCATTGATTTCCTCAGACTGGTGCCCTTATTTTCATTGTTATAGTCACAACATTTTACCCTTTACATTTTTCAGCTATTTCAGTATCTTTTTGTAGTTAGTCAGCTTATGTGAATTTCAAATTGATCCCTTTATTAAGTCTTTGGAGTTAGAGAATATCTCATTGGTTAATTATTCCATTTTAATTATCCATATGTAATTTGTTTCTTCCACTGAATTTGAATATATAACATTTTGCACTACATGGCCTAGGAATTGAACTCTTTACCACCAGGAAACTAGATCCCTTTAACGCATGTGGATGTGCAGGTGATGTAATGGGAATTCTGAGAGAGTTTGAATACTAGTCAGGTTTTGTTAGATTCACCTATGTGCAAATACTGTTAGGAAAGATATAAATCCATCTTCTCCCCTCAGCTATGGGTTAAATAGTAGGACTTGTATCAGGAAAAATCATTATTATTCTCAAAAAATTGTTAATGTAATATTTTCAAGAAAAGAAAAAGAATTATTCTTACAATCCAAAATATATTTTGGCTTCATATAACCCTCAATAGGTTGATAAATCATAAAAAACAAATCAACCACTTAACCCACAACCAAAACTAAGTTGTATGTCCTATGGGAATGAAAACAATTTCTTTTCATTGTCTGAATAATTTCAAATTCTTTAAGGTTACTATCTATAATAGATATTTGAAGAAGACTAGATGGATATAATGACTAAAACATTGTGATTAAAATGGCAAAGATCACTATAACAACCAATTTTAGGACACTACTTAGAGTAAATCAGTGTATAATGATTTCTCATTTAAAAATGTAGGCCAAAATAGCCCACTGTTGTCGAATACATACATACATACATACATAACTGTGTTTTTTTTTTGTTGAGACAAGACGAGGATTAATCTCACACAAAGCAAGGTGGGTCCTGCCTGACAGAGGATTTGTCATAATGATTTGAGGCAAAATTTTACAAAGCCAGATGCTTTTCCTGACATCCAACTCGGATGCTCATGGTAGTCCAAGTATACTGTTTTTATTGAGTCACCATCTCTAAGAAGGTTACTGTTCAAGGCTTGAAACCCCATCCCAGACTTTTATATAGATTGCTATAAAAATACTTGTGCTCCATGAAATTAGAATTTAATAATGTTCTTGATTAGCTTATCATCTTTGCAATGTTGGTTTTTTTAGTTATACATGTTGATGGGTATATATAAAACTAAGGCCTTTTGAATGCTTTAAATAACCTCAGCTTATATGAACTTATGTTTGAGGAAATTACAAGGTGGGTGCTGAAAAGTTTTCAGCCAAACCCAATTCTCAAAATGAGTATTTTAATAATTAAACATCAGAAAACTGATTTTTGAGAAATGGGAATGGCTGAGAACTTTAAAGTGTCCTCTTATTAATCTATAGGCAAAGCTAATTTTTTTGAGAGAAGCCATTGTAAAAATTCTCACTCAACATATCTTAGCATTCTGTCCAATTTGTTCCGACATCATGTGAAGGCGATAATTGCCATCTGTCATGTTGAAATGAGTTGAGATTTTAGGTTATATCAATTTACTGGCAATCTTTGATAACTGTGGGATTTGAGAGAAGAGATTGCATCAAAGCTTAATAGTAAAACCAATTACATTTATCTCTGTGGAAAGCTTGTTTGAATCAAAACCATGGTGGGAGAAATGTCTTGAAATTATATGCTATGTATCATTTCACATGTATTTCATTCAGTGATTTTCCTTTCTTTTAATTGTTAATACATTGATCAAATTTCTAATACATCATTTCTAGAGTTTTGATTACTTGCAAAACACACACACACACACACACACACACACACACACACACACACACACACACACACACACACACACATATATATATATATATATATATATATATATATATATATTTAATTTATTTTGTTTAAATGTTATTTTTGATGGAATGTATATATCTCTAAATAAAAGTGATACCTAAGGTTTAAAATAAATTAAAAAAAAAAATGAAAAATTTGTCGTGAAGCTTTTATTTTAGTTTTAATTTCAATTAATAGATTAAATTTAATATTTCCAATAAGTAAAATATTTTGCTGTATTTCAGCATGAATTTAAATTGATGGGAATGATTATTTTTAAATCATTATAATTGCTAAAAGTCAGCCATATTAGCAAATCTGTCAACACAACATGATTGTCTTTATTAAAAAAAATCTTTCAAAAATAAAATATAATTTTCTGAAACTTTATTTAAGGAAGATTAGCTGGTTTAAAGCTTAATTAATCTAATTTGAAACAAATATTACTTACTTTTAGTTTAAAATATCACAGAAAAGCATTTTTAACATGGTGGTTGGTGTTTTTATGAGGTGTTGACAACTTTCTTGATAGACATGTTGGAGAAATAATTTTTGTATGTGGGAACATATCTGTAAAAATTACTTGACAAATATAATGTGAATGCCATTTTTATGTAATTTTTTAACTACACAGTAATCTTAAAATTTTATGAAACTATTTTAAATGATTATATTGAGTATTAGGTACTTTGGCTTTATAGCCTTACTTATGAAGATGCTTGTTGAGAGAAAGAAAATTACCAATAAATTTTAAATTTATTATAGTTACCGCACTTGTTTTCTGATAATGTTGTCTATGGATGTTCGTATTTACAAAAATCAGCACATTTATATACACAGAAAAAAATCAAAATTCTTTTAAAATACTGGGCATCACTGAATTGTAGTAAGTTTTCCGGTTTCTGATTAGTAAATATAGTTTCTACTTAATAACAATATCATCTAACCACTACAAATTAATATAAAATTTTAAAAGATTTAAAACTTTATAAATTATTATAATTAAATTTTTAAAGAATGTAACAATACTTGTAAAAATTCATTATTCATTGAAAGAAAATGTTTTTCTTAAGACAATAGTGTTCACAATATATCTTATTCTCCAAGGACTTTAGTTTATAACTAATATACATATTAAGTGCTATGAAAAAGAATTTCTCAAAATTTCATATAATTAAGCAGAAAAAATGTAATATTTTTTTATGTAAAAAAAATATTTTTACCAAGACTTTCTAAAATGATTTAATTCATTTGTGAATAAGTCCTGAAAGTTTCATTAAAATCTTATAATTTGATTTTTGCAAGAATTTCCAAATCAATGTGTTTTTCACTGCAAAAAGATGTTAAAACTTTCTATACTAATTTATGGTTACCCTTTGACACAAAGAAAACAGAATTTTTAACCTAAGTTTTGAAGGTTCTAAATAGGATAAAAAAAATATAATTTAATAATCAAAAAATCCTTTGGTTTTTCCTCTTAATAATAATAATAATTAATAATAATACAAAGATTTTAATGGTAAAACTTTGTTTTTAAGTTTTGGGCATTTTTTCATCATGCTCATTTTGAGGTATATATAATGTGTGTGTGTGTGCATGTTAAATTATTAGCAGAAACTAATAATAGTGTTGATCACTGGTGTTGATCACTCGCTAAAATCACAGATTATACAATTATAAAACAGATTACTGAAATAGAAGGTTGTTTTTATTTATATTCTGTTTCATGCTCTCATCTTATTACATTTTGGCTGTTGTCTCCTCTCTAACATCCAATAGCCAAAACATTGTGATAACAACAACAAAGGCGAGGACATTAGTCCAAATAATGGCAACTCCTCATCTCAAAAATCCAGACAGAAAGGTTGTTTTGCTTCAATTAATTTTTAGGTAATTAGATGACTATCTCCTACCAAGTATAGATAAACTCAGATATAATTATTTGACAAAAGGAAGGTATTAATATTTCTAAAAGTAAATAATTTTTCTGAAATGTTTTCTTAAGCTTCTGTATTAACGAGCTTACTCATGCCATCAAAAGTGGCTGCATGTAAGCTAAAGTGTGAAAAAACAGTTAATGATGCCCTTTGTGGTTTATCATTACAAAAGCTCATGCCATACTGGCTTTTTCAAATCAGCATTTGAAATCATGACCTTCATCTGGACATTAATACTGACTTCGGGTGGGGAAATAGACCATTATCTCAGCTGAGAAGCAGGCTTCTCAGATGTTCCTATGCAATAACTAGATATCCATACTTACACAAGTAATATGTGAACTTTAAAAAATAATGAGCTTGAGTATAAGTTTTTTTTTTTTATTTATTTATTTATTTATTTTTGCTGCATTATGAATAGTAATAGTGAGATTATCTGTTTCCATACATGAAACATTTGGCACTTATTGACTGAACAGTTAGCGTTAACTTTGGTTGAAATTTATAAAATCCTTTAAAACAGTTTTTCAGGAAAATAGACTTCTCAAGTATACTGTTATTGCTCCTTCAAGTACTGATACCAGTTTCCTTCCTAACTTAAGGTAAAGTTGAAAGTCATCATGATATCTTTTTTGTTATTTGGTAAAGCCTTGGCATATGGATATATCTAACATATTTAGGAGAAAAAAAAATTGAACATAGAATAGGCTGTGCTAGGAGTAGTTCTGACCAACACTACAAATTGTTACAAAACCAAAACATCAATTTGAAAACTCTAGATTGAGACTTTTATGCAGATATCATGCATGTGCCAAACTTGTTCAGAAATATCTAAACTATCAGCTCTATACAGCTGATTTTCTAAGATCAATGGTTAAAAATGGCTTTGAGCGAGAACAGCCTGATGGTCTTGACAAAGATTATCCATCTTTGAATGGATTGCCACTGTTATAATTTCAAGTGACACATTCTGTAGTATGTCCATCATACATAGCCCTCTATATCTGCTGGTTCAACCGTTGAGATTTATTGTAATCCTCATCTACTTGTTCCTCAGTTGGAGTCTCCTAAAGCCTTATTAACAAACATATACCACTTGGTAACTTAATCTCTCAAGATATTAACATCTTCAACAAAATTTTAAAATGTTTCTTATAATTATGCTTCTGTTATATTTCAAGTAAATATTTTATAATGTTCAATTTGTTTCATAGTCTTTAGGTATTTAGTAAGATAAGCATAGTCTGATGCAAGACCACAAATATGAAGCACATTGTTAGGGTTAGGTTCTCTGTAATAGTAATGGTCAGAAAGATCAGCTTTCTAGTCATTAGTTTGTGATCAACCACTCTGCTTTTTAATCTTTATTTTAACTTGTTAATCTGACAGTTAAGGATTCTTTGCTCTTAAGTACCAAATACAAAGAAGTAGTTTGTTATTTTTTACCTTGTAGATTTCTGTTATATTGACATGTTTAAAGGCTGGAGTTAACTATAATTATCCATTTTAGAGTATCTTCTTATAATTCTGCTTGTTCATCCCTAAGCAAGACCATTACGTCCTGTCAATACCTCATAAATGGACTATTCAGTTTTTATAGTGTGGAAAGACATATCGATGATTCTTGGTTTCAGTGAGAAACTGAAAGAAAGAAAGGAAGGAAGATAGAAGTGTTTAATGTCTGTTTCAGAGCAATTGAAAAAAGTTGTCAATTTTTTCATTTGTACCACTTTACTTCTTAAAATATCAACCAGCATTCATATTTATGATTGTTACTGCAATATTTTGTTACAATTGTTAAGCTCAAATATTTAACAATGCAGTAGAGGAATTTATATGGATATTTTACTGTTGTAGAACTTGCTATGCGCTTATTCAATCATTAACTGAAGAATTAAGATTCATCAAAAAATTCAAATTCAAACTGTGAAATTTTCATGAGTGGTTGTAGTAGAAAATGTATAAAAATAAATGTATTTGCTATTTGAGCCTGAGGCTCTTGGCAAAGATCATCCATCTTTGAACAGTGTGGACTGACACTACAGAATCACAAAGAAATGTACCAAATAATAAAAACCACATCACTTGAGGACTACCAACAGCAACAATAACTAAAATGGATAGCACATATAATTCAAAGAGAAAATAATGACAATCAAAATGTTGACATTCCATGTATAAATTTAAATGTAGTTTCAATCTGAGGATGAGCATTATCAAGCAGCCAAAATACCAGTCAATTTCCTTGATGAGAAAAAGGCAGTCTCTCTTCTAATTCATTGTTCAAATGAGTCATTTTAACATTGTGCAGGTTGTAGCAATTCATAATAAAGAATTCTTTTTGAATCCCAATAAATACAGAATGTTTTTTCTTCAGCAAATTTAATTCATGTTGAAGGTTGTTTTGGATGCAGTAGAAACTCCATTCTTCATTGCCAGTGAGTGTCTTCTTCAAACACTGCATTTTCTCTTGGGCAAAAAGTGAAAAACATTTAAACATTGAATTTCTTAAGACTTGTAAACGACATACTGCAGTTGACTGATTATCCTCTAATTTTCTCAAAGTTCATGTGGTGTTTGTTCTGCATATTCCTTTTAAAAAGTTCTTCCAATTCACCAGTTTTCAAGTTCAGAAGTCTTCATGAGTATTTTTTGTTCTTTTCTTCTCTTTTCAAACTTTCCCAAATAATTCCCAATATTTGCTCATAAGCTCCAGTCATCCAATGCAAATCTTCTGCTGCTGCTCTTTCCTTATCAATGAAAAGTAAACAGTCATACATATTTTCACCAAATTTATTACTTTCCCCAGTTCTCAAAATGTTTGCATGCACAGTCCATAAAAACAAAACTGGGTAAACTTCAAAGATATTTCTCAGATTTTCTTTGCATTGTGCAAAAGATAAATGAGGCTGGTCTTGTCAACTTATTTTACCCTGTGTTAGTCACCTCAGGTTTCTGAAAATTATTAGTCTCCTGGTGTCTGCCTCCTACAACAACTGAGCTACAACTGCATGCAGAACACCCTCACTGAGCCAGGAGAATAGTGAGAAGGAGCAAAAGAGACTAGGAATTATGATTACTTTAAAAAGTTTGGTGTTACAAAATACCCCATGTTACTAATACAGGTTTAAATTTGGATAGGTACCATTAATGACCTGTTATGTAGGATGTTCACGAAAAGGGATATCTAACATATGTGGTTGTCAAAGTTTTTTATGATTTCATTTAAATGTATAATTTTTTAAATGGAATATATATATATATATATATATATATATATATATATATATATATATATATATATATATATACACACACACACACTAATATTCACTCAATACAAGTCCCAAGAGCCACTCAAAGTAGAGGTGTACTGTGTGGAGTTATATTAGTGTAGGAAAGGACAAGCCTTAGGAATATAGAGCTGAAGTGGACTTTAGAAGGAACTGGAAACTTAATCCTAAACAGGAAACAAAGGAGAAACCTCTACTCCTGTTTAAAAGACTGGGAGGAGTGTGAACCGGATGATGTTTTTAAATATTTAACAATTTATTGCTTAGCTATAATTAAATTTCTTAATAACAAAAATCCTTTTGATTTTTTTAGGAATCTGGTATTTGTCTCTGCACCCCCCCTCTATTTAAAGCTTAAATGCTTTCTATGGGTTGGGAAGTCTGACATTTCTTTGTTACAAATACTCTCAACTATTGATTTACATTATACTGACATTTGGCAACATAGATAAGAAAATAATTGTTTTACATGTATTGATCTTTGAACCTATTGATTTAACCATCAATTCCTTTATACACACTAAATACTTCTATATATTTCGAACTTTACCAGCACTCGGTTTCTTGGTACATATCTGCTGTAAACACTTTATTCTTAGTAGATTTGAGTAGATCTTGTTTGTACAATATTTTCTCTTTATATACCACTTTACTGGAAATTAACCTACCATGTCTAAGAAGTGCTTTAAAGTAAAGTACTAAGGTTGAAAATATTTTTAAAATTTAAAACCAACCCATGTGATTAATCTCTTAAATATTTCAGGTTATGCTTGATGTAGTTCAGATAATTTAATTTCTTCTTAGACATTTGAGATCTTGGATAACAAGGCAACATAATCTAACTAATTTGGTCTACCAGTTTTAAGTTGTTTAAAATTTTAATCTGAGGAGCTAGAAAAAGAATTCATGAGCTTTCTTTTTAAATAGTCTTATTTTAAGATCACTTGGTTTTAAAGTTTTTAATGAGAAATATTCACACTTGGTAACATTCAACAAAGGAATAAAATAAATACCAAACTATATTATAAAAAAAATATAGTTTGATCTGATATTTATAAAATATTACAATTGTTTAATTTTAAGACATGTTTTTATTTTTGTGATTAAATTATAATTTTTTATAATATAATATTTTTGATGTTGCTTGATGATATAAGTATATATCTACTTATTGTGAAGGTTTGTCATTTAAATCTCTCTTTCTTTCTAAGAATGGTTGAAATACTTGCTACATTTTGATTTATATGTTTGATGCATTTTAGCTGTAGCAGGTCTATAAGATTATTTTTAATTGTTAATTATTGAAATTAAGCAAATAGTGTACTTAATTTCTATCAATTAAAAGAACTTATTACAATTAGTGATTAGCATCTTTCTTATCAATCCCTGTCAGTGAGTTTATTCCTCATTAAGTGCTTTATAAGACATAGTTATGTGCCAGTTAACTTAATAAATGAATACTGGAGAAAAGTGATAAAACTGGATCTTTTAAAGTTATCTTTCATCTGGAACATTCTTAACTATTACAAACTTTTGTTACACTCTGATTGTTTTATTCTCCAATGGAAAAAATATTTAACTTTACAGAAAAAAGTAATATTATGTATATTTTAACATAATATTACTTCAAATCTTATTTTTAGTGGATACTCATATTTGAGTAAATGCTGCATTTTTTTAAAACTGTTTCTTTCATCTGCCAGTCGTTTTTTTCTTTAAGTTTTCTAAAGTGTGCAGACCAGTAGACACTATAAACACTGAAAAAAAAAAAAAATGGATATCTACTCAAATATGAATATCCACTAAATATAACGTATGAAGTAATAAAAATGTTGGATTAAAAAAATAAATCCATTAATTCTTATATATATATATATATATATATATATATATATATTAATACAAGTTAAAGGTTTGGCATTTAGCTGATTGATGCTACCTTCAGCATCCTGACTCCAGAGTTTTATAGACAGACCCATCCGTCCACTTGTCAGTGGGTATCAGCAATTGACTTCTCGATTTTTCTTTTTTATATGCACTAATTGGTGCATTTTTTTTTTCATAGCATATGTGTGCATTTATGCACGTGTATCATATGCCTCTCTGTCTCATGTAGAATGTTGTGATTATTTGTCCTTTTCATTTTTTTTTCACTTTACACTCACTCCGTAACCTTTTCTCTCTCTCTCTCTTCATATTTTGTTTCAATTGTTGCCATTTGGCTTCCTGGTTTTCTAGACAAGCTGTTGTTTTAAATTTTTGAGCGTTCTAGTCTTATCTTGAGTTAGAAAATTGTATTTCATTTTTTACAAATATTTTTATCAAATATCATTGGGATACTGTTTAGCAGATATTGTTAGTTACAATACAGAATTGATAAACAACTGCTAGCACAGAACTTTTGAAATGCCTTTGACATTCTACTTCTGTTATTTTAAATGAAGTAGGTGTTCTTATATACTCAAATCTGGGCAAGTCAAGAATACTAAAGTGGTTAGGGAGGATTTATGATTTAATTCTTATCAATGTATCAGTGAAAATTATCACTATTGACCATGCCCTTTTCTACATATAAGTCTTTCAAAAACCATTTAGATTGTGTCTCATTAAAATACCCAGAGACAGCATAAGAAACCATTCTATATCTTTCCAAAGAAAAGTCAGTGATTCACAGTATATTATTTGGAGATTGATGGCGGCAAATCAGAATTCATCCTTAAAACTTGACAGATTTATTCTCATTGCTTTTAAAATTTCAAAAATTTGTTTATCTATATTTTTAATATATTATAAGTACACTGGATATGTGAATATTTTCACAGACAGGAAATCAGCAAACAGTTGAAATTCCACCCGAGCCTGTTATGTTTATGTTTGCATGAATGCCTGGAAGAAAAGTCAGTCATCTTATCTCTCTCCAGGGGAGACTGAGTTCTCTAGGCTTGGGTAGCAACCAGCCTAAGAGAAGGCACATTTTGAATTCAAAATTGTGCAGAGTTTTCCCACTGCAGAAGGCAATGGGAAACCTCTTTATAATTTTTCCTCAAGAAGTCAAGGCTATTCTGATATTAAAAGAATCTGAAGAGCTGTGATGGTCTGTCATGAAGAAACATAGCATTTAAATTCAGTGTGTCAGAATTATTTTTTTGTTTCACCCCAAGCAAGGAAATACTAACCCACTAAGATGCAAGGGGTTACCAAGAGTGAAGGAAACTGAGAAAATGTTGCTGAGGATAAGGAACAATGAAAAGAACAGAATTGAAGGAGACATAAATTGTTGGTTGACATTGCATTCAAATTTTGAAGAAGTATTTGACATGAGAGCAAGAATCTGGAAGTTAGTTCCACAGGCAAGAAGTATAAAAAAAAGACCATTAGAATAGAACTTACACTTAGCTATTTTAATAGTATAATGATGAGATATAGCGGCCAGTCTAGTACTATGTTTATTCATGAAATCAAAGCTTCAAAGAGGAGATCTTATCAGAACAATTGCCATGAAAATATTTGTAGAAAAGACAGAGGAAAACTACGTTACAGTGGTGGGAAAGTGATTGAAGCCAAGATACTAGGTCAGGACCAATAATATTGCAGATTCTTTTTTGGATTTTGTCAAGAAGCTCTAGATACATATCAAAAGCAACAGACCATATGTGACAAAAATATTCAATGCATGAACAAATGGTAGACTTAAAAAGTTGAACATAAAGAAAGAAAAAATGGTCATAATGCTAACACTCTAAACCAGTGGTTACCAAATGGTGCAGTACGCATTGTAGGTGTGGTGGAAGAGGATAGCAGGTGAGGCAGAATGATTGAAAGGCAATCAAAGATTCAAAAACAGTTTTAAAAAATTCATATGCCAAAGATAAATATTTCAAAATTTAAAATATTATTATTGATTACTTGTAATTGAATGCATGATTCCCAGTATAGTTATAAATAATTATTGACTGATTTTATCATTGTGATATTTTTGCATTGTATCAAGTCTTATATATATTATCGAATATAGTAACTAGGATCCTCAAATTGGAGGAGAGAGTTATCAATGAGATTGTTCTGACTTTGAATCTGTGTCTATCTCTCTTTAACCCCCTCTCTTTCTCTGGACTTTCTTTGCCATAATTCTGTCAAATATCAATGAGGAGATGAGAGTTTATCACAAATTAGGCCTAATATAAAGGAAATTACTTATCAAAAAGAAACTCATACCTTTCAGTAAATTTGTGTATTTTAATCATATTGTAATTTATTTGTGTTATATATTTAACACACTATTAGTTGTTTTTTATTTTTAAATGTACTTTTTATCATATAAAATTTGTTGAGGCATGAGCAAATTTTAATTCTGAAAATGCATCCCAGAGAAAAAAGTTTGGGAATCACTGCTGTAAACATTTAGCCATGCATCCATATTCAGAATAAATTGTAAAGAAAAACAATATTTTTTTTTTTTTTTTAAATGTCTTCATATGTTCAACTTTGAAAATCAGAGAAAAGGTTATTTACTGAAACTGTCTTCCACCATGATGCAGCCTTGGAAGTGACTGTATGCTTGGCTCAAGTTGCTGTTATTTATTGTTGGCCATCATGTTCATAATGGTGACTTTAGAGTCCTTATTGTGCTCACCCTCATGGATTTGTCTCTCTCTCTCTCTCTCTCATATATATCTGCAGAGACACACACACACACACAAGTAGTCTAAGGGATTCATATAAAAAGAGGCCATATTTTGGCAGTGATGTGACCATAAAAATTTGTAGTTGGCCATTTAGAATTTGATTGATTTGTTTTCTACAGCTAATCAATGTTTTCAGGTTATTTAAAGCCAGAAAATATGTAAGAATTTTTTTTTTTTTTTTTTTGTTTTTTTTGTGATAATAATGGTTTAGTGAAAAGTCTTACTAATTAATCCATAGTGGAGAAGAGATGAATTCATATCTTTCCCATGGTATTTGCATGTAAGTAGATATAACAAACCCAATGTTCGATTAATAATTCTAAGCCATTATCTATTACACTACCCACACGTCCAAGCTTATGGCATCTGAAATTCCAAGTAGTTGCCCATCTAGTTTACCAGGCTTGCTGTTGCATAACTTCAGTGATTTTAGGGGAACCAGTATTTTTTAGCTGAAACATGCATGACCTTTCCTGGGCCATTTCTTTAATCTATCATCCATGGCTTGACCACAGTCTTTCCAGCCTTTGTGTAGTTGGTGCTGTTGGCCTTGAGGCTATGCAGTAAGTAGTAGTGAACTAAAATGAATTTGAAATGAGATTGTTTATTATTCAATTCATAGCTTCTAGTGAAAGGCATGAAGCCACTTATTTTTTTGTCCTGTCATATTACCAGCTTTTTTTATAAAATAGGAATGGTTACTGGTATACTACAATAATTAACAAACTAAGTAAGTACTTGAACAAATCAATTTTATGTGCCCCCTTTTGTCACCCTTGTTCCTCCACTCATTGTTTTTCTTTTTTTTTTTCATTTCATATTCTGTTGAAGAAATCATAGGAAAGAGATGTTTATTAGTCTAGTCAAATAATTCTGCCAAAATGTTCTCTCTCTCTTCTCTCTTTTTTTTTTTTTTTTTTTTTTTTAAATGTTTTGGTTGGGAAAGATAAATATAGAATTTTAATGGTTTGTATTTTTCTCTGGAAACTTTCTGTTCAGTAGGTAAGTAACTATTGTAGTTTTTATTGATTTAACCTTTTATATAACTGTTTTTTGAGAATTTAATGATTCCACAAGACATTGTTTCCTAAGTTCAGTTAATATTTTTTAATATTTTTAAAGAAATATTGAACAGCAGTAAGAAACTCAAAATATTCTTATCTATCTCTTAAAGATGGTGTATGTCTAATTCTTTAATCTGAAATGAAAAAAAAAATATAATTTCATAATATATTAAAATAATTTTAATTCTTTTATGCACAGCCATACAAAAAAATGCTGCAGACAATTGTCTCATAGCAAATGAATATAACTTACAGTTAAACTGTAATAGTGATATAGCTTACAAAGTAAAAGATAAGGAAATAGAATGGTTGGAAATGTTAATTATTTCAATTCATGATACTTGTGAGCGAAATTGAAGAAGGAATTTTAGTTCTGTTTTTGAAATCTGTTTTTTCTTCTGTTACTATGTGTGTATATATGTACAATGCTTGACGATGAGATGTTAAGCATTTTGATCAATACTAGAACTGAGAAAGTCTCAAGAAGCTAACTGGTTATATTGAAATAAAATGATTGAGGTTGTCTATTGATTTATGATTATCTACCACAAAAAATCTTGAAATGTTCAGATTGGCAATGTATCAAGCTATTTATATATACATCATTAAAGTGTGAATCCTTTTTGGATAAAGCTTGAACTGCTTTTGCTTTTATTTATTTATTTTAAACATGAGGCATAAATATTATTTGAGTGCAAGAAATATTTTTTGTCTTAATTGCTATTTTATTGAATATGTAGAACAGTCATCAAAATCTGGAAAAATCTTTTGCCAAAAATCATGTGTGTACTTTGAAATATTTCTTATCCAGTGTTATAGTAACAGGCAAAAATCTTTGATAATAAACTAGTTAATGTTATAATAAAAACTATCTTTTTTGTTGCTAATATTCCCAAATAAAACATCTTTAGAGATGTATATATTGGAAATGCTTTTCTGATACAGTAATCCCTCTTATAGCTATTGTCACAGATCTTTTAAAAATATTTAAAAACATAATTATTTTTATTTATAGTATATTTATATTTACAATATTTTAAAACTATGCTGTAAAATTATTTGAAAGAAGGGTTATAATTAGGTAAATTAATACATTTTTTTTTTTATTCAACACATTTTTTTCTTTTATTGTAATTAACTGCATGGAAACTTAAATTTATAAAATGATTCAGAATAGTTCTTCACAAATCTACATTTTTGTTTTTTAAATCACTTCAGGATTTGGCCAAGAATTCTTCAGTGGCCTCTCATATAACTTTCATAGCCTTTTTTTTTTTTTTTTTTTCTTAAGAACATTTAATGAGTTGATATGAGGAATTGATTTATACACTGACATGCAAAATATTTGTGGCACTTTGGTAAATTACTTCCATTTAATATTACCCCAAAATTGAGAGTGATTAACAGTATTCTTTACTCAGTACATTTTATGATCTTTGAGGGCCAGAAATCAAGTAACTGTAATTTCATTAATGGTCTATGATGGATTATAGAGCACCTTCAACATATTGATGCTAAGAAAAGACCATGCAAAAATACTGGGCTATCAGCGAAAATTTTTTTTTTTTTTTTTTATTTGCAAAAAATGATCTTTATTATTACAGAAAGTACTAAATGTCAAAGTATTGAGTTAGTAATTAATGTTGCTGCCTTTGGCTCAAATAATTGCCTCAATTTGATGTGATATTGAATGGATATTAGTCTAGATTTTCTTATTGGAATTTTTTACCCATTCTTCTTGGCAGTAATCCCTAAGAACTTGAAAATTGTGTGTTTTTTTGTTGGAGCACTTGTTTCTTCAGTACCTACCACATTGATTTAATTATATTAAAATCAGACCTTTATGTTGGCCAGTTCTCCAAAAGTCCATCTGCTAGAAACCTTCTTATTGCATGCAATGTGTAGCAAGGAGCACAGTCATGCAGAAAAATTTCTTCATCTTTGTTGTCTGGCAGTAGATTAGAATGTAGTAAACTAATATAAGTTTTACTGTTTAGATTTCTTTCAACTTGTAGATATTTTCTTCAACCATTGTTTTTGATGCAATCCCACACCATTAAGTGTCCACAAAATTTTACTATCGTTGTGGTATATTTTGTATTGTTTCTGTCTACCACTGGTCTTTCTACACATTTTCATGCATTAGAATGTAACTCTTATTTTGTATACATCATTAAAAATTATACATTTTACCACTTTCCAGCATTTTATGTCTTTTGACCACTTCAATCTTCTATTGTGATGGTTTTTGGTTAATAATGTCTTTTTTTTTGTTGTTGTTGCTATATTGTTGTTCAAGTTTATTTGTAATACTCAGCATACTGTATCAATTGAAACCTCACTTTAATGACAGCATTCACTCCTCACTTGTCTAGCTGTTAATTTTGGATTGCCTACCAAGACTCTCGCAATCTTTCATCTCTCTTGTCTCACTTTTGTGGTCTTCAGTTTTTTTTAGCGGTTTTTTTGCACTTAATACACTTCCGGTAGTATCAAATGTCTTTTTGGTAGTTTTAACACTGTTTCTGGAGGTTCCCAACTACTTAGTTATCTCTCGTTGGGCCATCTTTCCTTTCAAAATCACAACCTTCATCTTTGTTTCCAGCAGAAATTTTATCCATGATTTCAGTATTAAAAAAAAGCAAACTGATGTTCAACTACAATGACTTACCAAGGCACCTTACACTCATAAAATGGAACAATTCCTATTTGCATATTATCAAGACTTTATCATCTCAGATCTTTCATCGGCCAATAATTTTGTATGGCTTTTTTTCAGCCACAATTAGTGCATCTTCTTTTGCATTCACCTATGGAAATGCCACAATTTATTTTCTAATCCTCCAGGTTCATAAATACTAGCAATAAAAGCATACTGCTAACCAATCTTAACTTCTTAATAAAATAAAGGACTCTTAATCATTTTATGTAGTTGGTGCAAAACTTCTGCCTGTCAGTGTATAACCTGTATGCAAGACAAAACTAAGCAAGGCAACAGTAATAAGGCAAAAAGTTCACAAAGTTAAAATGGTGTTTAAGGGATAGAGTCAAGTGATTGTAGTTGATTTGATTCTGACTTCAAAATAAGAACGAACAAAAATATGGTGGATGAGACTGAGAAGTGGTTCATTTTTATTGGTTAGGAAGAAATCCAAGCATTGTCTATAAATTTGGGGAGGGGATGCTTTTAGCAATTGGAACCAACAATTGGACTTAAAATTATGTTGGGAAAACTTTCTCTCAAACTTGGAAACTGATTGCCTATAATAGGAAATCTAAGAAATAAATAGTAAATCTGAATTTTGATAATTTGCTTGCTTGACAGATTTGTATTCTATTGACTATGACAAGTTATAAAAGGGTACTTAAAAGTTCTCATTTGTCAAAATCTGGTCAAATATCAGTTTTTCTGTTTTTTTTGTTTTTTTTTTGTTTTTTTTTTTTAAAATCCCATCTTTGTTTGACAGAGAACTCTTTAGTGCCCCTTCATATTCAGATTTAAATTTTGAGAGATTAATCTGACTAAAGCCTTCAAATTTAATCATATTGAACAAATCATATTGTTTGAATTACAATAATCAGATAAAATTTGTTGCATTAGCAAATTCCATAAGGATAAAATCTGTACATTTTTATACAATTCAGGAAAATTGTTGTAATCTTGTATTATGTTAATGTTTACAGAGTATACTAAAATACAAGGTCAAATGGAAGATGAGAGTAAGAAGATTGTATTAAACCAAGCATGGGTAACCTTTTTTGACCAGAGGATTGCATGAGATATGGCTAATCATAAGGTTGGCCACACTAATAAAAAAAGTAATTTTTAGTTGTAATTAAAGGATCCATTTTCACTACAGAAGATCATATATGTAAGAAATGGGGAAAAATTTGCTGTGTTTTTTTTTTTTTTTTTTTTTACAAAGAGATTCTTTCTAGAATTTAAAAATGTTTTCCTCATTAAAACGGGTGTGCCATTTAAAATAAAAAAAAATATTACAATCCAAAATATGTTGTGGCTTTAAATAAACAATGGTTGATAAATCGTAAAAGACAAATCTATCATGACAAATCCTCAACATGAAACTGAAAACAGGTGTGACTTTATTAAACCAATCTTCCAAATATAGTCTCTACTTACCTTGAAAAATCCACTTTCAAAATCCTAGCTTTTGCATGTGTTCAAACACTGACCAAAGGTACCAATAAGAAATCTGCAACTGTCTCAACATCTAAACATGATACCTTATCTTATTTTATACCATTTGGTTCATAAAAACAATTGATTGTTCTTTATATACTCAGAAATGCTTGGAATTTGAGAGAAGAGGTGACTTAAATATATATTATTTAAAAAAAAAATTCTGCAAGTTCCTTTGTTGGAGCATTGAGCAACGATCAGTCCAAGTGATGCTGCTGTGACTTCAGTACATACATACATAACTTATGGCCATATCACATTGCAACACCAGTTCTTGTATGATCACCAAAGTTAAGCTACATTGAGCCTGGTTAGTAACTAGATGGGTGACAGCTCGAGTGCTGTGAGCATAAGCTTGGATGTGTGGTTGGTGTAATAGATAATGGCTCAATCATTAATCTGAGAGCCAGGTTCCAATTCCAGTTGGGTTTGTTACCTTGTGAAAAGTATGAATCCACTTCTTCTCCCCCCAGCTATAGGTTAATTAGTAAGACTTCTATCACTAAATCATTATCGCCAAAATATTTCTTACACTGTAAAAAATATTTTCTGGCTTTAGATAACTTGCAAAGGGTTGATAAGCTGAAAAAATGAATTGATCAATGCATAGCAGTGTTTTTTTGTGAGCCCTGCCTGACATAGGATTTGTCATAATGATTTGAAGCAGAGTTTTACAAGACTGGGTGCACTTCCTGACACCCGACTTAGACACTGCAGTAGCTCAAGTACACAGTGTTTTTATTGAAGCACCATCATTAGGAAGGTTGGCATTCAAGGCTTGAGACCTCGTCCTTGCCTTTTATATATATATATATATATATATATATATATATATATATAATGATTGATCATTGACCTCTCCACCCTTTAACTGTTTTTTTTTTTTTGTTTTTTGTATTGTTGGGTGATATGCCACCCTCTTCATCAGAAGAAAAGCTAGTCAGGTACCTTATTTAGATCAGCACCAGGTTGTACTGGGTTATGTGTTACCATTAACAGACCTAAACTTGACTTGACATAAAGATTAGAATGTGAGGGTTAGGTTGATGGACTGAAACCAAAAATGGATTGTCTTACAGAGATAATATTTACTAATAGCTAGTTTGTCAAGTAGATTTATGCCTTTCTCCATTGTCCTGTCTGAATATTGAACTCTGTTTTCTCTACCATTAGTTGTTATGCTGCCTGTACCACTGCTTTTTTAATGAATGCTTTTTGTATACATAGTATTACGACAGCAGATGGGCTTTTATAAATAAATTGACAAATAAAAACTAATAGGAAGGGTTGATTAATATGTTATTTATGATATTGATAGTACAAGACCAATTGGTTTTTACTGTAAATAAAACATTGTATTGCTAGTAGAAGAAAAAATCCACCTACAGAAATTCCCAATTGTCTGTTGGCATCAATTGTTATTTTCATCTTCTCCTGTATTTGCTCTCTATCAAAAACTTTCTCATGAGCAAATTATCAAAATGTAACATCTATTTCTGATCTTTTAGCTTTCAAGGAATTTATTCTAAGAATAGCAAGTAGATATTGAATCACAAAGTTTTAGAAAATCTATTGCATAATGAATGCTGAGTAAGAATTGACTTTAGAATCCTGTTAACTTGGCATGTTAACAATATAACTCTGTCTTGTGAGGGCATTATTTTATAATTCTAAGTTATATTGTTAGTGTGTTTCTTCACTGCATCTAGCAAGATTGATTTGGGAAAAGTTCATCTTATTTATTTTTTTTTGTATTCCTATAAAGAGGCTATAAAAATATCTCTTGAATGACAAACATCTTAATAATTTTTATTGAAGGGAAATGTATTTTCTCTTGCTTTCTATGAACAAATTGCTGAAATTACAGTTAAATCTATTTTTCTATTATTCACCCAATACAAGGCCAAAGAGTTACTCAAGGTAGAGGGTTACATACTGAGATATTTTGTAAGGGCATAAGGTGCATATTATGAGGATATGTAGTTTAACCTAGACTTGAAGAGGTTAAGATTACAGGGTTCATAGAAGCATCCTCTTGAGAGTCAATGATAGTTCTGGGAAAGAGGTTGGCTGAAGGGACCTTCTTCATTACGAAAGGAATGTGAAGGAAATGAGGATGATTTGACAAGTAGATTTATGCCTTTCTCCATTGTCCTGTCTGAATCTTGGGGGAGGTCCTTACTGTGAAGGTGAAACTGAAAAGTGTAGCTCATCTGAACATTTGCCATAGAAATATTGATTGAGTAGTGAAACGCTAGCAACAATTTATTTGTGAGAAAGTAGTTGCTGGGTGGAAAATAATTCATCACCCACAAGGCCACATAATTACTTTTGAAGTCTGCCAAGGATGGACAGTGGAGACTGGTCAGCACCAGCCCAGATATGGCAGTAATATTTCATTTTGTAAGCCATAAAAGATGGTAGGATGTGCTGACTTCCAATATTATTGGAGGTTACCAGAAGTCGGTTTGGAATCAAAATAAGTTTTTTCAGTTAAATGAACTTAACTGCCAAATTATTGAATACTTCTATGTGTTGTGTCCCTTTAGGGCATAGATGATCATGGCTCTCCACAATTATTTGTTTCTTGTAGCTCTTAACAAATTTTGTCTTTTTGTTATCTATCCTAAACCTTGCTCTGCCATCTATATATTCAAGCTCATTAGGTAGGTTATGCAGTGTTTTCCTCTGTCTCTCTTGCTTTCATTATGTCCAGTAAGTATCAATTTTTTCAAATCCGCTTTCCTCATTATATACCCTAGCAATTTCAACTTATTAAGAGCTACAAAGGACAGGAAATTGTGGAGAGTCAACGTTCTGAAGTGATATGGCACATAGAAGAAGAATATTATTATATACTCTAGATACATAAAGCACAAAATATTCCTCAACATGAAATGTTTAATGGTGGGAGGGGGGAAATGGGGTAAGGGAGTAACATGTTATATTACTTGTGAACAAAAAAGAAAGGAATTACATTGAATTTGAACAGCTTAAAAAAGATTAGTCATTTTCAGAAGAACATTATTAGAAAAAAAATTTAGTCCACATCAGAGAATAAAATTTTTTTGCTCAGTTGTTTTCATTAAAGATTGTTATTTTCTTTGGAAACATGAATGGTGAAATGAAAAGAGAAAAATAGTTTCTAACATTTTTATAGTTCTGAGCAGCAGCAGCATAATGCCTTAATTGCAAGTACCTTTTTTAATGACATAAAATATACCTGCAATAATATTAATTATTGATATTGATAGAACATTAGTTTGGGACAATAAAAATTTTGAAAAATATTTTAGCTTTTTAAGTTTTGTAAACATTTTAATGGTATTCTTATTATCTTACTAACAACTATAAGTAATAACAAAGTTAAAAAAATGGTAGTAGCTTGGAATGAGAAATCTGAGTTCAAATTCTCATCAACTCTGTTACATTCAAATATTCCTGGGAAATGTATGAATCCATATCTTCCCCACTCCAGATATGGGCTAAATAGTAAGTTGCGTATCTGGAAAAATCATTGTTACCCCCCCCAAAATTAATATAATATTCACTTACAAATAATAAAAAAATATATTATAATCCAAAATATGCTGTGGCTTTAAATAACAAAGAAAACGGTGAAAAAACAAATCTATCATAACAAATCTTCAGCATGAAACTGAAAAGCTACTTTTGAAATCTTTATCCATTTGCTGTGTCTTTTCTTTCACCTGTGCAAATAATTTTTCTTGAGTTGAATTTTTTACTTTAACATGTTCATTGCCAGAGATCAATTATGAAATCTAACTTCAAACACCAACTTTATAATAACCAACTTAGGTAATAAAAAAATTTTATGAGATGATTTATAACTTCAACTGAAGTCTTAATATTGTTTTCACACTAACAGTATCACTATTAAGTTGCCAGTACAGTATTTCATTGCTGCCTTAGATGTCAAGAACCAGTTATTTACATTACAAACAATGAAAGAAACTTGTGGAAGTAACCCTGATGGCAAAAACATAATAACAAAATAACTTATGGTTGCTGTCATAATAAAAACTGCTGACTGTTACCATTGGTTGGCAGTTAATGCATTAAAAACACAATAGAATCAATAAACAAAAAATCATAAATTTTAACAATTTCAGAAAAATGCACATTGATGTGATTACTATCTCAATGCAATGAAGTAATAAATTCAAATAAAGTTAATTAAAATTGAATGCTCCTAATCTTGGGGATATATTTAATGTCAACAATTTAAAATGAATCACAGAGTGTATTTTTAATTGTTGTTGTTAATGATAATAGAGTAAGTAGAGCCCATTCTAGATTGAACATTATGCAGTGAAAATTTCAGATCTAAATTCAATGAGTGACTATATCAAGCTACAGATCAATTCATATGAAGAGAAATAAAAGGGAAAAAAATCACTTAAGAGGCATCAAGGTGCAAAAATTTGAATAATTATATTTTTATATGCTCTCTTGCATTGTGTATATTTATTTCTTAAGTATATTAGCAAAATTCAAATAAATTCATTGCAAATATTTATAACAAGATGATTTTAGTCTGTTTATTGTAACAAGTTAACTTATTAAAAACTCTTATCACCATTTGTATCCTTAAAGTGAAGAAAAATTGGAAGATTTTAAAATTTTTTATTTTTTGTTACATTTTGAATGTAAAGTATTTTAAATAAGCATCGTTTTCAAGATAAAATTTAGTTCCCAAATATTCATAATTGGACTCTACTTCCAATTTAAATGTCTCTGATGTAACTATATCTATTTTTAAACCTGTACATTTTATAAAGGAAACATTGGCTAAACGTTCTTAATTTGGGATCAATCTACATCAAAAGCAAATTTTTTTATCACATGCCTGTAAAAGAAATACTGGTTTGAATTCTGATGGTAAAAATTATGAATTACAGATTGATTTAAAATACAAAGTCTTATTACAAAATGATAGTTCATGTAATCATCAGTGAAAAAATCAAGTGATAATAAAATAATTTTGATTTCATCCGAGCAAATGAGTTATTGAGAAATAATTATTTTCTATTCTGGTTTGGTGAAATTGACCAAAAATCAATATTAAAATGTTAATTAAAAATATTATTGGAAAACTGTTTAATCTTCCAGCTTAATTAATATTATGAGATTTTGAATCCATTTGCTTAAAATTTAATGCTTCCAAATAACAACTTTTAATTGCATTTCTCTTGTTTTTTTTGTTTTTTTAAATATTTTAAAAATTTTCTTGAGGATAGAAATGCTGTTAACTTAATAAACAACCTCTCTCTCTCTCTCTCTCTCTCTCCAACCAAAGAGCTGGTTGACATAATCTTCAATAATATATATGCTGATTGTGTCTAGAATTTTTAAATGGTCAGTATTATTTATCAAGGGAAACAAATGTTCTTGCCATTTTCTTAACATTAATTAGTCTCTCTAGAGATTCTTCTTAATAGAGAAGTATTCAAATACACATCCATTAATATGTAGGTAGCTATTTTTGAATAAGCAATTTTTAATCATATTATTTTGGGGACTAATTATTTCCCTTTTTCTTCATAGCACAAAAACAAAAAAATGTTAACACCAATCTGACCTGATAAGAGTTCAACAGAGGCTCTTTGTCTTGTGTTCCAAAAGATGACTGTTTTGCTTCTTTCATATCTAAAAATAACTGCCACTTCTCTTTACAAATATTTTATCAGACATCTATTTTGGTTTTAGAATGAGCTACATTCTAATTTACAATTTATCAGGTCATCCCATAAGTTCTGTCCGAATTTTACCTTTTTTTTAAAATGAACGAAATTTAAAGAGTATTTTATAATGTCTAATGGAGCTGAACACTATTTTTATGTAAACTGATCAAATTTTATTTCAGAGAACAATAAAATTAAATTTTGTTTGATTAAAATCCTGCTAACATGGAAGTACCCAAGAATCATTTGAGGCACATAATGCTTTATGAGTTCAAGAAAGGAAACTCAGCAGCTGAAGTGGCTAGAAACATCCACTCAGTTTATGGAGAGGAATGTGTGAATGAAAGAACTTGCAGAAGATGGTTTGTAAAATTTAGAGGTGGAGATTTCACCCTTGAAGATGAAGATCAAACCGGACGTCCAGTTGAGTTTGATGAAAGGCTTCTTGAAGCAGCCCTTGAAGAAAATCCTGCTTTATCAGTTGAGGAATTGGCAGTGGTTCTCAGTTCAAACCATACAACTGTTCATCGTCATCTTCAACAACTTGGAAAAGTTCCTAAACTTGGAAAATGGGTGCCTCATGAATTGTCTGAAAACAACCTCAAATCCCGAGTTGACATCTGCTCTTCTCTCCATTCTCGCCAACTTGTTTCACCTTTTTTGGATAGACTTGTGACTGGCGACAAAAATGGATCTTTTATCAAAATGTTAAGCATCGTAGACAGTGGCTTGGTAAAGGGGAAGGACCCCAGCCACAGCCGAGAAGGGAATTTCATGGGCAAAAGGTTCTTCTTTCAATCTGGTGGAATAAGGAATAATCCATTTTGAATTCTTACCACCTAATGCAACAATTAATGCTCAAATATACTGTCCGCAATTAGAGCATTTGTACCAAGCTTTGAGGAAAAAAAGACCTGCTCTAGTGAATTGAGAAGAGGTGATGTTTCATCAGGACAATGCGCGACCCCACACAGCAAGAATCACGTCACAAAATATTGAAGAATTTAGTTGGGAGAAAATTCCTCTTCTACCTTATTCTCCCGATCTTGCTCCTTCAGAGTACCATTTGTTTCGTAGCTTACAGAATCATTTGGAAGAAACAGCTTTTGTAACACAAGAGGTTAAAACTGACATTTGTGAGTTCTTCGAATCAAAGTCAAAAGAATTTTACAGTAATGGAATTAGTAAGCTTGTTAATAGATGGAAGGAAGTCATAGATAATCAGGGAAAATACATTGTTGATTGAATCTGTAATTAAATGTAACATTTGGTCACTTGTTTTCTTTATTCAAAATTCGGACAGAACTTATGGGATGACCTGATATATATCTTCACACACAAAAATATTTTAAATGTTCAACAAAAATATACTTATCCTTGAAAATATGATGTATTATTTTTTTTCTTTATGCCATTTCTATTCAAGAAGTAGGTAATCATGGCTCTCCACAGATTTTTGTTCTTTCTCTGTAACTTGTCATACAAGGTGTGACCAAAAAGTATCAGGACTATTGCTATGCTAATGAAGCTAACGTATGCAGATGTTTGGCACAGATTGACCTTGAACTCTGTTGCATATGCAGCACTAAGTTATAATGTTCTTGTTCTCTTCCATTGTTTATAGCAATGCTTGGTGGGAAAGTGTTTAGTGTATGGTCATTTCATCATACCACAGAGGTTCCATCAGTGATCATGGCTTGTGCAGCAGTTTTTGGCCAAGTACAACATTCCCCATGTCTGACAACCATCACATTCTCCAGATCTTGCCCTTTGCAACTTTTTGTCTTTCCAAAAATCAAATCCCACTTGAAAAGATTGAGATGTCAAAGAAATCCAAGAGAATGCATTGAGGTAGCTGTTCACTATTCCCCAAAAAAGGAGTCCAAAGGATGCTTTCATCAATGGAAATGACATTGGATAAAGTGTGTGGCTTCACAAGGGGACTATTTTGAAGGAGATTAAATGCCAAATGGATATGTGTTGTAGTAGTTTTTTTTTTTTATAGCACCAGTCCCGATACTTTTTGATCAGACATTGTATCTTTTTGGAATGGTTTCTTGTTGTTTTATCTGTGGCTTTGAATTCAGAATAATGCTTCTCCTCATTGTTTGTCACAAAAAGCTAATGAGTCCAGTCTGATCTGCTATTTAACCAATAGCTGGTGGGAGGAAGAAATGGATTTTTACCTTTTCTAAGGGCATTAGTACAAAGTGAGAGTAACAAACTAATTTGAACCCAGTTTGCCAATTCTACTTCCTCACCAATAAATATTACACTACCTTCCAATCGTGATTGTAACAGATTTTAAAAAAAAAAACTAGGTTTGATATTTTGTACTATTGTTTCTATGCTTGACGACTTGGGACTAGGATATTTTTGAGTAATGGCATATTAACAGATATCTCTTTTAACTGCATCCAAACAGTAATTGCTTTAATTACTATCATCACTATTTAATAGTCAGTAAAATTATTATCTTGGAAGATATAATGCAAGCTACTATTTGGCTAAGGAGATCATTTTTCATTGTCAAAGTATGAAGAATCAAAACAAATCTCATTAGCTGCTCTAGGACAATTATTGCTTTCACTGCTATCATTATGAATTCTTATTGATTCATTGGCAAAGAAAACTAAGGACAAACAAATATTTTGCAAAATATCTTGTTTGCTGCTCCAAGAATAAGCTGCATGATAGGTCCATATCTTTCATTTATTTATTCTGGGTATGTGTACTGTATACTCAGAGATCACTTTATTAGGTATACCCTCCTAGTACCAGGTTGGACCCTTTTTTGCCTTTAGAACCACCTCATTTCTTCTTGGCATGGATTTGACAATGTTCTGGAAACACTTACAAAATTTAGGTCTGTGCACTTATGGCATCTCACAATTCTTCTAGATTGATTGCCCGCTCATCCAGGATTTGAACCTCCTTTCCCCACATCACAAAAGTGCTCTATGGGATTGGGGTTTGGTGACAATAGAGATCATTTTAATACAGAAAACTCATTGCTGCATTCCATGAACCAATCTGCCACTATTTTTTATTTGTGACATGGTGTATTGTCCTGCTGGAAGGGACCACCAGAAGATGCATGCACCATAGTCAGAAACTGAGGAATGTTGTCACCTACAATAGGTAAGCTGCAGCATTTAAATGATCTTGGTACCAAAGATCCCAATGCATGCCAAAAAAATATTCACTATACCATGATACCACTTCCACCACCAGCATGAACCATGGATGCAAAGTAGGATGGATCCATACGTTCATGTTGTTTATATCATCCAAATATCTCACTAGGAATCAAGACTCATCAGTCCAAATAATGTTTTTTTTCTAATCTTCTATTGTCCAGTTTTTATTATCCTTAGTGAATTGTAGCCACAGTTTTTTGTTCTTGTCAGACAGGAGTGGCACTTAGTATGGTCTTTTGCTGCTGTAGCTCATCTGCTTCAAGATTCAATATTTTGTGTATTCAGAGATACTCTTCTATATATCTCCATTGTAAAGAGTGGTTAATTGAGCTAGTGTTGCCTTTCTACCAGCTTGAATCAGGTCGGCCATTCTTTTCCAATGACTTTGCTGTTCATGTGAATTTTTTTCTTTTTCTGATCATTTTCTACAAACTCTACAAATGTTTGTGTGAAAATACTAATAGATCAGTAGTTTCTAAAATACACCAACAACAATGCCTTATTCAAAGTCACTTAAATCACCCATTTTTTCCTACACTAAGTCATGAAATGAAGTTCAGTAGGTCACCATGAGCATGTTATATCCATTAAATTGCTACCATGTCATTGGCTTGTTATAAATGTGAACAAAAGAGTATTTTTTCACATGTACTTAACTGACCAGTGAGTATATATATTAGATTGTGAGGGATGTGTATTGCTTACTTCAAATGATAATTAGTCCTGGGTATGACGATAAACTACATCTAACAGCAAGGCCTCTGATTCGGAGATTGGAGGTTTTCAGGAGCATAGAACCACCTCTTAATTGCTGTTATTCTCAGGTCCACTCTGACTTGGATTGGTAGCACCTGTTAGGGTCTCAGCTATGGGCAAATAGTGAACCACAAGCAAAACACTATGAAAGTATAAAAATACATTTTTATAGTAAAAATACTGGCAGTAGATTTTTAGATAAAAAATTACCAACAATATATATTTATAGTAAAATTACCAACAATACATTTTATAGCAAAATAACCAACAATATATTTTATCTGTAGTTGAAGCCATAAAATTGTGTTCAAAATATTTAGATTTCGGCATTAAATAACCCATAGATGTTGATATGTTGCTAAACAAAATCAATCAAATGATGATAGCTTTTTTTTTTGGTTTGGTGCACTCTTTTATAACCTACATCTTCTTAAATTAGAAAATGTGAACATGATCTGAAATTCTGTCATTTTTTTTTTTTTCATCTTTTCTATTCAAAAAATATTTTGCTATCACTGATCTTAAAATCATATTTAATTTTAAATGCATTTTTTTCCAGATAACATATTAATGCTAAAATTGAATTTTTATTGTGTAAAATATTGGAACAAAATAGTGCATTATACAATAATTTTAAATTGACCACATTAATATATTAATTTCAAGTAGAGATCATATGAAATGTTCCTACAATAGTTATTATGTTATGAATATTGATTTTTGCGAATACAAGAAAGAATATTAATATGGGATCATTTTGTATATTATTGACCAATATTTTTTTTTCTTTCAGGTGAGTGTGATGACAAACTTCAGCAATCTGGCATTAGGGATGCAACCTCAGATGACAGCTAAGTGCTCTACCCTTCAGCTATATCTGAAATTACTAGGAATTCAAATTCAAATTGTATTCTCAAGTTTAGAATTTGATTTGATTTGTTAGATAAGTAATTAATGATTTAAAAAACAACAATTCTTATGACTACAAATGTTATATTTAGTGGGCACACATGTTTGAGTAGACATATATATATATATATATATATATATATATATATATATATATATATATAATGAAATGGACAAAGTCCGACAATTATTTTAAGACATCTTTATGTTCATATATTCTATTTATAGATACAAATATTTAAGTAAATGCTCTGTTTTTTTATAATAAACAGTATTAATAACATTTACTGGCCTGAATTTTATAAAATAAAAAAAAAACAAAAAACAGAGCCTTTACTTGAATATTTGTATCTATAAAAAGAATGTATAAACATAAAAATGTCTTAAAATAATTGTCAGACTTTGTCCATTTCATAATGTGTGACGTCATTTGTTTACATTTGGATACACTTTGAGAAGATATGAATGTACGTGAGAGATTCATGGAAGATTGTAGTTTAAAAACAGTAAAATCGACCTTGCTAATTGAACAATCGTCTGTGGCTTCATCGGTTAAGTCACGTTAGGCTATATGACAGTTCCGTATAGGATAGAGGTTCGATTCCTGTAGGAGGATGAATATTTTCTATGAAAATTTCTTGGACATTCAGGCCGGTAAATGTTATTAATACTGTTTATTATAAAAAAAACAGAGCATTTACTTAAATATTTGTATCTATAAAAAGAATGTTAAACATAAAAATGTCTTAAAATAATTGTCGGACTTTGTCCCTTTCCCTTTATATATATATATATATATATATATATATATATATATATATATATATATATATATAGAGTAATAATAAATATTTTATACCCTTACTCTGTCCTAGACATTGAGTTCTACCTGGATTCTATCCTCTTGTAATTTGGAATTATTTTTATACAAATATATATGTATTTGTATATATATATATATATATATATATATATATATATATATATATGATTGCATATGTATGTGTATATTTACCACTAATATTATGTATGTATATGTATGTATATATATATATATATATATATATATAAGATTGCATATGTATGTGTATATTTACCACTAATATTATGTATGTGTGTATATATATATATATATATATATATATGAGAGATTCCTTGCTGAACTTTATTTCAAAATGAAATTTTTCTCATTTCCAACTAAAAAAAAATCTCTCATGTTGGCAAATATCTTAACTCAAACATGTATGGTAAAATATTTACTTTTTTACTGTCAAGGATATAAAATTAAAAAAAGATTAATTTTGTTTAGAATGAAAATTACATCATATATTTTTCAGATTAGCTTGCTTTAATCCTAAGTTCAATATCTGTGTAAGAGTAACCTTGGTGAAAACAAACTTGTTCTTTCTTCTAAGATTAGATTTTTTTTTACTTTCAGTTATATTTGGGTAGATTTCAAATTGCTCATGATGCAATAATTGTTGGTCTCTTAACCTCATCATTTGTTTTCCTGTTTTTCCAATATTTAATCAGTGTTTCTGGAAGATTTGTGAAAGTGTGTCTCAGCAGAGTTGGCAATGATGAACAATGTGACAAGTATGATCTTGTTCACAGATAAATCTCTCTTACACTTACACAAATGCATACACACAGACACAAACAATACTAGTCAACTACGCTTTTTTCTGAGCATATCCATCTGCTAAGGCGTTTAGCCAATACCTGCTGCAGCTGCTTGCTCAGGCATATCTGTTTGTTCAACACCCAGAAAGCCCACCTGTGGTTTAAATTGTAACTATGCTATGCAGACCATAGTTACAGTTTCTAGGAGAGAGCACATAGTCTGTCATGATCAGCAGTTTGAACACTGCCAGTATGCTCAAACCCTCTGTCACAATGATTTGTGACTTTGTGCTAGCACAACCATTAATGGCTTCTGAATACTCTCGTCTACTCGTGGACACACACACTGATATATCCTTACATTTAGACACACATATATACACATGAATATACTGTGTATGCATATATCAGGTTTCTTCAGAATGTTGGTAAATTTGTTCTCCACAGCTTCTTGTCTATTGTTGCTCTCAATAATCATTGCTAATTTGTGATCCATTTGTTCAAACACATCAAGTAGATAACTTGCTGCTTCCCACTGCTTTTAATTTGTTCTATTCTCCAAGCTTTTTCTTAATCCCCCAAATTTTAATTATCTCCTCCTGATTGTTAGCAACTTTTATTTGTAACCCCTATTCTCTATAAAAAACTTCCTTATTTGTCACATGCTCTGTCCATAATATTCTCAGTGTCCATCAGTAGAACCACATCAGTCACTTTTTCTTCCTTTCTGGCAAAATTACCAAGTGTTCACTGCTAAATAAGTGGTTTTACATTATGTAGCAATTTTTTCTTGTTTCTTAATATTATTCTTCGCTCCCTTACTGATTTATTCTAAAATCTTCTCATAGAAATAAGTTAGTTTCCAATGTCAGTGTGCTAAAAATGATTCTATGAATTATTTGGACTAATATCACTATCATTGTTTTGATCACTGTTTTGGCCAGTGGCTTCACTTGTTTCTCTTCAAGTGTATGTTGCATCCAATGATAATTGTTTTCTTTTAATCATTTCTCTTCCATCCCTTATTGCTACTTCTTCTCATTATTTAAGCAACAAAGAATCAGATGATAACAAAAACAAATTACATCACTATTGAAATGTACCTCTGAGAAGTTCAGATGGAGAAAGGAAAATTTGGCAAGGAGGGAGGGAGGGAGTATTAAAAATTACCAGATTTGATTTCCACTTGAGGAATGCCTATTGTCCAAAATATAATTAAGTGTCTGAATAATAGTGATGACAACTTCAGAGCTTAAATGCTGTACATTACATTAGCATATGCTCTAAAAATACAATATTCAGTCCCCACTCCCATTCATTGCAAGATTAAGTTAGGTATATATTGTAAGTCTCTTGCTATTGTATCAATATTTCCATGGAAAGTGTTCATGTGAACTACATTCCTTAGTTTCACCAGTTCTAACCTTCATGGCTAAGACCCACCATTGTAGTGAACCACCCTTAATTGCTTCATATTCCATCGGTGAGATGTAAGTTCCACTCAAACAGCTTCTTACAAACCACTACTTTGTTAAACCATCTCCCAAAGTGGATGCTTCCCCAATCACTACAATCTTAACCTGTTCAAGTCTAGGGTTAACCATTATCTTCTTCCCCACATATCCTCATAAACTTACTCTATAATCCTCCCTAAAATAATGTTTGAAGTAATAAAAATGACAGATTAAAATATAATAAAAATAATATATATACATATATGAGAGAGAGAGAGAATGTTTTATATATCTGGTTCTTGGTGAAGTTGTTCTTTATACAATTTATCATTTTGATATATCCACTAGTGATTTTTACTCATCAGATATTAAAACCTATCAGAATTGTTTTAATTAAATTTCATTACAAGAGATGATAAATATGGCTAACTTAAATAACACAAGCATTGAAAATTCTATAAAACTAAATGAGAGCTAAAAGAAATTGATTTTCATTTTTGTTTAGTGGTAGATCCAATTCAATGTCTGCTTCAGAATGATTGCAGAGATAAAAGCTTGTTTTATACAATGAATTAATTAGCATTACTGAGTGCAATGTTTTTTCCTACAAGGGAGACCTGCAGTTTGTAATAAATCTTTAAATCTCTGCACAACTTTCTTCATTAACAAAGCAACAATGCAATCTGCAACAGTTGGTCTAATTGTAAATACAAAGGCAAAGCTAATCTAGTAAAAGGATCAATATATTATACAATTATCTTGAATTCAATTGAAATCAGATTTGAATTAGAAATTTTCTTTATGAAAATAAGGCATCATGCAAATGCAGTTGTTATAGAGTTAAGGTTTTTTTAAACAATTTTTACCTAAAATGTAAGTAATATTAACAGATCAATACCTATTAAAAGGCTCTGGGTGTAATAAACAAACATGCAGTCATTGAGCCTGCTTGCTAGTAATCAGTGTTCAAGCACAGATAAGATCTAGGATTTCTAATGATTTCTTCTTTTGGAAGAGTGATACAACACAATATTCCTACCTACTTTTGTGCTATAATAGACTTTAGCGAACCCTGAATTTTTGCTTTTGCTATGAACGGGTTCTCTCAGGCAGGCCTCATGCCTTTAGCACCTATACCCAACCAAGACCTCAAGTGGAACATGTACATACAATCCATCGCTAAAGCTATTGGAAAAATGGCCTGTTCCGTGTATTGCTCTACCTACAAGAGTCAAATCAGACTCAAAATGGAGTACTGCTGACATATATAGGCAGGCACTGCCCAGTCTTCACTTTCCAGTCTTGATAAAGTTCAAAAGTATCTCTGCATCTTTTTGGGTGATGAATTATTTTTCACCCTATAACTCTTTTCCCACAAATAAAATGTTGTAAGCTGCTCTATTGTTATTTCCATGGAAAGTGTTCAAATGATCTATATTTTTTTGGTTCCATTTCTTCTGTCATAGGTATGAGCTGCCATGCTATGCACATTGTAGAAAAATCACCTGTATGCCCTTCATATTCCATTGGTGAGATGTAAGTTCCATTCAAACAGTTTCTTCTCATGAACTACTACAACAGGATGCTTGTCTGATTGCCACAATCTTATCCTGTTCAAGTCTAGTGTTAACCATTATCTTCCCTACATATTTCCATAAACTATGCCTTTTACTCTGTAATCATCTACCTTGAGTAGTCCTGAGTTTGATGATAAACTGCATCTGGCAGCAAGGCCTCTGATCATGAGATTGGAGGTTTTGAGGAGCATGGAACCACTTTTTAATTGCTGCTGTTCCTAGGTCCACCCTGACCTGAGGTGGTGTCACCTGTTAGGATCCTAGCTATGGGCAAATAGTGAACTCCCAAACAAAAATAAAACTCTATGAAACTATAAAAATACATTCTTATAGTAAAAATACCAGCAATACATTTTTTTTTAAATTACCAACAATATATATTTATAATAAAATTACCAACAATACATTTTATCTGTAGTTGAAGGTATACAATTGTGTTCATAATACATTTGAAGCCATTAAATTATGTTCAAAATATTTAGATTTCAGCATTAAATAACCTATAGAGGTTGATATGCCGCTAAACAAAAATCAACCAATCAACTATCTCTACCTTGAGTAGCTCTGGAGCCTTATACAGAGTGAACATCCTAATAAAAAAAAAGTCTTGGTTTTAATAAATATCAATATTTAAGAGAAATTTACAATGAACAGCAGTGGAAAGTGATCAAAAAGAGGTTTTAATCTTTATTTTACTGATGTTTTATATATATATATATATATATATATATATATATATATATATATATATATATATAAATTTCTTTTCATTTTATTTACATTGTTAAGTTTGAAAAATTTCTCAGAGTTAACCTGTAGAAAAAGGCAATATTTATAAATGCAAAAGACAATAGGAAAACTGTAATAGTTGCCGACACATTTCGTCCAAGGCAAAAACGTTTCATTTCAAGGCAAAAATGAAATGAATTTATTAAACAAAGTAACTAATAATAACAAAACAAAATGTCCTTAGCAACTGGAAGAATTTGGAGAACACTATTTTCGTACTGTTAACTGAAAATTAGTCAATTACTATCATGTGTGGAGATATTGTTTTTATTGCTGTGTTGAACCATTTTCTTTTGATTTCTTGATGTTGTTAATAAATTCATTTTGTTTTTGCCTTGAAAAAGTCCACATTGGACAAAATGTGTCGACAACTATTACAGTTTTCCTATTGTCTTTTACATTTATAAATATTGTTAAGTTTACAAACTGATTCATTATTTAAATCATGTGCCACCTACTCAGTTCGATTTGCCTCTATCCTGAAATGTAATCTGTTATCAGAAGTAAAAGCTGTTTGAGAATAATTAATAGTGGAGGAAATCACTCTTCAAAAGATGATGATGATAATAATGATTGTGCTCCACTCTCTCAGTTCTATGTACAGAGCAAAAATATTCAGTACTAATTTTTGTGTTATTTGAAAACTACAAGGAGCATATGTTTGTGAGACCATTAAAATTGAAGTATAAACATTGAAAATAATATCCTGTGTTAAAGTGGAACAGTCATCTTGAAAAATGATGTCTAGCTTAAGAAAAACAATGTAACTGTAGCTGCAAAATCCAAAAGGCCGACTTACATTCATTTGTTTCTAATAAAATAAGAAAAAGCATAATAATTTTAATGTGCTAGAAAGCCTTGTGTAATTCAGTGAAAATTACACCTATATTCTTATAAAGTTGAATTTGCTATCTTTACTCCCAAACATATTTTGGGATTTGTATGGCACATATTTTACAAGGAAACATTTTTGACTACATTTGATTGGCAGTTCCTCTCGATTCCCTCACTGGCTTAAAGCCATATTATGTTGAAAAACCAGTTCCCATATATTCAATGAAGTTAAGCAACATTGGAGTCTGTTCAGTATCTAGATAAGTGACCATTATGGAATACCATATGCTGTAAGCATGAATGTGTGAGTGGTGTAGTTGATAAATTCTTGGAATTGTTAATTGGAGAGCAAAGTTCCAAATCCAGTTGGGTTTGTTATATTTACTTAAGTGCAAATACCCTTTGGAATGGTATGAATCCACCTCTTCTCCACCTAACTCTAGGTTAAATAGTAAGACTTCTGTCACTAAAACCATTATTATCTCTAAAGAAAATAAAAATTGCATACAAAATATTTTGATTTTGGCATTAAGTAGCCTGTAGCGATTGATATGTCACTAAACAAAAAACAACCACCTTTTCAGAATTTGTAATAAAATTTTAAATTGGTTATTTATTAAGCTTAACCTAGTTTAACACAAGGCCTCAAGTGTGGGAATATTATTATAATAATAATGGTCTGTGAGACTAACAAGAATCACATTTTCTTTGGTGGGGGCACCTGTGATTTGATTGAACTCACTACAGTAGTAAATTTGAAGTTGTTAGCCATCATAGGTATGGTTGCTCAGGTTTTTCTTCAGATAAAAATAAATTTTTGATTAAAGAATTTATCAGGTAAGCAATGGTGATCTGACTTGTAAGTTTGAGATCATACAAGTTTAGTATGATTACGCTTTCCAAATGCTAACTAAAGTATTAAGAAACAAGAAAATTTCATTAGAAACAGAAAAGAGTACAGAAATGTTATGTAATATCAGTCCTTCTATGTGGCAGTAAATTCTGGACAATCTGTTCACAGGTGAAAAAGAGACTTGAGGTAATGGAAATTTAGTTCTACAGAAGGATGCTGAGAATACAATGAAGTGAATATGTGAGCAATGACAAAGTTTTAAAGAAAATGGAAACAATAAGAACACTTATACTTAATATCAGGAAGAGACAGTTGAAATTTCTAGTCCAGGTAATGTGGAAAGAGGGCTTGAAGAATTTGACACTTGCAGGACATATTGAAGGCAAGAGGTACAGAGGAAAGTAGTGAATAACTTAGCTAACAAGTTTGTGTAAATGGTTGGCAGAACAGGGATTTGGAGAGATAGCAACAAGACAAGACTTACAAGTAGCTTCAAAGGGCAGGAAGGTGTAGAAAGCCATGATTGCCTATGTCCTGAAGAGACAGAACATTGAAGATGTTCACATGTAATCTATTGAAGTTGATTGCCATTCAGATTGAGCTGGTTCAAGAGAAATAAGTAACGGTTCTAATCATGGTGATAATCAGATTATTCAAAAATTTTAAATCTTTATCAATTTAACTTTGTGTTACCAAAAATACTTTCAGTTTAAGTGACTGAATCCCAAAATTAGAAAATTCCTCATCTTCAAATGTTAGGTTTGGGCAAAAGTTATAATTGTGTGTTTGGGCAGTAATCCCTCTTTTATACATGTTTCATTAAAGGTGATTGACAAGGTTCTGTGTTTAAGCTTTTTATCTAATTTTTCTGCCTAAAAAAATGTTATGAATGAATTTGTATGTTTCAGCACTTTTGACTATTCTTTTAGCCATCATCAAGGATGCTTTTTTATTTTTAATTTTAACTGAATGTGTAGATTTTCATGTATGCATCTAGAGTTGTGAGAATGTTTTTTATTTTCTAAACACGTTCAACACATTGTGATTGGGTTCATAGTTGATATATATGAGTTGGGGTCAAATATATATTGGAATCTTATGTTCTTTATCTTATATATATAAAATTTTAAGGTATGCTATATTTATGGGTTATAGTGGTCAATAGATTGTATGTAAATATAAAAGTGGAGTTTGAAGTCAACACTCTTTCATGCTAAACGTAATCGTCATGGCCTATTAAGCTTTATAAGTTTTTCATGTTCATTGTTCCAAAAAATGGGATAGTAGGCATTAATAGATTAAATTACTGACCTGTTTTTTTTTATTTTTTTTATTAGTATTATTGGAAGATACATTTACCCACCTAATAATAGAATATTTGGCTGTATTGGTACATGTATTTATATATTGTTTTTTTCTCTTTGTTTGTTCTTTTTCTCTTCCAGAACAGCAGTTCCCAGGCTTTTTCTTTATTTTGTCCACCAGGGTAGATTTTTCTAGTTTCATGTGCCATACTTTTTCCTGGATATCTCGGGTTCTGTTATTTCCCTTTTAGTAACTCAACTTTCCAGGTTTTTGTTCACCCCTGTTGTGGCCAGGTATTGAACTCACAACTCTTTGGTTCAAGTTACTGGCTTACTTCAACCAATGCTTTTATCCACTGTCATGTGAAACTAGAACAATCTACCCTGGTGGACAAAATAAAGAGTTTGGTTCGAAATTCCAACATATATCACCTGAAGAAGACCAGAGCATACAATGGCTGAAACATTGTGAATAATAAAGATGAGGATAACAGTCCAAACATTGTAAATAGTTACAATACCTAATCTCAGAAATATACACAGGAATTCTGTAGTAATTTTCAAACAATGAAACACTAATGTAAGAAAAGGTACTAAATATGTACTCTAAAATGTTTAGGATAAATAAGATAAACTGTAGATTTGAATTATTGAAGAATAAAATTGTTACTGTAAACAAAAAGGAATTAAAAGCTTATTAAGCTTCAAAATATCGACCTTAAATGAGACATTCTTTTCAGATTAAACAGAAGCTTAAATTTTTTACTTATCAAGATAAAAATTAGTACATCACTAAATTTGTACAGATTATCCTTGAATTACAATGTATGCAAGTTATAATCTTCACTTAGAGCCATTATATGGTATTATATTGCTTCTTATTTATTTATGTGACCTGAAGTGCAAATTAACCAAAGTTTGGTTCCAGAGAGATGTTCCCATTCCCCTAAGCTTCATCTTGTCTATTGCCCTTAAAAGGGAAGGGTCACTACTGATGACTGAGGCATTCCCAAAAGAGAAACATCAAGAGAACTAGACACTTTTTGGCACTACCTGCATATATGCACATGAGGCTCCTGATTAACTGTGACCATGTCTAACTTACGATTGCGATGGAGGGAATGTAAATAACATTGTGAAATGACCAGGTATATCTACTAAGGATGTCATATTGGGGGAAACTGCATAATAATTAATGCATACTTGTTTTGCATTTGTTGGGGATTCCAAGCCTTATCTTGGGTTACTTCATGCAATAGCTGCCTAATAGTGACATCCTGTAAAGAAGTCTGTTGTCAGGTTTTTAATGTATAGAGCATTGAAGGCATCTTTTGACAAGGTAATATGTTGAATAAACATCTGAAACTTAAAATGGTGAAATGATTTTTGTGATAGTCAAAAAAATTGGAGAAAATTCTGATATCGAAAGGTGTCCAACATATAGAACTGGAGTTTTCATTGTCAGTAAATTTGCCTCTTGCTCTTTACCTTGCGCTAAAATTTTTAGATTATTTCTTCACTACTATAATGTAATGTCATTTTTTAAAATCTTTATTATCATTAAAATTAATTGAAATCTCTCATAGTATTTATTAACCCTTGTCTTGCTTTTTATTTACTGACCCTTAAAAACAAAGGAAAAAAAAAACAAATCTATGTATTTTTAAAGTAACTCATGTTACTATTACACTGTGTCATGGAGCCAATCAGTTTATAACAAGGTTACAAGAATTGACCTTTGTCATAAATCAGGCAATATCTGTATAAACAGAATGGAATTAGCTTTATCTGAATGTTTAAATAAGAGTTATAAAATCATTTTAGCATTTTTTAGATTTGCTTGAAATTACTCATAATGTTCTAAAATAACCTACTTGTTTAATTTCATTTTTCATTCATCGAATGATACATTAGTAAAATGATACAGAAAACATCGAAATATCAGAGAAGCATAAAAAAATGTTCCACTGTAACACAAGATCTAAATCCATAAATATCAGATGAACCCAAGTCATTACATTTGAAACTACTTTACCCCCCCGCCCCCCAAGATGATGTGTGCCACATATACATTGCTAGGTTGCATTTATAGAAATTCAATGTCCAAGGTATTCATTTTCTCCATTACTACTTTCCTGCTCTCAAATTTTCATAATGTTGATCCATATTTTCTAAGTACTATTAGGAGACTATTTTGCTCCTGTTTGCTACTATGTGTGAATAATGGAAAATCAATAGAGATGTTAGCAAGAGCCTTAAAAGTAAGATGGATTTAAATTCCCCTCTCTTTCCCTTTTTTTTTTCTTTTCCATTACTTTGTGACTAATTTTACTTTTCTATATCATGAGCTAGTGGCTCCGTTTGACTTTGGTGATGTTGATTCACTCTTTTCAAGACCCAGATGAACAAAATGTTGTATATAATGATGTCATTGTTATTTTCTTTGACTGCTAGCAAAAGTGCACTCTTTAATTTAATTTTTATTATGTCTGTAGTTCTGCTATTTATAAAATGTTATTTACTACTCTAAGCTTGGCAGTCACAAGCATGAGACACCCAGTGAGGATCAAACTTGCTACTCTGTAGGAATGGTAAGGCAGATTGTTGCACTATGGCTATATGTCTATTGTAAAATATTTTTTATTTTAAATTATCATTAAATTCTGTGAAAACATTTTCAGAACTTTTAGCAGCATATCAACTCCTTATGGATCATTTAATGCCAAAATTTCCTTTTTTTTTTTTTTTTGGAGAAAAAAAATTAACAGCAATACATTTTTGTAAAAGCGATTACTAATATAGTAATATAAAATAATATATAATTACTATGAAAATGTATTGCTGGTATTTTTATTATAAAAATGTTTATACTTTCATAGTGTTTTGACCTCAGTTTGGGGGTTAACTACTTGCCCTTAGCTGAGACCCTAACAGATACTACCATCTCAGGTTGTGGTGGACAACAGCAATTAAGAAGTGGTTCCACGCCCCTGAAAAAACCTTCTGATCAGAGCTCTTGCTGCCAGATGTAGTTTGTCATAACCAGGATGGCAGAACTCTCTGGTGTTGTTAATAGTTATTAAGTTAAGCTTCTGTGCATACTAGTAATTATCTTTAGATGAAACATTGACAACTATTATTTTTTTACTAGTATTTCTTTGATCTAAAAGTTAGTTGCTTATTCTGTATTTCCAATTAGCACCATTCGCTGAAGGTCATTGATTGACAGTCTGAGTAGTTGCACTGAAAAGCAATTCAAATTTCTAAAAGTAATAGTTAACCATGTTTTATCTTGTGGTATTATACCAGAATAGACATTACAATCAAATTTCACACCAGATCGTCAAAAGAAGCCACATACAGAGATGACCTGGGAGTTATACCCGACCAATGTATGTGACTTCACATCTGCATCCAGTATTGCAAGTTTGAGATTGCGAGGGTTTACAGATAGATATAGAAATAACCACCTCAGATGATAGGGGGCAATCTCTGATATCTTTTTTTTTCTTCATCATTTCGCACCATACAAATCAATAAAACCACTAAGATGCAAGAGGTTACCGAATGTTAGAGAATATGAGAAAAAAATACTATTAAGGTGAGAGATAATAATAAAAGAACAGGAATTAAGAAGGCTGAAGATAACGATTGACATTGTATTTAAATTTTTGAAGATCTGGGTAGAAATAAGCCAGAAGAGATTTCCACATTCGAGAAGTGTGATACTGTTAGCATAGAACTTACATCTAGCCAAGATGATGAGACATTTCTGTCAATCTAGTACTACAACTAAATTCATAAAGTCTAGGTACTTTAGAGGAAAATTCATCAGAACAATTACCATAAAAGTATTTATAGAAAAGGCAGAGGGAAGCTATGTTATGGCAGTGATGGGGCTTGCATCACAGACTGGCTGAGAGTAACTTATGAAATATTGGACTGAATAAAATGTTAATTAAGATTACCATTTAATCAGCACTGTCACTTCATTGCAATTTAATAATTTTTTTTTAAATTAAAGATAATATTGCTAAAACTACTAATATTAAATAAAGATAATGTTATTAGTTAATGTTGATGTGAAGCATCAAATGTAATGCTGAATGATTAGGGGTAGTTAATGAAGAGAATGTTTTGTTAGATTTGATCTTCTGCAGTCATTAGTTCTTGTAGCGTAAATGGTAGAGCAGCTGTCATGCATGAACAAACTTCCCAGGGTAAGAGATGAGAATTCAAACTTTGTTTAGAGCTCACTTTATTTTTCTGATCCAAGCTATTTATTGGTGACTGTAGGCTGACAGGCTGAATAGCTGCAATGAAAAGCAACTAAAATTAAGATGATATTCTAATCAAATGGTTAAATTTAGCTTTATATTGTATATGGGTAAATCAGGATAAGAAGATTGTATTATGCTAACCTTCTAAATAAGTTGGATCAGTCAACATTTAAAATCAGTATCTAAAACTCTGGATTTTACACAGGCTTGAATACTGACCTTTGGTACTGTGGCAAATATATAACTTTCTTATTGAATCTCTGCAAGTGGTATTATTCAGTGTGCTTGGAATTATTGAACAAATTTCATTGTGTTATTATTGCAGAACATACAGTGTTTTGTTTAAACTGGAAAAAAAATTTTATTTCATTATTTATTTATACTATTTATATTCAGATTATTGTCCTCATCTTTGTTGTTGTTATCACAACGTTTTGGCTTTTGTGCCCTCCAGCCTTCCTCAGGTGTATATCAATCTGAGTAACCTACGGGGAATTTTGAAAGGAACCCTTTATTTAATCTTCGGGAGTAAGCTGATTTTGTTCTACTGTCCATATCTATGGATATCATCTAGTTCTTATTTTATTCAGTACTAAATAAAATAAGAACTCAATGATATCCCTAGACATGAGCAGTGGAATGAGAATTTCATATAAATGTCTAGATATCAGAATAATGTTAAGCAAATGAATGACAGTGGAAAAAATTCTGTATAACATGTTTTGTCCTCTACAATGACTTCATAAGGAACGAGACATGTTACAGAGAATATTTTCTGCTTTGTCATTCATTTGCCTAACCTTATTCTGATATCTTTTTTTTTCTTTATCATTTCAACCCATGCATAACAATAAAACCACTAAGATGCAAGAGGTTACTGAGTGTTAGAGAATATGAAAAAAAAAACACTATTAAGGAGAGAGTGAGAGAGGACAATAAAAGAACAGAAATTAAGATGGAAGGTAACTATTGATATTGCATTTAAAGTGTTGAAGATCAAAGTTGTCTGGAAAGCAATATAGTTCCATGAGCGAGAAGGCCAATAGAAAAAACTGTTAGCATAGAACTTACGGTTACATGTAGCCATTTTAATTGTAAAATGCTCAGACCTTGCCACCAATCTAGTAATGTGCTTAAATTCATGAAGTCTTGGTATCGTAGATGAAAATTTATCAGAATAATTACCATGAAAGTATTTATAGAAAAAGCAGAGGAAAGCTATGTTATGGTAGTGGGAAATCTAGAAATTTTTATCATATTCACCCATTTATTTCTTTGAAAACCATTAACAAATCTTTTCTATAGTTAAAGTGTTTTGAAGTCATTCTACATTAACATCTTTAAAGTTGAATAAACTTTGAAGTTTTCAGTATACTTTTACTTAAGATTTGCTTAACTGAATTAACAGACTTTTGTATGAAAATGTATGTTTCTTATGTAGCTTGCTATGTTCAAATATGACATTTCTTTTTAGAATTTGTTAAAGTTTTGAGAAAAATGAAGTTGTCCTTTCGAGTTTCAATTTAACATATGAGCTAAATATAAAAATGGACACTGATTTTGTTACAATTCATGAAAATATGGCTGGAAAAGTAACCTGATTTTGTGCCAATGTTAACAAAAGAAAAAAACTATAAAAATAGAAAAGGGTTTTCTTAAATTCAAAATAAAAATATCAATTCTGTGTGTGTATGTTCCAATTTGATATTTTACCTTTTTCTTTGGCTGTTTTTATTTTATTTTATTTTTTAATGTTTTAATGCAATTGCACTTTGTATTTCTTTTACAGGCATATTTGTGCAAACACACAACATTAGGGTCCTGTCTTATGTTAAATTCATAAATTAAATTGAATATCGGCAGTCATAAATTCAGAAAGAGTCAGGGTTCATTTTGACATTATGTTTATGTCGTAAACTGAACCCCCCCACTTTAGAACCATTACACTTGTTCACACAATGAAACTTCAAGCAAAGCAAACTATGAAAACGCATTTTCTTACAAAATCCTGTTATTTAACCAAATCTTAACCATACTTTTCTTATCTAAATCTGTTTAACTTTATAAATCTAAGAGTAAAACAGTGATTGCTAACTGGGTTTCCTCAAGAAATATTAAAAAAACAAAAATTGTAATATGATAAAAAATCATTAAGTCTGGAGCCTGAAACAGTTAATAGCTAAATTTTGATTGAGAATCTTCACTATATAATGTGACTGAAGTGCTTTGACAAGACTTTTTTTTTTTCTTTTGCAATGTTTTGTTTTAGTAGTTTATCTTTGTATTTGCTATAAAAGGTAGCAGTGTGGTTATGACAATAGGGCTGGTTGATTTTTTAAAAAATTTTTTTTAGAACATCAACATTGCATCCAGTGTGAAAACTGGAGTTTGATGTGATAAGTACTGACACTAATAATTAGTTTTTAACATTTAGTTTTAAAGATAGTCTGAAAAAATGTTCAGAAATACCTAATTTCCTCAGGTTTTTGCTTACAAACTGACTTCAAAATTTTATGATCTCCAAGAATAAATCCCAATAAACTTGATATTAATTGATTTTTGTATGAGATACATTGAATGGAAAACCAGAATTCTAATTATGAATCACCACAAGCAAAATATGCAATTGTTTTTAATAAAGAAAAAAAAACTGTAAAAGATTACAAAAAAAGGCTACCCAATGAATAAGATTTGTCAGATCATAAATAATAAAAACATAATATAGATAAAAGAGTATATAACACCATAATACTGCTTAGCACAATTTATAAGACAAAATATTTTAAAATAATTGTTATAATTCTTTTTCTATCCTTTGCAAATGATTCAAATTTTAGTATGTTATTATGGATGATAACGACTACCAGTTGTCAAAATTTCAGCTTTTCACAGTTGTTATTTCTAACAAATATTAGGTTTTAAAATTTTGTCCCTTAGTTTTGGACGCTACTGTATATATATTTTTTGAATTAATATTAACAGTAAAGCATGGAATTATCTGTCTGATTAGAAAATGTTGCACATGTTTTTATTGACAAATAGGTCCAAAATTCCACAATCGTACAAAGAAAAAGACCAGGTGTCATATTGCAGATAATCTTTCACATTTTTTTTTATTTTATTAAATACACCTTTTATTTTGATTTGATAACTTTTATAGTGATGTAATATTATCCATTTCCCTACAAGGAAACATTTGGCATTCATTGGCTGAGCAGCTGGTACGGCTTACAGTTGAAATTTATAAGATCTTTCTCTTAAAATAATTTTTCAGAAAAACGGGTTCTCAAGTTCAGTAACTGTTATTGCTCTTTCCAATATTGATAGGGGTTTCCTTCCTAATCTTTTATTTGAAGTAGTGGGGAATGTTAACATCTTGATTATATTGATATTTTCACTTTGAGTTACTTCTGCTATTCATTTTAGTTGTTGCTACTGTTGTTAGTCTCCGATTTTTTAAATAAACTTTTCATTTTGATTTGATGGTTTTTATAATGATTTTTTTTTAAATACAGTATTATTTTGATGTTGCTGGTTTAGTTGGATTGTAGAATATTTTTTTATATTTCAACACAAACCTGTACATATTTATACTGATTTAGAGTTCTTTGTCATATCAAAAACATTTGAAGGGTTCTACATGAGTGAAGATTGAGAATCAATGATCTAAAGTGTATTAATTTTTTTTATGAGTATTTTAAATTAATCAGTATAAAATACATGATAACATGAAAAGTTTGTTTATAGTAGATAAGTTTGCCTATCACCCAGTTCACCTCTATTGAACAGGAGTAGAGGTTTATACCTTGTTTCCTGTTCAGGACTGGATTTCTGGTTCCTTTTAAAGTCTTTTCATTCTCTTTCACTCCTAGTAACCCCTTAAGTCCTTATTATTAGTTTTTCTCATGTGAGTTTTTAAATACATTTTCCTCCTTTATTATTGTTGTATTCTGAAATTGGAGCCTTTCTATTCACAGCTTTACATTGTCATAACAAAGCTACTGCCACCTGGTGTTGCCAGAAAAAGGGAGATAATTCTAGATAGCTAGAGAAAAGGAGCTTAAGCTTAGTTTCACCAAAATTTGCCTTTTATCTTTATACTTGTTGCCTTCTATCTTTCTACTATTTATTATTTATTCAACTTCAAACTTTAACAGTTTGGCTAGGTGAGGCTTGTTACCATAATTCTATAATTCAGGTAAAAAAACAACAAAAGTGTTAACATATAAATAACTCAAATATGATAAGTTAATGAAACAATAAATTTTATTTAAATATAAAAAATGAAATTCCTAAATTCAACCAACTAATTATGAATTAATAATTCTAAAAATATTTAAATGTTAATTTTATGTTATGTCCCACTAACCAATTAACAAGTTTTTGTTTCAAAGACTATTGTAAATATATTTGCCTTGACTTGGAATGTAATAATTTCCAAAGATATTGTCAATTTGAAGAATAACAATAATAATAAATTTATGACAGTCTCAAAGCTAAATCTAATTTTGATTAGATTTTAATTTCTAAATTGAAATTTTTTTTTTTTTTTAAGCATTTCATCCCAAGCAAGGCGGGAAGCCACTAGGACGCAAGGGGTTACAGAAAATATAGAGCGAGATCAGATAGGAGTGATAGAAGAGGGTATGAGGAGAAGGGTAGTGGATAGATCATAAGAAAACAATTTAATAACAAATTTGGAAGAAAATATTTATATTGGAATGCTGCCTTTATTGTCATATTCACAATGTTTCAGCCATTGTATGCACCGGCCTTCTTCAGGTAATGTATGTTGGAATTTGAAACTGAACCCTTTATTTTGTTCACTGGAGTAGATTGTTCTAGTTCCATGTGTCATGCCTTTTCTGGATATCTCAGTTTCAGTTATTTCCCTTTAGTAAATCAACTCTCTAAGTTTTTGTTCTCTGCTGTTGCCAGGTATTGAACTCACAACTCTTTAGTCAAGTTACTGGATTACTTCAATCAATGCTGTTATCCACCAGATTATATATCCAGAAAAGGCATGGCATATGGAATTAGAAAAATTTACTCTGGTGGATGAAATAAAGGATTTGATTTGAAATTCCAAAGTATACCACTTGAAGAAGGCCAGAGCATACAATGGCTGAAATGTCATGAATATGACAATAAAAATGAGAACAACAGTCTGAATAATATAAATAGTTACAATACCGCATCTCAAAAACACAGACAGAACTCGGAAGAAAAGTATTTATCATAAGAAGGCAGAAAAACAAAGGTGCAACTACCTTTCAGAAAAAACGAAAACACCTGCTTTTACTTGCCTCACGAGCGTCTCTTGGACATATAGTACTTTTAGAAAAGTCCCTTTTTAAATTCACAGTTTGTGCTTGGGAAAATTTCTTTAAATTCTTTTTGTTCTTTGTCATCCAACCACAGGAGAATTTTCATTTGAACTTCAAAATTCTTTTGTCTCTCTGCAGCTGGCTTGTAACCCTGTGCCTTCTTGATGCTCCCTTTTTGATGTCAAATGCTTTCTGCTCCCTGGTGTTGATTTGTCTTGTCCCCTTGCTATTAAAAAGTCTTCTCTCTCATCTAGTGACCTGAGCTCTATTTATTCAGAAATTTAGGCTCACAAAACCCCCATTCAGGTTCTTACTAGGGCTTGAGACCAAGTCTATCATTGGTCAGAAAAAATAATATAGTCGAAAATATAATTTTCCACAAACTAGAAATGGAGCCTTCACAATTTTAGCAGGTTTTAACTGCTGAGCCCAAAAAGTTATACAAGTGTAACAATTTTTTACACAAACTGTCTGGCCTTCATAAAAATACACTTTTCTCAAAAGAATGTGTACTAAAAAGAAAACAACCTAGACGATTAAACATTTATTCATGGCTAATATTTTATAAGTAGTAAAAATAAAATTTTTATAAATCCTCTATTCATGGCTTTTAAGCTTGTATCTCACATTGAAAATAAGTAATGCTTACTGTTTGTTGAAATTGGCTATGCAGATCTACATTCATGTTATTCAATAAAATCACTGTCAAAAAAAAATTCTAGTATTAATACAAACATTTTCTTACAAATGGATGTGAATGCAATCTGATTTTAGTATTTTCTTCAGGGGTCTTCTCCCGAGTTGGAGTCTTCAGATTTGGTTGATAATTTATCATAATAATGCTGTTTAGTTGCTTGCTTACAATAATGTCACAATCAGAAAACTATTTCTGTTGCTATCATGAATCTTTTGTATCATTTTTGTGATATATTCAAAGATATTGTGTTAATCATGTCAATCCTGAAGCACTGCTTTTGTAATGTCTGCTTTACTCTTCTTTTTTTTTTTTCTCTCTCTCTCTCTCCACATCAACAATATTGATTGAGCTCGTAATGACTGAAAAGAATTGTTACCTGAGTTTTGTTGATCCAATGGCTCCTCTTTTCTGTAACACTAAAGATAAATGAGTAAAACAAATTTATGAAAATTTACTTTGTTGGAACTCGAAGTCAAGGAAGATAAAAAAAAAAATCCTTACTTCATTTGTCCATTCTTTTTTATGCTGAATAGTGAACATTGAGGTTGATATGCCATAAAACAAAATAAACCAAACTGAATAGTGAAAACTCTCTCCCAAATTATTTCATATGAAGAAATTGTTGGTCTCCAACTGGCTGATGTTTTCTAAGTTGTTGTTAGCAATTTTACACTTTTCTAACTTGAAAAAAAAAAAATAAAATCATCTTTTCAAAACATGCTATTACCTGTCTGGACTAAACCAAATTATAAAAAGAACTTTTCTGAATTAAAAAAAAAATAAAGGACACTGAAGTGTAGACCTGTTAAGAATTTCAGCTTGGGCTTATTTGAACCTGGATAAAGTCAGGAATTTTTTTTTTCATCCCCACCCCCCTACTTCCGGTTATGAATGAAAGTGCTTAAGTTGTTGAGCTCAATTTTGTTGATTTGCTGAACAAACCGCTTGAGGAGACTGTCGTGGTGGAAACTGCGATAGTGTTCTGGTCAGCATTCATTTTTTTTTTTTTTTTTTTTTTAATATTAAACAGCTCTGCAAGTTTGGTCTTCCAACTTTATATTGATCACTTTTAATGTGTATGATCTTAAATATTTCACTGTTTGTTTACTCTAGCATATATATATATATATATATATATATATATATAAAATCTACAATTTAAAATGAAGTAGTGAGAATTAGTGTTTTTAGCTGTAAAATAAATGGTTGCTATCAATTTTCAGCTAATCTTTCCTTTTGTCATATTTTGTTTCTAATCTATTCTACTTAAGTCAGAGAAATTAAAAAATGGCCTCATCCTTATGATGAAAAGCAATAAATGTAAGATGAAAGGAGATACTGATTGAAACTGATGAGAAGCTTGGTCATGATTTTTTCTTGTATAAAGTAAGCATTGGCCAACTCTTTATATCACCACGTTTCTCAATCTTTTTTTTTATTTTAAGGTGCACTTGTAAAATAACTGAAACTCCGGGGTGCACTTTTAAATTTTAATAAAGAAAAATTAGTCATGAAATTTGAAAATATGACATTTTAGTTTGGCATTCCCAAGGAAGATTAGTGTTAGTTTTCATTTCAAGGGATTTATGAAGAATTTGCTATTCTTTTAAGAGAGGTTGATAATGTCATATTTAAATCCCTTGAGGAAGGCAAAAGGAAAAGATTATCCATTTCTTCTTAAAGATTAAGGAATTTAGCTAGCATCCAGTTTAAAATATCAAATGATAACAACTTGACAGACATAGAAACCACATGTTTAGTGTCTCCAGCCTTTTAAAAATAAAGATTTTTTAAAATTCTGTTAACCTGGGGTGCATCTGGCTTAACAGAATTAAAACATCTTTATTTTTTAAAAAATAAATCGACATTCTAAAATATTTTTATAAAAAATAATTTCAGAATTTATGATTTACTTTATTAAAAACTAGCAGCATGGCCTGGCGTTGCCCGTGCTTGATTAAAAAATCATACGACTCATACAGCAATAGCTATCAATTGACTTAAAATATTTTTGTCCTTCCTTGCTTTTAAAGGAGTGCCCTTTGCCGTGCTGATGTTGCTACATGCCTTACTTCTTGCCTATCTCACACTGCGAATTTTTTCTAAGCTCTGTACTAAACATTAAATCTGTTACGAAAAAAGAACTAAACAAAATGAACACAAAATGATCAGCTTTAAAAAAGGACTCGTAACTGGAAAAACTGAATGAAAAAAGAATGTTAACAACAAATACTTTTTCACACCCAACCCAGTTCTGCGGAATCAGAATCAACATTGAGTTTAAGCAAGCGAATGAGCCAGTTGGAGTAAAGTGCCATGCAGATTTAAATTTTTCCCACTTGTGACAAATGCAGCTATCAATTTTTTTACATGCTAGTTAACATTTGTGTTAGCTGTTGGCTCTCACTCTGGCCAGTAGAAAATGGCTGCAAACTACATGAAAACTGCTGTAGAAGCATGCAAAATCAATTATTTCTACTATTGATGGGAGTTGGGAAATGCAAAGTTGGTCTTGGCCTTCCTGCTAACTTGGAGCATGTGCATGTAAATTTTGGTGCAAATTCATCAAAAATTGTGGCCGTGCATTCGTTACACACACACACACACACACACATCCTGCCTTTTATAGATAGAGATAATATTGAAGAAAAATATTCAGTAATTAGTTTTAATCCTTAATAAATTATTTTTATTTGGTTAAAAAAAAATTGTTTTTCTGGTGCTGAGTTGTCTCGGTGTTCATTCAGTTGGCAATGTTGACTTGTCTCTTCCTGTTTTTGAAAGTACAACCATTCATCATGACTGGTGAGAATTTAGGGTCTGTTTGGTGGAGATGAAAAAGTTACAAGTTTGGATTTTTGTAAAATATTTATTGTTTGCAAATCAATATAATTAGAATATACTTAAGTGATAATATTGATAAATTCAAAAATCAATGAATTTGAGAAGTTTTGACTTGAATATGTTTATTGATGGAATTAGAGAAGTGTGTTTTCCTATAACCTGTTGTAAGCTTGACTGGATGTGGAATTGATCACAAGAAGACATAATTTGCTGTAAAATAAAAGTTCATTTCAATTCATGAGTCACATTAACCTTTATCACTCTGTATGTGATTTCATTTGCTAAATTTGACTAAATTTTAATTTGTTGTGTTGTCATATCCTGCTATGACAACAGAAACACTTGAGTGAAATAAACAATAAGGTTACTGTAATTGAGAAAAAATGCAGTGGAAAAAAAAATATTAACAATGGAGTGTGCTTTTACCAACTTTGATATAGGATGGCTTTTTACTACTGGTGTATAGGCAAGTGAAATAATTAGAGAAGGTACACTTACCCACTCTTTTTCTATCAAACTTTGATGTGTCAAGTGATTATTATAAGCAGCAAAGGTTAAAGTTTGAACTTAGTTAAACAATTCCCTTTTCTGTGCCTGTAAATGTTCTTTCTTAAAAGCTGAAATAATTGTACTTTTCAATCTATTCAACTGAGTTGAATTGTTTATATTTATGCCACAATTTGTTGTAGACAGATAAGCTATTGTTTTAAAAACAAAACCAGCTTCAGTGTATCGATAAGTGTATCGATCTCTCTCAATCTCTGTCCATCTGCCTCTCTCTCTGTCTGTCTGTCTCAATGTGTATATATATATATATATATATATATATATATATATATATATATATATATATATATATACACACACACACACACACTTGTTATGAAAGCATTTTTTATCCCACGAGTCAAATCTTTTACCTTATCTTAACTGGAGGCACAAACATAAGGCTGAATGGTTTTGAGGAGAATTGCACCTGTCAAGCAAATCAAATTGGTTTCATAAGATTTCTGTTTACTGATTCTTTATTTTTGTTAGATTACTTTTAATGATTTCAAATAAACACTAAGCCACATCAGCACTCGGTACCCCTTCACCTTTCACTCCTGGCACTTGATGTAGTCATTCTCTCCTTCACATTATTTTTCCAGACACCAGATGATTTCCAAGTTATCTTACCCAACAAACCATTCATATTTGTTTTAAAAACCTTAATTCATCATAATTTTCTATAATCTCTTCATTGATAAACACTTATTGAATGTTCAAGATTTTTGCATTGGCAATGTTTCATTTCATGCTATGATGCATTTCCTATTTGCTTTGTAAAATTAACAGTTAAGTTCTAAAATGAATGCAGAAAAGATCTTTGCATCATTGCCGATGGACAAGTTATTTTGGGATTGAGAATTAGATTTTTTTTTTATTTCATAGTTCAGAATAAAAAAAAAACAAATGCAAAGACACTTGCCAGTGATTTATTATAGTAAACTCAGAACCCAGAACTTGAAAGGTATGCACTGTTAATTTGAAAGTTTAGCACAACACAATGTTCTATTTCCTTTCATTTGTGTTATCCTAAAATTAATAAATATCTAGTGAGACAATCCTTCTCCACCTGTAAGATTGATGCAAAACAATCTTCTGTTCACCAAATTGATTAATTTTGGCCTTGTGCCATACTAAGCTATGCTTTGTAAATATTTATATATATATTGATTCTAATTTGATAAAACATAATGAATTTCAACCTGGAAATAAATACAGCTGTATGTACCAATTAAAAATATCTTAAAGTTAAAATTTTATTATAAGGCTGCTGATTGTTTGTATATCTTCTCTGGTTAAAAAAAATGACTGGATCCTGGGGGCTGAAAATTGGTCTATAAGAGTAATTTGTCTCGAGGATAAATCGGTGGTGCTGGCCTAGAGGTTGCCATAAATTAATTTAGTGTCAGTAAAATGCTGATGGTCACAATTCTAACCTGGAAAATGCTGTTTTAATAAAAAGTAAATGCTATTTATTCAGATAAATTGAAATTGTCATGATCTATAAGTTCATTACAATTAATATGACTGTGGGCTATTTCAGTTTCTGTGCTTCCTAAACTAGTACTGATACTAATATGAAATACTTAAAACCTTTTAAAAAAAAGTAAATAAACTAAAATAAAATTAAAATAAACTACTTAGTTGAAATTTGTTAAAATCTAATTTCTGTAAAAATCAAGCATTCAGATGCTTAGCATGAATCACATTTTGTCTTTCCAATCTAGATTTTGTTGAAAAGTTTTTTTCTGATGACACTGAATTTTCTTTGTGTTTTTCAGTGCATAGCATTTACCCATGTTTTCTCAAACCTCCCCCTATGAAGTAAATCAACCTTTTTTTGGTCGTTCCAACTCAGCACAAGGTTGACTTGAGCTCAACTATTATAGCCGTGCTTATAAAGACCTGCACATATCAGGTCAAAATAGGAATTTACAAAATTGTCATATATATTTATCATATAAATGTATTCTTGGCAGACATGAAGTGGAAAGGCTATATTGAATCCATTGCTCGGTTAGCTATTAAGAAAGTTGACTCGCTAGACAATTTTTCTCTCCAGAATCTATCTTACATATCTATAAGTCTTCTTATGCTTCCATGCTTAGAATATTGCTTCCACATATGGTCTAGCACTCCTGCTATATATCTAGAGCTCTTTCATAAAATCCAAAGAAGAATCAGCAATACTATTGGTCCTGACCTTTCATCTCAGCTTCAATTACATTCACACTGCTGTAATGTTGTTTCCTGTGCTTTTTCTATAATTAATTTTATGGAAACTGTTTGGATGAGTTATTCGCCATGGTTGCTAGACTTTATGAATTTAAGTGCAGTACTAGACTGGCAATAAAGTCTCACCAATTTACAGTTGATTTGGCTAGATCTATCTGTAAGTTCTATGCTAACAGTTTATTTTTTTTTTTTTTGCACTTCTTGCTTGGGAACTCTATTCTGGCTCTATGCTTTCCAACCAACTTTAATATTCAAAAATTTAAATGCAATGTAAATTGCGAACTTTTGTCCTCCTAATTACTATTCTTTTGTTCTCGCTCCTTAGTAATGTTTCTATTTTCTAATTCTTTCACATTCAATAACCCCTTATGTCTTAGTGGCTTTACTGCCTTAATTGGGAGTGAGTGATTAAAAAAAAAGTATGTATGTGTATATACAACCTACTTAGAGTTTACAGTTTCCATGGAAACAAATAGAAGTCATTACTTTTGGATCATCCTCTCTCTCTCTCTCTCTCTCTCTCTCTCTCTCTCTCTCTCTCGTTATTGTGAAATAAAATTCTTGCTGAATAATTGGGGAACAATGTCAAAGTAAATATTTTCCAAATTGTAAGTTGTGTAGAACCATGATTGCACATATCCTGAGGTAACATGGTACATAGTAGAAGGTGGTGGGATTGAGTGTTTTCTTTTTTAAAAAAATGTGCTCATATAATTACCCTTGTACTATAGGCAGATGCAACCAAAATAATTGAGAACCTCTGTTGCACGTGTCCTTTGCTTTAACCTTCAGGTTATTTCTGTTCAGTTCATTATATTCACTTACGTGCAAACACTATTGGTAATGGTATGAATCCACCTCTTCTCTCCCCAGCTATGAGTTAATTAGTAAGACTTGTGTCGGTAAACCAGTAATATCCTTAAAAATTCTTAGAATTTAAAAATATTTTCTGGCTTTAAATAACATGCAAAGAGTTTATAAACCATAAAAAACAAATCAAAATAGAAATGGTAAGAAATTATGAAATACCATTTATTTTGTTCCAACGTAAAATTATTTTAAAGCAGTAAGTTTTTTTGTTTTTTTTTAGAAACCATGGAAACCAATAAAAATACTAATAAAAGGAAAAATATTAAATTTTTAGTCACTTGGAATTTATTATTGAAGGTCATCTTTCATGAAGTTAAAAGAAATAGCTGATGTGTAGTTTATGTATATATGATGCATTATGCTTGTTTGTTAAAAATATGAAATTATTATAAAATAAAAATTACAATCCACAAAAAAAGCATATAAAGTTAACATTTTTGAAAACTGAAAACTTGCAAGTCTTTCTTGAATTGACTGTGCTTATATGACAGCAATCATTATAAGTAAGAGGAGAAAATTTCTCATTTTCTTTGCTTGTCTGTTACAGCTGACATATTCATATGTATTTCAATTTTAGCATTTCTTTTCAGCTGAATGATTTACTATATATATATACATACACTTTTAATGAATGCTGTATAAATTAAATTTCCTTCATGACCAATGAATTTGGCATAATCATTGTACATTAAGATTTTTTAAAATTTCTTTAAAACATTCAGTTACTCTATTTGGAAATAAGTATCAAGGCTTGGTTAGTAACTAGATGGGTGGACACTTCAGAATATCAAGTGATGTAAGCTTGGATGTACAAGTGATGTAATAGATAGACAGCTCAGAATTGGAGATTGGAGTTCCAATTCCGGTTGGGTTCGTTTTATTCACTTATGTTCAAATACCCTGGGGAAAGATATGAACCCACCTCTTTTCCCCACTAGATATAGGCTAATTAATTGTACTTGTCAGTAAATCATTATTATCTCTAAACCATCATTACAATTTAAAATACTTTCTGGCCTTAAATAATTAGTTAATAAGTCATAAAAAACAATCACTCATCAAGTAATTAGATCTGCTTAACCAGCATGTTTATTTACTAGAACATGTTTCCTGTAAGAAAAAATCAAAAATAATCTTTTACTCTCTGGCAGCAACCAACTCTTGTTTAGATTCTCAAGAATGAAGAGAAGCAAAATAGACACACCTGAATTACAAGACTCTGAACTTAAGTACCTTAACTCTAATGAATTGTTAACAGTTTATTAAAGATGCTACAACAACTTGCTAAAGTGTCATATCATTATGGCTTCTGTTTTTTCTTTTTAAAATAAAGACTAGTGGTTTTATTGCACTTCCTTAAGACGTCTTAAAATTGCTGCTTAAAATTTTAAGATTATTTTCTCTCTCTTTGTAGTAAATTGTTCTTTGCACCTGTTTCAAGTTGTTTCAGTGCAAATTCTAAATTCTGTTGGAGGATTTAAATTTTCTCTTGCCCATTTTTTTTTGTTTTTATCATAAGTTGTTTTCTTGAGATAAGACATAAAATATTTTATGTATTTGTATGATGTTAAAATCTCTTAAAATACCTATTTGTCATGAAATTTTCCACAAAAGCAATTTTATGAAGAGAAAATCTTTAAAATTTTAAGTCCTTGAAAAATTGGCAATTGAATGTTATGCTTGAAGCTTCTCAATTTTTTTTTTTTTTTACACTTTGATCAAGGCTAAAAGGATGATCTGAATGGAACTGACATATTGAATGAATTTTCATATATATGAACACACACACACACACACACACACACACACAAATATAAAAGTGGACATTGAAGTCAGCACCCAGCAGCGACAGTCTGTTTCATGCTTAAATGCAATCTCCAGACTGTGTGTGTTCTTTTGGCTTGACTATTTATATAAGCTGGTCAATGGTACATTATGGGTAGAAGATTTGTATTATCCTAACGGTATTTGAGTAGGCAGTAACAGTTATGTTTCAAAATATTCTAGAGCAGGGGTGTCCAAACTTTTTTCAAAGTGGACCAGATTGGATCAGGTGAATATGCATGAGGGTCAACCATTCTGCTTGGCATTCTTTGAACCATTACCATTAAATGCAAATGAAAATTTTTTATTACAAATGGCATATTTTTATTTCTTCATGTGGATGACAAATAAACAGGTAAATCACTCAGCCTGTAATAACTGAAGCCCATATAAGATGAAGTAAAATATATCTGAGAAAAAAGAACTTCCAGGAATATATCTCAGGTTAATCTTAAACATTACATATTATTGGTAATTAATGTTGTCTGTCAACTTTTAAGTTCAAAACATATGAATAGGAACATAACACCAAAATTCATCTTAATGAGTAGAAAACAGTTACACAAGTCCAAGTGTCCAAATATGTTTATAACTGATTTTAACCAACACAAAACAAATTTAATTCACTAAGATATTAGAATTTATTCATATCAGATGACCAAAAGAAATAGTTTCTGCACTAATGTGAACGGTGATACTGAGATCTGGACTGTAGTATATAAGTCAGGTCTGGTTCAAAGGCAGTGATTTTAAAATTGACTGGAAAAGACTAAGGTCAGGGTCACACATGACAATACTGGTGGGCTGTAAGTGATACATTGTATGACAAAGGATGGGGGCTATATGGAATTTGGACGTGCCTGTTCTAGAGGCTATTCCATAGAAACAATTGTGGATCTGAAAACAGCTATCTGTAGCTATTTTCTTGTGTTAACCTTTTTACTCATTATTTATTATTAATTACTTTATTATTTGTTGTTGATTATTACTACATTTACTTGTGTTTATGTGTTCATTTGTAGTTTGTTAATGTGTTCATTATTTACTTAATTTATTTACTTATTTATTGATTTAGATTATCACACACACATATAACACATTTCAAGCTATGTGTTAAATATTGGAGCAAATTAGATTCTTTAACTTTGATTACAATCAGTCTAGGCAGAGGACAACTTTGAATTGTCACTTTTACATTGAAGAGTGAAGTGTCTTAAATGAAAATTGATGTTATTTACCTGGTCTCCTCACTAAGTCAGGATGCGACACAAGGTCTTTTTTATGTGGATTGCCCATACACATACATATGAACCAAGGACAAAAATTGTTACTGGCATTGATATTATACCAACCCCACCTCTCTTAGTGTAATGAAAAAGGTTGGAATCCCTAATGCCTCCCATCTAAATTGAGGAAAACAAATACTATGCTTTGATCTCGGTTCAAAGGCTGAGAAGTGATGAAAATTGATGAGTAATATCAAATGTTGATTTTGGTGTCTTAAAATTCTCTCTTCAGAAAAATCTCCTGTTTCTTTTTTTTGTTATTGTCTTTTGTGTATTTTAATTTCTGTCTTGGCCAAAAGCCACAAGCTATTTGCCCTGGTTTATATCCAAAATGTAAATCCTTCTATTGAGTCATTAATTCAAATGCCAGGATACATGATTCTTGTTTTCTGAATAATTATTTGAAAATAAAATTTATTTTTTCATTTGGTATTCCACACTGAATGCTGCTCACTCAACAAAAACTGCAATCTATACAGACATACTTATATTTTACTCTATTTTATGACTTTTTTTTTTTACATAAACTTGATACATTTAAAGTTTTATATTGGGAATGGTAAAAATGAAATTGTCTGAATTCTGTCATCACTTCAAGAAAGAAATGTCTGCAGATATCAAGTATACAAGTAATATTAAGCTTTCTGTTTTTGTCTTTTTTCCCTGTTTCTTATAATGTAATTTCTACCGGGAATTTTTCCTATGATTTTCATGTTGAAATATTTGGTGTTATATAAAATATGTGGACTTCTGTAGGCTAGATTAATTTTTTTTTAAATATTCCATTCTTGTATATATTGTACAAATAAAGTTCCATAGCTTTTTATTGTTTAAGCAGATCTTAAACTTAGCTTTTTAGACTGACACTAAACACTGGAATTTTATTGCTTAAACTAGGGGTTCCCAACATTTTTGCATTATTTTCCTCTTTCACATGGAAAAATTTCCCACCACTCACCTATATAGTAAATATTCAAAAGCATACTAAAATTGTTTGTTTAGAGTCTCTTCTTCCTCTGTGCTGTGTCTCTTAAGGATACCGGCGATCAGGGCTCTCAACAATTTCCTGTCATTTATAGCTCTTTGTTACTAGTTCATAAACAGACTTTATCCTGTCATAAAAAATACCAAAGGAAGATAACAAATAGAGCTGACTTTAGCAATGGCTGCTGCTGCTATTGTATTAAAGAACAAATGAAATCAAACTTAACCATTGAAAAGTGTGTGTGTGTGTAGGGTTAGCATTGCAAGTTTTGGTTAAAAATTAAATGATTTTTGTTTGATTGAAATAAATTTATAAACTACTAGCAAAACTAATAAAAATTCAGCAAAATATATTTTTGTTATTCTTGGTCTTCTCTTATCTGATTTATATGATATATCCCCCCCCCCAAATGTTTTTTTTTGCCTGAAGAACTATTTGAATTTTAATAACCTTCTTAAAACTATAGAAAATATATTTCTTTTTTGTGGGGAATATTTATGTCTTATTTAGTAATGTGACCCAGTTATTGCCATTTAGCTTCCTTTTTTTCATGCAGGTTCTTTGCATATCTCCTTTTAAGATTTTTTTTTGGTGGGTAGTGCATGTTAATGTTTTAATACTCAAAAATCCTATATCGCCCACTGTTTTCTGTTCACTTGCTTATAACCCACCCAATAATTGAAATCACTCACTGGTGGGTGATATCACCCTGGTTAGGAAACCCTGGATTAAAATGATTTTAAACACTGGCTTTTTATTGCTTAAAACATGTCTTAATATTTACTCTTCTATAAATGAATATAATCTAGTTATTTTGTTTATGAGATTTCACATATAAATGCTTTACTTGTGATATATATTTAAGTTTAGTTTAGAAAGGAACTGAGCCACTAGTGTGGATTGAACTCACTACACGGCAGTGCTTATAGATAAGCTTGCTAATTATCAATCTACAGCAGGAGCTCAAAAAATAGACCAGGTCTGTCACTGAGAATATCTCTAGAATTGGTTGCACAGCTTTGATGTAACTTGGCAACCAATCAGAAGAGATCTTACAGCACACAAGTTAAAAGACACTCTCCTGTGGAATTACTCAGTAGTGAGATGACCTTGTGTAGTGTGTGACATCATATACACAACAAATACGTATCCTGTTTCGCTTGAAACTTGGACATAGCACTGTTGAAAATATTCAAATGATTATGGTTTTCAGGGATGATTCAATAAGTAAAAGATTATAGGTTTGGTACCAATACTTTAAACTTGACTGGGAATAATGTTCTGAAAAGTCTTCAACAAACAAGGCACCCAAAGAATTAAGGAGAATGCAATGAGGCAGCTGATGACGGTCCCTAAAAAGGACTTTGCAGGCATTTAAAAAAAAAAAAAAAAAAAAAAAATTGGATGTGCCATTGGGATAAGTGGTTGAAACTCCTAGGTGAGAATGTTAAAGGGATTAACATGCTGTTGCTTTAGATATGATAATTTTTGTTAATATTAAATGCCCAGATCATTTCTGGTCAGCCTTTATAAATAGATAAATAGATATTTTCTTCTTTTTTTTTTTTTTTTTTTTTTGTCGTCGCCCCAGGCAAATTGGGAATATCACTAGTACACAGGGGATTATAGGGAATGAAAGTGAAAGAGAAGACTGAGAATAGTGAGGATTGAGGAAAGAACAAAAGATGAACGGGATTCAAGAAGACAGAATATAGTCATTGATGTTCTATTTAAATTTTTGAAGTTTGTAGTTATCAGGGAAGCAAGTAAAAGGAAGGGAGTTCCACAGGTAGGAAGTGCAAGAAATGAAACAGAGTAGATATGGAAGTTGCATTTAGATATTTCAACATTAAAAATGTGGGACCTAAATGCCAATCTAATAGCATGCTTAAATTCATGCAGTTGGAGCACCAGGGAAAAACCTTGTCAGAGCAGTTACACTGAAAATATTTGTAGAAAAGACACAGGGAAACCACTCCATGTTGGTGAGAAAGTGACTGAAGTCAAGATGCCTGCCCATGATTGATCAAATTGCAGATTCTACTTTGGATTTTGTTAAGAATCTCAAAATGTATAGCAGGAGCACCAGACCAGATATGGCATCAGTATTCAATGCACAGATGAAGATATTCTAAATTTAGCTTATTCTGGCTCAGGAGCACAGTAGTATGGACACTCATAGAGCATCAGATTCACTGCAGTCTTTGAGAACTAACTACTAAATCATCATTGCTTACTATACCATTAAGATCTCTTCTTGTATAAAACTTAGACAAAAATAAATAATTACAAGCAAGTAATCTTTTTTTTTTATGGGGAGTTGTTATAGAAAATAACGTTAACATTTATTGATAATCAATTGAATTATTGATCTTTTCTGCTCTGTTAGAATAAATTTTTTATTCTTCAATGAATTAATTTTATCAAGTATATACCTGTTGGTCAGTTTTAGTTTATCTCGTACACTTGACTGGAATTCACTTGGCAGTATTTCAATGATTAATCAAGTTCATAGAATCCTTTATTATTAAGATTGGTTTCTCTTGTCTGGGAAACCAGTCACATAAGTTAACATGTTATAGAAAATGTGAACAATAGAAACAACTGTGCTTATGTAAGCAGTCTCATAAAGCTGTTCATTTGGAACTGAAAATGAGGCTATAGTTTATGATTATATAAAGCTATCTAATTGATGATTAATGAATCACTAATTTTGGTGGGTGGCTGATTGCTAAATGTATGGCAGCTGTGATGATTTACAATTTAGCACTTCCTTTGCTGAAAATTATTTTCTGTGATTTTCAATTAATCTCTAATTTTTTTTTCTTTTTAAAATTAGAAAATCAGAAAAGATATGCACACAAAGGTGAATTAAATAGTTTGTCATATTTCTTCTATCTTTTTGTGCATATTCAGCTAGATGTATATAATCTAAAAAGGGATCATTGCTGCATACTATACTCTATAGAAGATGACAGCTACAAAAAAGTGCTTATAACAACAAGCAAACTAGATTAAGAAAAAAGTACTTGCTTGTCCACTACAATTAGGACATTTTATAGATAACATCTTCAAAAATGGCACATGTTTCTAGTGTTTTTTAGGCTTATGGCCAGGTCACGTTAAAACATTGGTTCTTGTACAATCACCAATGTTAAGCAAAGTCGCACCTAGTTGGGTGACTGTTTGAGAATACCAGGTGCTGTAAGCTTGGATGTACAGGTAGTTGAATGAATAATGGCTCTGAATTGGAAATCAAAGAGCCAAGTTTTAATTCTGTTTTGGTTCATTATATTTGCTAATGTAGAAATACCCTTGCAAAAGGTATGAATCCACTGCTTATTCAATTATATATTCACCATTATTTGCAATGACATCTCAGGTAGCTTTTTGATACATTTTGAATAAAAATATGCAGGTTTTGATGTGAAAAAGTTTACAAACTCTTGAATCTGATTTTCATTAGAGAAAGTATTCTCTCTCTCTCTCTTTCTGTCTACACCCTCCCTCCCCCTCAGTTCAAGAATTTTGCAGCAATTGAAAAAGGTAATAATTGGTTGGTGCAAGTTCAGGTGAATAGCATGAGTTGGGTAGAACATATTGAATTCCAAAATTTTTCCTGCTGTATTCAGCTTTGCAACATCATGGAGAACATTTTTTCCTATTGATAAGTGCATGGTGTTTTTTGACCAGACATTTATGGACACACCACAGCTGCTAGACACTATGCATTTAGTATTGCATTGTGTTTTAAGAAATTTAAATGAATAATAACCTCACAATCCCACTCCTTGCACAATATTACCTTTCTTCCATGGGGCCATTTTTAGAGATTATCCTTGTCAATCCACAGCTTTTTGTATTGAACATTGTGGTATAACCCTTTTTTCATTACCTGTTATGATATATTTAAGGAAGGTTTATTTAGCATGACACATTCATCATTACAGTTGGTTCCCCTAAACAGAGGAATTCAATTACTGATGACTCGGCCTAATAAACTAAAGTTTTATATATATATATATATATATATATATATATATATATATATGAAATTTTATTTATTTTTCTTATGTATTGACATGTCCCTTTAGGATGTACATGAGCTTGATTCTCCACAGATTCTTCCTTTTTATTATCTATGAATTGATATGCATTCTTAAGAGAGTAGAATGGTTTTCTGTTGCCTTCTCCGTGATTTCCTTCTCTTAGAGTGGTTGACACCCAAGGCTTGAAGAGCTCAGTCTACTCTGCTTTTCTCAGGCATTTGTTTGAAAATGAACACAGCAGACCATCCTGAAACTCTGTTCCCTGATTTTACTTTCTGCATTGATATGCATTACACTACCCACCCCACATATCCTTGTCTAATAATGTAATATTAAACTTGGTAAGAAATTTGTCTCTGTTTAATTTGATTGAAGTTTACTTTCGATTATGATTCATTTGAAAATGAACAGGAAATATCAGGACTGCCTGATTAACTTTATAATGATGTTTATTTTTTTTAACTGTGAACATCATTTCTTTGACTATATCCTATTTTTTATTAGACAATATTGAAATCAATGAACAGATAAAAAGCAATTAATCTTGGTTTGTAAAAAGACATTTTACTAATATGAATTTTTATTTTTAAACGGAATATAGTAAATAATCATAACTGCATTCAAATGTGTGCATAGTAGGTATTTTAAAGAGGTACTTTATATGATTAAGACTAGCCAATCATTTGTTTCATAATGAAAATATGAAGAAGTATTTATTTAATCATTGCCACTTTGATTTCTGTTATACAAAATAAACTAAATAATTAAAAAAAGTTATGTTGACATATGTCAATTACCATCCAATATGGCCAATATGAAAATTCACTACCTACCATTGCTGTTTCTATTCTATGTTTGATATTGAAAAGTTTGAAATTTCATTGTGCAAGTAAATGAAGTTTCTGCTTGAATTTCTGTTCATTGATAGCCTCTATGTTCATTAAAGATTGTTTGAATATGGATATGAATGGACTTGTCAGCCCAGCTATAGAAAGCAACCAAATCAGATAAAGAAAATCCTTTTATAAGGTCAAATTTTTATAAGTTGATACAGTATAAGAAAACTGATTCATGTTTCTCATTCATTTTGCTATGTGTCACAAAAGTATCTGGTCATAAAACCATTTGCTGAATTAGAATCCATTAAAATGGTTTGCCTATAAAGAACAAGACATAGTGAATTCTTTATTCGTGTGCAAATAGTGTGACAGTTATTGTTGTGGAAAGGTGAATCACAGAACAATTCAAATTTTGGTTGATTCTGTTTTGTTCATTTTATACTAATTCTCTTGGAAAAGGTATGAATCCATCTTCCTCCAGTCTAAGAGAAGGAATATTTTGAATTCAAATCTATGTGGAGATGTTTGGAGATTTTGTGGCACACTGTATCATATCTCTTTTATAAGTTCTCCCCAAAAGTGTAGTTGGTTCTATATAAGCTTTTATCACTATATCACATTTATCATTCAAATGTGCATCATTTAGTGGTTTGGTTCTAAAATAAACTATTAGACCCTTATACATTGTAATCTAATAGGAAGTTCATTTTAGTAAATTCTATGAAAAGAAAATCTTTAATATTTGTTTATGACAAACTTGGACCTGCAAAAAAAATTATTATAACTACCTTCACTTCTCAGCAATATTTATTGTTTTAAAAACATTAATTAGAATTCTAACAAAACCTAAACATCTGATGAAAGTGACTTTATACATTGTTTTTTTTTTTCTTGAGAATTTACAACAAAAATATGAAACACTATTAGATTTATTTACAAGAATTTATAACATTCTAAAAACTAATACAATTGTATTAAGCTAATGCAATGCAATATCATTTACCAGTTTATAAAGAAATGTGAAAACAATTTTTTATTCATAAATTTATAAACATTTACTAAATTATTAGAATATATGAACCAACTATAAGGAAATCTTTATTATTTCCCATTTTATAAAGTTTGAATCAATTGGCAATAAGCTGATGTTTTGCCAACCATTCCAATAAATAATATAATAAATAGTAATTATTATTATTAAAGAAAATCTATAAAATCACTTGCATATGTTTAGGTTTTATTACAATTCTAATTATTTCATTTTCTTAAAATTATAAACATTGCCAAGGAATGAAGGTAGTAAAAATAATAGTGGTGTTAATAGAAAAACCATTCTTTTGACACTGTCTTTTGTAGGTATGAAGCTCTAAGTTTGCCTTGTTTATTTTGGCAGCAATCTCTCTTTAATACATGTTTTATTTACACTATTTATATTGTTTGGACTGTTATCTTCATCTTTGTTGGCATATTCACGATGGCCTTCTTGACTGGAATTTCAAACTGAATGCTTTATTTCATCCACCAGGATAGATTGTTTTAGTTCCATTTGTCTATGTCTCTTCCAGATATCTCAATATTAGTTATTTCTCCAGGTTATTGTTCACCTCTGCTGGTATTAAACTCACAACTTTTTGGGCTTGGATTACTTCAACCAATGCTTTTATCCACTGAGGACATCAGTGTATAAATTTTGGGGACTTAAACCTAATGTCTCAGTAACCATTTTTTGTTTTTACCAGAGCTCATATTACAATGTGTTGTTATTATTGTTTTTCTCTAGCATTCCATATTACTGGTTTGCATATTGTATTCATGTCTATGCCTGGCTGGCTTAGGAGATTTTTGTGGCCTAGCATATGTGCTGATTCCTTAAGTTTTTGTATTTTCCAGTGATGTTCTTTGTTTATTATTTCAACCTCATCCCACAGGGAGTGCTGATCTCTTTTTTTTCCCTCCATATATGGTCAACCATGCCTGATGATGATTTTTTTTTTATTTTCCCTTGTGTTATGGCTTTATGGTGTTACTGCAGTCTTATCTTAAGGGGATGGCCTGTTTCTCCTTTATATTTCTTTCTGCATGAGATGGTGTACACACAGTTCTTAGTCATATTCTCCTCTATGGGAGGTCTTACTCAAAAGAGGTGTCAGCAAAGTGTTGAACCACTTTTGAAGGTCGTCCTGATGTTATATGAACCATAGAGCATTTGCATTTTTTCTGATAATGCCTTCACATAAGGTAGACAGACTGAGTCTGGTTTTTGAGTGTTGTTATACTCTTGTACCCTCCTATCCCAGTTTGTCAGAGCTGCTGTCATATAACCACGGTAGTTATTACATTGTAGGGTACTGCTTATACTGACATTTCTTGTTCATATGTCTCTCTGTTGCCACTTATGACTTTTGCTCAATGTTGTAGGCAGCAGACAATCATTTCTTTACACTGTATGTGTAGTGGGAGTTGAAGTTGAGATATTAGTTCAATGAATGTTGGCTTGCAGTATACAGATGTCTTGAACCCATGCTCTGTTCAAGATATTAGTACATCCAGTAATGCAGGTTTGTTTTTTCCTTTCTCCATTGTGAACTGTATGAATGATCTTATTTAGTTCACATGGTCCAGTAGTAGCTGGACCTCTTCCTGATGTGGCTAGAGGATGAAGGTGTTATCTACATATCTCAGCCAGAGAGTTGGCTTTAGTGATGTTGATTCTAATGCCATTTCCTTAAAGTATTCCATGTATATATTAGCCATTGCTAGTGATAGTGGTGAGCCCTTTGCTAAACCTTCATCATATCGATATATATCTTATCCCATTCCAAAGTGTGTTGTTTGTGTACAGAAAGTCACGATCTCCAGCAGGTTATCTATTGGTATACTGGTATGTTCTCCTAGGGATGAGCCTGAGGCCAGTCTGTCTCTTACTACCAATAGTACCTCCTTCATGGGTACCTTGGTGAACAAACTCATCACATCCAGGCTTACAATCTGGTTGGATTGGATGGAAACATTTCTGATTATTTTGATGAAGTGGGTGGAGTTTCGGCTATATGATGGTGACTTTCCTATTAATGGGTCAATTATATCCACAAGGAAGTGACTCAAAGGGTGGCATACAGCACTTTGACAGTTAATGATTGGCTTGATCAGAATACCATCTTTGTGAATTTTGGAGACTGTATATGTGAGGTAGCTTGCTGCAAAATTGTGACAATTACCTGTATGTCTTAGGTGGGAAGTGGTCCCTATTCTTGATTAGGATCTGTGACAGTTTTCTTTTTTTTTTCATTGTTCTATCTTTCTTTACTATAGTTATATTTACATTGTGAATATAGCAACATAGGTGAGGACAACAGTTCAAATAATGTAAATAATTACAATACCTCATCTCAGAAATATACACACATAATACATGTTTTGTTGAATAAGACTGATAAGGTATTGTTATTCATTTTTTAATTGTTTTTCTTTAACGAATGAAAAATTTAAATGAATGTAAAAATTCTCTAAAAGTTTGTTGATTCTGAGTGCTTTTGGTCAAACTTTTAGCCATTTTCAAGGATCATTTTTTGTTATATTATTATAATGGTGCGTAAGTACTGTTGTAGACTGTATAACAGTTGCAGAAAGTAGACATGTTTTTAATTTCCAAATACAGCCAGTACATTGTGGCCGTATTCATAATTGGTTATTAATATTTGGTTTCTTGCCTTTTATGATAAGAGCTTTCATCTATTTTAAATGCTTTTTATAGTTATGTATGACATTCATTTCAGGATGAGCATGTTCTGTATTGAGTTTTATGCAATTCCATGCTGGTTTAGATTTGTACTTATGGAGCTCTGGTTGGAGAGATGTAGAATCAGTCATCTTAATGGATGAAAAAGAGAGCATAACAAGGATTAATTTTTTGTATGTGTGTGTTTTCTTCGGTCAGGAACATCTGGTCATATTTCAAATTTAGAAATTGCCAAGTAATAATTTTCAACCAGATGCTTTTTTTTTAACAGCATGAATTTTTTATGGTTTTATTTAAAAGAAGAATAATCTGATTACTAACAAATAAATTGATATTGGACATAACTAAAGATGAATGCACAAATATTGAAAGCCATTGTTAATTTTTTAAAAATATTTTCACATTATAAATCTGTATATGTATATAAACAACAATCCAAAGTAGTAGTAAAACCCGCAGTTGCATCTTCACAACACAAAGCACATACACACACACACATATATATATATATATATACCTTTTTAAAGAAAAGCTCACTTGTTCATTCAGATAGTTTTTCTTGAAAGCTCATATCTGTTCAGTTTTGTATCTGAAACATAAAGTAATTCCTAAATAATTAATGGATTTTATTTTTAATCTAAACATCATTACTTCAAACATTATTATAGTAGATACTCGTATTTGAAATAGACACACCATTTTTATTTTTTGTTTTAGACAGTGTGTATTACATCTATCATTCAGCACATTCCAGTAATTTTAAAGAAAATGTGTTCTCCAGCAGGGATTGCATCTGCATCCCCCTTTGTAGGACTAACCACTGTTTGATCCTGCTTGTTTGCATTTCATATCTGAAAGTGAGCAGATATGGCTCTCAAAAAGAATGATCTGAATATGGAAGTGTGCTTTGCTTAAAGGGGAAAATAGAGCCTTGCTATGACACTTTTTGTAATGAGCAGTAAAACATGCTGGGTCAAACAGCAGTTTCTCTTACAACTTATATATATATATATATATATATAAAATAATAAAAGTTAATGGTCAGAGTTGAATTAGACCAGGAAACAGTAGTATTAAAAAATGCTCAATACATATATAAAAAAAAATAAAAATTTAACATATACAGCTTTTAAGTATAAAAATTCATGGGATCAGCCAATTCCACTACCTTGGTTTCAACCTTTCTGTATCTTCAGGTAATTTTGGTCAATTGATTTCCTAATGCTTTATTTATTTTAAAAATTAATGAAAACTGGAAAATTTTTAAAAAAAGCCAAACCTTACAACAACCTTTGTTAACAAGAAAAGGTAGCTATAATAACATTTTCAGACCAAAAAAAAACCTTTTGAATGAGAGATTGGAATTTATGACTCATTGCATACACACTAAAAAGTTCCTTTTGAGTTCATATGAATTAGGATGAAAAGAATGTATGTACATTTCATTTATCCCCCCACACCCACTGATACATTTCCAATACTCTTGCTTTTTTCCTCTTCTTCTTCTCCTAACACACTTCAAATTGTATGTTTATTTATTTTTTTAATTAATAAAGGATTCATTAATTTTTAATTTAAAAAAAAATAAAGCGTTAGGAAATATATTGACTGGTATTGCCTGAAGATTCTGAAAGGTTGAAACATAGGTAGCAGAATTGGTTGATCTCCTAATTATATATATGTGTGTGTTTGTGTGTGAGTAAAGACAAAAGAAAACTTTTCTTTGTCAACTTGTTTCATCGTCTGATGGACTTTATCAAGGCAGTAAAGTCCATTAGAGGATAAAACACATAGACAAAGAAAGATTTTCCTTTTGTCTTTTTACAGAGGTATATTTTTGTTATAAATGAATTTTTACTTACATATATAGATTTTGCCTATCATCCAGTTCACACTCCTCCCCAATCTTTTAAACAGGATTTGAGGTTTATCCCTTGTTTCCTATGCTAATATAACTCCACACTATAACCGTCTACCTTGAGTGACTCTTGTGCTGTGTATTGAGTGAATATTAGTAAAAAAAAAAAACAACAAAAAAACAAAAAAAACAAAAAAAAAAAACAGATACCCTCTGACAAGTGGATGGAGTGATTCCCATAGTGTCCATCTACAAAACTCTGGAATTGGGATACTGAAGGTAACCTCAATCAGCTGAGTGACAAAACTTTTACTTGTATTAATTACTAGCAGTAGAGCCCGGCGTTGCCCAGGGATATAACAGTAAGAGATAGATCAAGTATCCACCATCATAAAGACTGAAAAATAAAATTGACAAAGATTATTGTTTAAGGTTGACAGACACGCATGTCTTAATTAGTTGTTTTTTTTTTTTTTTTTTTTACGAATTGGTCAAACGGCAAACTCAAACAAAACATTGTTTTCAATCATTTATGAGTCTCCTGATTGAATAGAATTTTATTATAAATAATTGTCTTGTAAATGGAATTTTTAAAGCATTCTGAATGTTAAAAATAAAGAAAAAAGTGTGCAAGAGAATAAGAAACACTACCAAAAAAAAAAAAAAAAAAAAAAGTGAAGTTTTGTTTTATCGGCTGAAAAATATAGGAAAACTGGCTCCCATATTTAAAGGAACCCACACACAAACAAACCGATGTGAGTTGTCCCCCTTCCATTTTCACGATGTCTCTTAATTGTGTTTTCAAATTGATTTTGTGCAAAAACAATTATATTTTGCCCATTTTTGGCGCTGTTAGAACCACCACAAGGTAATTTTATGTAGTCCTGTGAAGTTTTGTTGAAATCGGTTGAAAAATGTAGGAAATCTGATCCAATATATAAAACACACACACACACACACACACACACACACACACACACACACAATCTGCGTTTTATAATAAGTAAGATATATGTGTGTGCAAACACGCACGCAACTTTTACAAGATCAGATTTGTATTTGTTTTTGGTCATAAGGTGTAGTAATGTGAACAAAAGATTTTTTTTTAGCATTTTAGACTGACTATTTTACCTGCAAAGTTTTTGAATCCAACTTTGTTTATTTAAATACAACCAAAACCTGTTCTCAGTTATCTACAGCACTTTGATAAACTGACCAAACTATTTGGCTTAACTTTGATGCTGCAGGGTAATGTCTGAATATTTCCTTGTGTGATTCATGTTAATAGATTCTATTATTATTGTTATTATTATTATTATTGTTGTTCCTCAGTCTGCTTGCATAATACATTGAGGTTTTTATCTGTTACACTTAAGTTTTGAGTCTTAATCATTTAGACATCAGTCTCATTATTCAACTGTTAGTGTTTGACTAAATGAGGCAAAAAAAGACATTATAACATGAAACTTTTAATTTTTATTTTTAAAAATTCTTAGATATCTCTCTTTGTATTATGTTAATAATGTGGAGAATAGGGTCGCTGCTTCAACATGCTAGATGTTACTACTGTCATTTCTGTTTTTTTTTTTTTTTTATATGGTGGAGTTGCTAGCTTCATACCCATCCAGTTTTGAATTCAGTTTTCTTTCTTTTAGACTGGTTACTAAGCAAAGTTAAAGGGTCCACTCTGCTATGGTATTACCTAGGAGGAAAAGAAATGGATTCCTACTATTCCAAGATGAAATTTGAACTGTACACATCAATCCCATTTTCCAAGATGATGACCACTATGCATGTACACATTCATTGTATTATAAATTTTCGAATTAATAAGTAGGCATTTTTGCATTTTAAAAAAAAAAATGAAATTAAATTTGCTTGAATTTTTAGACAAATGTGTATCAATAAATATGTATCCTGATACTCTTAATAATGTTTGAACTATATGATCTATGGAAAAGTAGATTATGTTGATAATATATATTGTGGAAGATAAATGCTTTTTTCACTGTTAGGCTATGGACATATTGACAAAACTATATATTCTTATTCTGTAAAGCTTTTAGATTCCGTTATACTATTTATGTTAGTACAAGTAATTTTTTTTCTTTCCATTCATGATTTCCTTAATTGTAACAGTTACTTTTCATATATTTAAAATTAAAAACAAACTATACCTATACAAAACCTGCAAAAAAAAGTGGGGAAACATACCTACCTTAACAAAAACCAACATTACTCAATGTCTATAGAGTAAAGAAACACAAAATGGGAAATCAAACCAAGACAGAGCTGTAATAACAACAACAACAACCAGGAATCCATTTAGAGACACCAACATCTTTTACTTTGAGTTTCATGCCAACTGTGATCATCAGGAGATTATAATCATAATTGTCTAATTGCAGTTGGTGTGAAACTCGGAGTAACAGTTACAAGTTGATGTCTCTAGACTGATTTCTGGTTGTTATTATTGTGTGTTTTTGTGAAAGCAAAGGAATGGTTGGTTTTAAAAATGTCTTCCTCTGATGTATTATCATTTTGACACTGTGTAATTTAGTCTATATTTTTAAATTGTCTTCTAAATAATTGAACATAGTTTTTATCATATTCAAAATAAAATTTACAGTTTTTGTCTAACTGAACCAAAACAAAAGAAGTTTTTACTGGAAGCCTAATTATTGCCTTATGGTATCAGCTTCTATTATTTTTGTTTCTTTCTAATGTATTAAGAAAAATGTATAATTTAATTGCTATATTTGGCACAGAACGAAAGAAATAGCTGTCATTTTCACTAGATGTTATACTTTTTCTTGGCATCTTGATAAACTATTCAGTATTTGAAATATTTTTATTTTCATTCTAATCTTGCAACAATAGTTATGATTTGATGGGAAATCAGGAATTAAAATCTGAAAGTATTGCTTCTGTTTTAGCAAACCATTATTTCAAAATTTCTTAAAAAGCCAGTTATATATGAGAAAAGTAAAATGCCTGTTTAAATCTTAAAATATATTTTCTTTAAGTTTATATTGAAATATATTTGGTAAACAGTTATTTTGTAAATTTGTTTTTTACCTAAACTGAAAATGTGAGTTGTATAAAGTTCACTTGGTTATATTTTTTCAAAGGATTGTTATGATTCTCAATTAGTTAAATATTTTCTATTAGTGTTAAGACTTTTTTTGTGTCCTTGTTATTTTCAGTCTAAAGGTGATTCATTTTATTATTTAATATCAGTACAAAACTTAGTAAAGTTTTAAAAGAATTGTTATTATTCCATGAATAATTATGACCAGTATGTTCATCATTATTTTTATTACAGTTTCATTGCATATGTCCTGCAGCCTTCATCATGTGATTTGTGAGTTGTCAGCTCTGTTCTTATTAAAAAGGCATTCTATGTTTAATATTGTTATTTTTTTTTAATTCAAAGTAATTTCTTACCTTGATTTTCTGAAGTTAATAGTGACAGAGAAAAAATCTCACCATTTAATTTTGAGGAGTCAGAAAGTTTCATGACTGATATCAGAAACTTGAACTTAAAAATATTCACCCCCACCCATCTTGTGTGTCATGGAATAATGGAAGGTGAGGTGGTTGAGGTTGACAAATATAAATTTATAAATAAAAACATGACAGTAGCAAGTCACTTACAGAGAAAAATTAAATAAAATTGTAAACAATATTTTTTTTTTTTTAACTTCACAGTAACTTCTTACTTTTACTTTCTCGTTCTTAATAGTGTTTTCCATTTACCATTATAAAGCATATTTCCTCCCAATAATTTTGCTTACAAAAAATCCTCCTGCACAAACTACTAAGATCATCAAATGTCTGAGGAGACAAGTTTTACATATCTCTGTTCATCAGAATGACTTCAAAAATATTTCACATGCACATTATACAAGAAATTACTGTTTGATTAATTTCTTTGCAAGTTATTTAAAGCCAGAAAATTTTTTTTACAGTATAATTTATTTTTTATTTTTTTTTTTTTTAGATAATACTGATGATAATTTAGATAATAATTAATCTTCATAATTAACCCATAGCTAGGGGGAGAAGAAGTGAATTGATACCTTTCTCAAGGGTATTTGTGCATAAGGGAATATGACAAACCCAATTGGAATTGACCTCTTTGATTAACAATTCTAAACCATTATCCATTACACTACCCACACACCCAAGCTTGCAACATCTGGTATTCCCAAGCAGTCACCTATCTAGGTACTAACCCAGTTCAATCTTGCTTAACTTCTGAGATCTTGCAAGGACCGGTGTTTCAACATGGTGTTTGTGCTAAACTTAATTGAGTATATATCAATAAGAAAATAAAGTCATCAAATGATATCTCAAATCTTAAGTTATTTGGAAGAGAGAAATTGCAGTGTTGCAGCTCAGACCAGACACCAGCTTTGTTGGCAGAGTGCAGCTTCTTTCAGTCAAAAAGTTATGATTTTAAAATTAGCCTTCTGCTAAATTGTTACCCATGAGTAAAGGACAAAACAATTTCTTGCAGTGAACTAGATTTTATTCTTAGGTAGTAATTTACTGCTATAAGCAAGTGAAGTAGGGTTATGGTGTAAGTGAATAGGGGAGTTGCGCAGTTCAGCAGCCATCCTCTGTCTTTCTGCAAATCCCACTTCATTCCTTCTGCTTGTCTTTGCATGAGATGGTCAGTTTTATAGACAACAGTTTTCTTTGTCCTGTCATCTTCATCTAAAAAAGTAATTAATCTTCCTTTTGTCACTTTCTCTCAGTCTGAACCACTTGCTCTTGCACCTTGAAGTTGACTCCAATTACTGATAGCCAATGTTTTGTATCGAGTTGTTTTAAATTTAACATGACTTCAGCTTGACTCATATTGCTACAAAATACAGCAATAGCTGGATTGGTGAATATAGGAACAAGAATTTTGTTTAGAGAAGGAGATATAACAGGAGCTCAAATTATGGTCACAAGTCAAGAACAACATTTCTGACCAATAAAAAAATTCAAAATCTAGCAATAAATAGAATCATTTTAAGAAAAATATTTAATCTTTTCTGTTTATTCATACAATTTGTGATTATATGCTGTAAAAATGTTTTAGATAAAATGCAAACATTTTTATAATTATTTATAAAAATGTTTTCATTATTTTTAGCCAAAGATTTTATAAAATCATAATTGATTCATTAGGTGAATTGCCGTCAATACATCTCTGAGTGTTAAGTTTTCCAAGATCTCCTTCATCATTGTGTCCAAGGAAGTTCAGATGCCTTTTCCTGATTTTGAGTAGAAGTGTTCTTTCTGTTGCCATTTTATTTAAGACTTCCTTGTTGCTTACACACTCTGTCTATGGAACTTACAATATCCTTCTGTGGGACCACATTTCTGCAGCCTTGAGTTTTTTCTTCATCTATGGGGGGATTGTCCAACACTTACTGCCATTCACTTCTTCTATGTGGCATGTCCCTTCATGATGTAATCAATCATGGCTCTTCACAACTTCCTGTCCTTTGTAGCTCTTAATAAATTTTGTATTTGTTATCTTTCCTAAAATTTGCTCTACTATCCATTTACTCAAGCTCTCTAGATAGGTTATGTGTAGTTTTCCTCTCTTGCTTTCAATCTGTCCTGTGAGTATCAAATTTTCCAAGCTCTTTCCTTATGTGCCCTAGAATTTTCAACTACCACTTTCTGATTTTAAGTATAAGTATCCTTTTTGATTCTATTTTCTCTAAAACATTGTCATTTCTCACAGTATTGATGGTATTCTCAGCATCCTTCTGTAGAACCACATTTGTGTTGCCTAAAGTCTCTTCTATATCTGTGAGGAGATTGTCCAGCATTCGTATAGGAGGGTTGATATTACATCACATTTCCCATATTCATGATGTTTGGACTGTTGTACGCTCTAGACTTCTTCAGGTGATATACTTTATTTAAAAATTTTTTTAATGTTAAATATAAAATATTTAATAACAAAAGTGATGGAAATATAAAGAAAAAGAATCTAAATAAAATTGGCTAGATTATATACAGAAAACATATATTTAAAAACAAACATTTAATTTAAAACTCCCAACATTTCCTTTTCTTCAGGCAAATATGTAGTCATATCAACATAAACATCAATTTAGACTGATGAAGTCCTAAGTTGGCTTTCATTAATAAAGTCCTTAAATGTTTGAAGGAAATAATTTTCTTTTAATCCTTTGAAAAATACTCTGTTATGGAAAAATGCGGATAGATTTTTATTTTCTATTTTAGCATATTTGTTAGAAGAACTAGATCAGATAAATGTTTAATGTTTGTTTTATTAGATGAGGATAGGGCAGATAAACATTTTGTGTACAAGGTGGGTGTCCTGTGGAATGCATTTGGCTGGAGCAAGAAATGGGGTTCTGGAGTGTGCATGATGATAGGATCTCCTCTTAAAGATTTTTGGAGTCAATGAGAATCATTGTTCAAGGGCCCCTCTTAGAAGTTTATATATTCTGACATATTTTAGTAGAGGCAAGATTTTTGGATCTGCAAGACTTAAGGGAATTGATCAGTGTTCACATATTTCCCTTGACATTTGAATTTTGCCAGAAGTTAATAAACTAACTCCTAAATTGAAAACAGCAGTGTAACCTTCTAGGCTTCTCCATCTTTTCCTCTTTGTAACACAACGAGGTGTTTTTCAGCCTCAAATAATGTCAACAAGCCATCTCCATTTTCTACCAAAAAAACAAACAGTGTGAAATGAAGATTGGTAAATCACTGATATATTACCTCAAGGTGCTTGGTCTGATGTTGTCCATTTTATCGAAGGTCAAACACTAACCTTTAGCATCAGCTGAAAGTGTGTAACTACTTCATCCATAAAACATGTTATTTTAAAATTCATTCATTCTGTTATTTATTAAGCTTTGCTTAATAACTGTAAAAGACAATTTGGAGGTGAAATATATTATTTTATGCCATTCTTCAAATTTGGTAGAGGTGGGCCGAGAAATATTAACATTTTGAAATTTAGACTGAAACATCTGATACTAGAAGGAAATATAATATTTAATTCAGTTCATTTAAACTTAACCTCTCAAGAAAATGTATAACAGTATTCTAAATGGAAGGGAAATGGAGGTTAATAAGATTGTGTTGAGCCAATCTTTCAAGTGCAGAAGGCTTGCATATATTACAAAGCTTTGATGAGAACAGCACAAAGCCAAACTGAAGAAAAATGGAGGTGAGGCAGATTATATTGTGCCACTCAACCAAGTAGAGAGAACTTTCCTTCTATAATATTTACTGAGCTTAAGGTCAAATTGGAGGGCATGTATTTTAGGCAGATTGTATTGCATCAGTTATATAAGTGAGGAGGGCCTGCTTGCTTTGATATTTACTAAGATTTGTTTTGCACAGCATAAAGCCAAACAGGATGAGAACAGTGATTAGGAAGATTGTGTTGTGTCAATCTTCCAAGTTGGGATGAGCTACCTTTCAGCCTTGACAATGGACATTTGAAATTGTACCTTTTTTATATTTATAATGTTTGTTTTAGAACAGCAGAAAGTTAAATGGATAAATATTATGTTCTACGAGTCTTCCAATTTGAAAGAGCTTGCTTGGAAAAACATGTATTTGAAATCTTAGTTCATCTTTACTCAAACATTAACCTTTAACATCAACTGAAAATGTGCAACTACTTCATCCATAAAGCATGTTACTTTAACATTTAATCCTTTTGTTATTTACTAAACTTTTCCTAACAACTGTAAAAGCCAAGTTGGAAGTGAAATATATTATTTATGCCATTTTTCAAAGTTAGGAGAGGTGGGCCTAGAAATATCCATATTTGAAATCTCAGCTCAACCTTTTGATACCAACATGAAATATACAACTATTTACATTACAAAGCAAATCTGCAGTTATTTTGTATAAAAAAAAAACAATGTAAAAAAAAAAAAAACAGGGACAATCAAATGGTGCCAAGATTGTTTTCCTTATAATTTTTGGATTTGCATGTAACCGAAAAATTTCATCTTCCATTGTTCATATTTTGATTTGTCACCATTAAAACAGTCTGTTTCTGGGCTGATAATTCATGGAGTGAGTAGCCATAGTCAAATGTAAAATAAATAATAGAACTGTCTAACAAACAGAATTGACAAAGTTTACAATAAGCAATAAAATGAGAAAGAAAAAAAAAAAAAGGAACAGAGCCAAAAATAATATAAAGTAAGCAAACAATATATTTAAGGCAAAGCAACAGTAATTTGGCAAAAGGTTCCCAAACTAAGAATTGGTATTGACATATAAAAGCAAGTTCAGACAAATAAACGTGGTGTTCTGACTTCAAGACAAATTGGGACTGAGTCAGATGAAACTGAGAACTGGCCTACTTTATTGGCTAGGAAAAAAATCCCAGCATGCATTTGTGTGCTTCTGCCTATAAAAAGAAGAGGGGAAAGTGTGTTGCAGCCATTTCTAGTGGTTGAAACCAACAAAGAGGCTATTTTGCTGGTCTTGGTAAAATAGACAAACATGCTTTTAAGCTTATTTTACCAGTCTCTGTAAAATAGACACCCAGGCTATTTTACCAGTAAATATTTTTATTATTATGAAGGCAGATAATGTTAAAAATAACAATACACAAATTTAACACAGAAGTTTATTTATTTTTACCACAATTTGTGAAGACAATTTAAAATCTTTTCTACTATTAATTGTTAAAACAAATTAAAATCATTTATTCATCATCAATTATTAAAAGAAATATAGACGTCACTGAACATTTTAATCACTTCAAGTGTAACCGTTACAGCAAATCCCAAACTTTCTCTTGGGCATGGTTCTTTTGTCAATACATTTCAGGTGCACCCACTGAAAACAACAGCAACTGACCACAGAATCCATGTTATCAAAGTCCTGTTTAGACAACTCACTCAATCACATCGCTGGTGATCTCAAGGCTCTATTTTCTTCCAGACATGCTGTTGATATTGCAAAAGGATTTTGTTTTACAGAATCTTCAGAGAGATCTCCACTCATAGCACGAATGCCATCTTTATCATTGACAAAGTAGCCAAGTATCTGTAGATCCCTGTCACTAGATGATTTCTTAACTAATGGAGTTGGCTTATCAAGTTTGATTTTTTTTTATAGATAGAAATACTAGAATTTTTTTGCAACACATTGATGCATATTGAAATCTTTACAGTATTTAGTATTGTTAAAGTTATCATTAACATTTTTTGTTGAGATTTACAAACTCTGTTTCATTTAATTTTACAAACCAATTGATGAAATTTGAACAAGCTGATTTGTTTGGAAAAATACTTTTGACAAAATTTCTACTGTTTAATAATTTCTTTAATTTAATTTTGTAGAAGATAAACAATATTTAAGAAAATTATTTTTTTCTTTTTTAACAATGAAGAATGAATTTTTATAATTTTTTACTTTTGAGTATGCAACATAAAACTGGTCATCGGTAAATATTTCATTCTGGAGCCAAATTCCAACTTTTTGAAGCATTTGGCCTTGTGATTTGCTTATAGATCTCACAAATGCAAGGCAAACTGGAAATTGGATTCTTGTTTATATAAAAACTTAAAGAAAAGATATGCAAAAACAATATTGCATTTTTATTAATTATTTGTTATTTTAAACATTAAATTATTTTTAAAATAATGGGAGTAATTTGTAAAATTATAACATACATAAAAAATTAATGAAAATTTATTCTACTAATCTATGCACCCTAGTAAAACAAACTGTACTTTGTATCCCCTTACCTGTTTGCACTTCTCTTCAAAATTTGGTTTTGATCGGTCAATGTCAGACTATTTTAGAGGGTGTGAGGGACAGACTAATGGAAGTCACAGAATTTTATATATAGATAGATAATATGTTCTTAGTTCTAAAACACTTTTTACATTTACCAGCAAAATAGCCTTGGTGTCTATTTTACTGGGACCAGCAAACTAGCATTGGCAAAAAAATTTAACTAAAATACTAAGAATGTACAATCAGAATAATTTCTATTTTCTCTTTCATTTTTTTGTATTTTTATTGCCCCTTTTTATTTGATGAATTGATGTTATTTATTGCCGCCTCTATAGGTAATCATAATTTTAGATTAGTTTAATTTTTTTTTTATCTTGGTTTTAAACTATATCTTTAGAATGTCAAAACTTTGTGATCTTAAAATTAACTAGAAACCTTTATGCCTAACATTTGTAGTTGCCATTCTAATACATGTCTCTAGCTTTTGGCATTTGTTGCTTTTGTTTTGCATTAAGTCTCATCTTCACAATAAATTTTTCTAATACCATACATACCAAGCTTTCTGAATTCAGGATATAATTATTTAATGTAGATGCAATGCGGTAATTTGGCACAAGACTGAATTTGAAGGGATTGCTGGCAATCATATTCTCATTTATAAGTCAGATGATAGGTAGAACATTGGCAGAAGTTTATCTTTGGGCTGCTTTGGAAGTGATAACATTTTATTTACAAGAATCAATGAAGTTGTCCAGCAGATGGTCAGTATCTGACAATAAGCAATTTGCTTATATAGATTGATTAGTGTTATGCCTTAACTATAGGATAATATTTAATAAAGAGTACTACTACATTTGAGGACATGTAAGATTTTTTTCCTCCTTAAATATCAAGATTTAATAAATTTATAATGAAGCAACTTGTTTTGAACTGAATCAATTAGTGGAGATAGGGTTAGAGTAATGTTTGATGTACCATCCAACAATTTATTTATTTTTTTTTATAGATGAAATGTGGGACAAAATGCCAGGGGAAATGGATTCAAGGACATTAGTACAAAGAAAACGTTCAATGCATTTTTTTTTTTTGTAAATAATTGTTATGCCAGCATCACTACCACCACTACATATAAATTGTAGTGGGGGATTCTTGTCCTACCTTCAGTTGGGTGCAAGTAAAAAAAAAAAAAATAAGTAAAAATTTAATATATTCACAATGGTCCCAAAGTACAAGAGAAATCAAGTTAACAATTGAAATATATTAAAGAGAAGCATCAAAATGCTTTTTTCAAGTTAAAAATTCTTAATAAGAAAAGAAATCATATGCTTTTAAGATCTATAATAAGAACAAATCTTCTACTTGTCTCATAACTTTAATTACAGTATGTTGTTATAATTATTTGATTTTATTATCAGTTGCCTATGGCCATATTGTGCTAAAAGCACTATTTCTCATTTGATCACCAGTTAAGCAAACTTGGGCAGTACTTAGATGGAGCACTGCTTAGGAATATTAGACACTGTAAGTAACATCCTGCAATCAAAAAAAAAATTGACTTGATAAGAAAAACAAATCAGTCACTGTTATTTTTGTAAATCTTTTATTGTGCCTAATTTATAAATTAAACTTTATAATAGATCCATATTTACAAGAAGAAATGGTTTGGTACCATCCTTAGTTTCAGATATCTGCTTGGTATCTTGGAACATGTTCCTCATGGATAAGGGGGTAACTACTGTAATTGGAATTTAAAAAGTGTTAAGAATTAGCTGAAGTATGTGAAATACTGTGTCTATATCGCATAGAAAAGATTGAATTTAAATGCATCTTGCTTGAATTGATTGCTGCTGATATTTTACTTGAAAAGTATTCATAAATAAATGTTGATTTCTTTTTTTAAGTAAATTATATTACTTTACCTTCTAATTTGAGATTTTAATAATAATAAAATATTTGTAGAAACTGTCTTGTAAAAAGAAAATACATAATTTTTATGGAATATCTTGTGTGATGCTAAAACTAACACTGAAGACATTGTTTTTGTGTGTGTGTCTTATATTTAATTTTTGTTCATTGGTTAAATTGCTTACTTTGCCTTTTTTAATTACTTTCTTAGGAATGATCTTTTTTTTTTCCTTTTTAGTCATCACATGCTTTGGAATTGGAAAAAAAATGCTTTTCAGCAAATAAAAGCTCATTTACAGTAGTATGAGCCAAGCAGAGAATTCTTGTAAGAACTGAATGCACCAGGAGGTGTGGAAAAAAAAAAAATGAAATAACATGCACATTGATAAAAACCTTAAAAAAAAAAAAAAAAAAAAAAAAAAAGAAACAAAGGTAAAAAAAGCAATGCTTTACAACAAACTGTTAGAGGTTGACTTTTAGCAATGAATAGACATTCCTGGTGCCAACTGCTGAACGATTTAACATGAAATTGGCTATGTCATATTCCTCCCTGTACATTTTCTCAGTTGGTGGTAAGCAGGTGTTTGCATAATGCTCTCCAGGTTGTTCCTTTTTCAACTTTGAACCTGCCTATATTAATCAACAGTCATTGGAACATTTGCTTTTATTGTTTCTGACTTTCTCACACCCACTGTACTTGTGCTTTGTTTGTCAAGGAGTATCTTCATCAGTCACAGCTGTGGTGACAGGCTGTCAACTTTAGTAGTAGATTCTTTAGTACTTGCAGATATTTATGCTGGTTCTTAGTAATGACAAAGAAAAAAATCTTATGATGAATTGTTCCATTTGTAAATCTGACTATAAACTTTTAATTTCTTAATTCTTGCAACTTGAAAAATAACAAAATTTCATATTTACATTTGCTAGAGAGATAATAAAGAATTGATATATGTCAACTTTTTATAACTTCAGCATTTTTAGTCTCTTAAGAGACAACAAATTTAAGAAAGGTATTGAAGAAGACAGTAAAAAATATAAATTCAAAGCATCATTTGTTTTAAAACCGAAGATTGTTCTGCTCACAAGAGCTGGTATTGTTGGATTTTGATGCTTTAGGTCTTTTCTGAACTTTATGAAATTAAAATTTTATAAATTTTTAACTCTATTGTTGACATTCTAAAATCTTGAAGTATCATGTGATTAGAGTTTTGTTAAAGTCTACTTTTCAATTTTGTGATACTTGCTTAAACAGTCTGTGTGTTTGACTGAAAACATAAAAAGCAGCAATAAGACAAAGACTAATGAAAAATGACTAGCTAAGATACTCAAAGTTCAAACTAACTTATCAGGATAATTGTTTATTAAAAAAAATCATTTTCATTATATAGAATTGCCCAAATATTGACTAACTTTATTTTCAGTTAAATGACATTAGTAAAAGAAATGAATGCAATTTTCTTAACTCTAGATGCAAAATCTAAGATATTCAATGGATGTATTTTTACTTTATATATTGTGTTAGCTAACCTACTATAATATATAACTGCACATTTAATTTTAACTTAATTCTTTTCTTTCATATCAGGTTACCTTTTGTGCAGTAATCATTTAATCAATAAACTTTTAGTGTACTGTTATTAATTTTTGCTACCTTCTGTGTCATGTCCCTTCAGCACATGGATGATTATGGCTCTCCACAATTTCCTGTCCATTGTAGCTCTTAATAAACGTTTGTCTTTTTGTTATCTTTCTTAAATCCTGTCCTACCATCTATTTACACTAGAAAGGTTATGCATTGTTTTCCTCTCTCCCTCTTGAATTTTTTGAAAAAAAAAATATTACCAGTAATAAAAAATCTTGTCGGCATTAAATAACCCATTGAAATTGATATGCCATAAAACAAACCAAACGAAAATCAATTGCTTGTCATTGCAACTACTGTCATTTTATGGCTATTGGCTAATAGTAAATAGATCAGAAATAAAGAATAAACTCTCAATAAGTGTTAAGCTTACCTTCTTTTGGCTTTGACAATCTGTTACTATATCAGTTGCTTTGTCACTTGAGCGACAAGAGCCTTTACGGTTGACATTACATGAAATCTAACCATTTAAATTTACACTTCATCTTTCCTCAAGCATCATTTTATATATTGTTTTGTACATATGTGGATTAAATTAAGGGCTCTGATAGAAATTCCAATAGCATTAGCAAATATAACATGTGCCTGAAGAAGGCGAAAGAGTACTGTTGTCAAAACCTTGTAACTATAACAAACCATGATAGTCACAAGTTCAAATAAATGATTATGTATTAGTAACATATATGATAGCAAGTAAATTTGTGCTGTGAATAAACTGGGTGTCAAATATTTGGATGAAAAATCCAATTAATCAAACCAAATAATATTTAACATTAACCTAACAGGTTTGTGACTTTTCTGGACACTAAAAAGAAAACTTATTGAGTTATTTCTTTATACAAAAGAGTACAAACTCTGTCAGTTTTAGGGTTTATTTTTCTCTAACTCATATTCTATAAATATTAACAAGATAAGTTATACATGTATCTTCTTATAAATACTGATAATAAAGTTATATATTCATGCCATGAGACCTGGGTTCAAATCTCACCATGGTTGATTTATTAGGAAGATGACTTCTTTATGTTATTGGTCTAAGGAGGCAATCCCAGCATGTGACCTCTTTGGAAATTGCCTGAAAACCACACTATGGGTTAACCCAAGCCTTGTGAATTAAATTGGGCAGACAGAACTGTTTGGAAGCCACCAATGATTGTGCTAGCAAAAGTCAAAATTCATCATAACTGATTGTTTGAGCATACTGGCCTTGTCCAAACTGTTGATCATGCCAGATTATGTGCTCTCTCTCTCTCTCTCTCTCAGAAACTGTAACTATGGTCCATTCAGACTTTTTTTTTGTTTAACAGTAATGTTCACTCTACAAGGACTAAGAGCCACTCAAAATAGTGTGTTACAGAGATGCACAGTTTATGAGACTATGTGAGAAAAATAAAGGTTAACTTGAACAGTTTACAATTGTAGTGATTGGTGAAGCCTCCTCTTTGGAGCCTATTTCACAAAGCAGTGGTTTGAGGGAAGAAGTCACTCAAGTGGAATACGAAGGGAATGCATAGTTGCAGTATCATTCACAGGTTCTCTGGGTGATGAATAAACACAGGTACGCCTGAATAGGTGTCTGCAATGGGATTGACTGACTGCTGTAGCACAGATGTGCTTGAAAAGCTAAAGTAGCCGGCTATTATATTCATACCACACATGTAACATGGATTGCACAATTATTGATTGCTAAAAATATTTCTTTGTTCTTGGGGGAAATTAATTTTCTTACTCTAAAGCAAATATGTTATTTACATCATTCAATTTTAGATTTTAATCGCTATTTGTAAATCCAATTATGACCTCTGATTTAGAAAAAAAGAATGAATATTTCATCTCTTTTATTTGAAAAAATCCAAATTTTTTTTGTCATTTTTCTGATTATTTCTTCTTGGCTTGGTTAAATTTAATGAATTAATTTTATATTGATTATTTATAAAAAAGAAAATAGAATGTTTCTTTGTGTATTATTTTTCTCTCCCATTAGTATTCATTGGATGACTTGCTTTTAAAAAATTTCCTGACTAGAAAAAATTCATTTGAAATTGGTTTCTGCTTGCCTTTTTAGTGGAATTAGACTAATTGTCTAACATTTAGTTCAAAGTTGGCGTGAAGTTGAGCACCGTCTTTTGCTTTCAATAAAAGAAATCTATAAATCTCATTATGTTTTTTTTTTTTTTTTTTTTAAATAGTTGAAAAGGTCTGTGTCAGAATGTGAATGGTTCAGTGTGACCCAATTTATCACTCATCTTTCAAACATTAAAGCTGATTTTTTATTTAAAAAAAGTTTTTTTTTATAAATTTGCAGAAAATAACCAAACAATCCATCTTCACATTTTTAAGATGTCTATTTTTTTACAATAAAAAATATTCATCTTCATTGTTATATAAATAATTTCAAAAATTAACCTAGTTAATAAAGTTTGTTTATCACCGTCTGCCCTAAGCATTAAGACACTATATCTATTCTTGTTCTGAGTCACCCCACTAATTTCATATGTCATCTTGCACTTACATATTATAAATCACCATCTACGGTCTGATTTTATCCATTAAAAATTGGGAGACAACTGTATAGAAAAGCATTCTTTCTGCATTCTTAATTTATGAATAGTATAACATATTTAAAAGAAATATACAATTATTTTTTATTTAATCCAAAGTACCTGTATTTTTGTGTGGGTACCTGCATGCATATGTATATATAAACCAGTGATTCTCAATGTGGGCCATTAAGCCTACAAGTTGGCTTGATAAATTTTTAAAATGGGTCTGGAGTTGGCCCAAGGAAAATATGTTTGTTGAAATTCTGTTTTTTTTCCTTCAGCATAAAATTATGAAATAACAAACTGCTTTATTTAATTGTTAAAGGCAAATAATTCAGAAATTATTTAAATATAATTCCAATTATATTTTCATATTGATTTGAAACATTATTTTTTTTTTATTGTGTGGTGTTAGAAAGACTTTGTGTACATTTATTTTTCATTTATTTGAGACCAACATTATTTACACGTTTATGAATAAATAATATTGGCTTTTAAAAAAGTTGATGTTTTAACCACTAAAATCTGCAATGTTTTATTTACCTGCTTGGTGATTTTGATAATCAGACAGTAAGGGACTTTTAGTGATCCAAAATTAATTACCCTAACAGAATGGTTAGTATATATACAAATTTAAAATATTACCATATTACAGTCTAATGCCCCCCACCCACTATCCCTGGTTTCAATTACCCATGGTTAACCCAGAAAAACAATTCATGTGTTACTTATTAATAGTCCAAAGCACAAGAGTAATGATGATAGCATTTCACATACATCAAAGAGGAACAGGCTTACAGCCATATCATTTTGAAATACTAGTTTCTATATGAATCTGCCATTTCTCCTCCAGCTATGGGTTAATTAGTAGAACTTGTATTAGTAATTCATTATTATTCCTTAAAAAAATTCTTATAATTTAAAAAAAAAATATTTTCTGCCTCTAAATAACCTACAAAAGGTTGATAAGCTGTAAAAAAACAAACCAGTAAATCAAAGAGAAATGGTAAAGTGCTTCATTTTTAAGTGAAAAATTGAAAGTTCTCAATTTGATAAGAAAAAACAAATAAACCATGTGCTAAGTTAGCTAAGATAAACAGTACAAACAAATCTTATATCCATCATATATTCTTTTTTTTTTTTATTAAAGTAAATTGTTTTATTTTATCATTAGTTATTATTGTTTATCTCTTATGCTCAATTTATAAACTAAACTTTATAGTAGATAAGTATACAGGTATAGGAAAAGCGTATATAGGTCTTGGTGCTAGCCTTGGTTTCAGACATTCACTGGGGATCATTGAGCATGTCCCCTATGTATAAGAGGGGGATATTATATTTATCTTGTATAAAGTATCTATATGATTTAGTTTAAGTTTATGTTATTAGAAATAAGGGAATATACATATAATCTATCAATTAAGATTTATTTGTCCTTTTTGACTCAGATCATTTTTACATAGTTTAAATACAGTAAACTATTTCAGCTAACCCTTTGTGTTATGTAAATATCTTTGAATAATAATTTCATATTTAAAAATGGATTACCTATTATCCAATCTATCAATCTAAGTACATAACTTGGAAATTAAATACATTATATTAAACCCAGATTATAAGTTATGTCTAATTTATTTTGCTTGTTCAAACAGATTTATTACAATCTATATAGTTGTGTATATTTATTTATTTATTTATTTTTTTTAAATCTTTTTGTCCTTAAACATTTCCACATGTCTATTTAAAAGAGTGTAATATATTTGTCAATATGGCTTACCAATGTGGGAGGACATGATTAGCATGATCAAACAAACATGTCTCTCAAATTCTATGACATAACATGATTGAACAAAGGCACTGCACCTCACTAATCACATCACCAAATGACTAAGCACATATTACAAAGACTGTTTGAACATTCTGAGAAAGTGAAACAGTTTTTTTAATTTGTTTTTACTATTGTTCACCCGATACAAGGCACAAGAGCCACTCAAGGTAGTGGGCTTATATTAGCATAGGAAAGGTCAAGCATTAGTACAGAGCTGAAGCAGACTTTAGAAAGCACCAGAAACCCAATACTAAACAGGAAACAAGGGGTAAATGTCTACTCCTGTTCCAAAGACTGGGAAGGAGTGTGAACTGGATAATAGATCAAGTTCTTTATATTATTAAGAGGATGCTTTCCTGATCACTACAGTCTTATCCTGGTCAAGTCTGGAGTCAACCATTATCTCCATAAACTATACCTCTTTCTCTGTAACCCTCAAGTGACTCTTGGTCCTTGTACAGGGTGACCATCATTGTAAAAAAAAAAAAAAAAAAACACCATTCCAAAAGTAATATTTTTTATTCTGTTATGTTGGCCTGCAATGTCTGAGGTAAGTGTTGGTAGTGTAGGGAGACCACAGTTATTTTCCCTTGGGTTGAGCTCATGGAAGTTTGTCCCCTTTAGGAAGGAGAACTCTTCTATCTCTTTTTTTTTTTCTTTTTCACTTCCATTTTTTGAGGAATGGTCTTTTTACTTTCCTGACCACCAGGGCGTCCAAACACGTGGAAACTGGTCAACATGTGCACAGCCTAGTGTAAAAAAAAAAAAGAAGTAATTTCTATTCACTTATCTACGGATGGTCAAAGGTCATAAAGTTGGTATGTTATTTCTTTGTTCTTGTTCTGTAAACATCCTTGTTCCTTGGACAGTATGAACAATCATTTGTTTTGGGACATATGTAAATCCTTTTAATATATGTATGTAAGTTGTTTGCCTTATTAAATGTTTTGTTTATTACAGTCGTGTATCTTGTCTTTCTATATTCGCATTCAGCATTAGTGTATCACTGGCTATGCTAATGCTAATATTAGTATCAGTGTGCTACTGAAAGGCTAAAACATATTATTCTTCCTAACACTAAATAGCCAGTAAACTATGGCTGGCTGATAAAATATACTAATAATATTAGTAGAATAGTTTGGATCTTCCCATCAGAAACCCATTATTTTAATTTTTTTTATTTATTACCTTATTACAGATAGTAGGTAGGCAGTAGTCTGGTAAATTGGATTCTGACATGAAAGTGCATACAAAGTTAAGTTATATCACTGAATTTCTCTATACATAAAAAATTTACACCTAATGACATTGGTAAACATTTATGCAGACAAAACAGTGAATTTGACCACAGTTGTGTTGTGGGTAATGTGTTTCAGAAGTTGCAACAACACTGTGTAAAAAAGTGGGTCACCTCTGCTGACTTAGATTTTAATGAGCCTGCCATATTGGCTCTTGTTCATCTCTGGCAAGATTATATAACTGAAAGTTAGTGATCCTAGAAAAATATATTTTTTTTCTATCTGGAAACTTGCACTATACAATAGTGTTATTGTACTCTCTGTATCTAATGTAGCTTCTATGGAAATAAATTGAAGGCATTATTTTTGGTGCATTGCTTTTACAACTGTTATAACAATAGTGTTTGTAATACTTTTTCTTCTGTTTTTTTTTTTTTTTTTTTTTTTTATAAGAACCTGAAATGTCAGCTTTCCAGGGAACACTAATTAGGAAGGCAGGTTTGTAGATCATTACACCAGTAAAAGTTTGATCCTTACTGGATAACCTGCAATTGTAGCCTTGTGCCATACTAAATTAAGCTTTATATCAATATTAGAGCTGATTGGATTACATATTTCCCATCAGCACAGGTAAGAAGCCAGGATTTCAAATGTTGACTTTTTTTTTAAGCCAGCTGGGTCAGCCATACTATGAAAATTGATGCAATACAATCTTATTACCAACCATTTCCGCCAGTATTTTACTAAGTTTAGTGTTAATATGTAAATTATTTGGAATACAGTGATTCCACTATAAAGTCCCAGTGATCATAAAGGTGACAGCCATATTGGATTATTTACTGATAAACAGTTAATGAAAAAATTAAAGATAAATGCTATTTATGCGTACAAACAGTCTACTAAACTTGTAGATGAAAACAATTACAAAAATTGGAAGTATGTTATCATTTGGTGTGAACATAACTGAATTGTCAAAAGAGAAAAAAAGTATTGACAAATCCCCTTTCCTAAAGTTACAGCTGTATCATCTGATATTTATGTTACTGATTTCAAGAAACAAACTGCAGTGAATGTTCTGCAAAAGCTTGGCCTGTTTCTTCCTGATAAAAACTCTAATCCATTTACAGTTTTTTATAATCACTATATTGGTTGACTTGTGTCCATATCATGTTGAAACACCGGTTCCTGTACAATCTCCAAAGTTAATGTTTTGCTTGGTCAGTACCTAGATGGGTGACTGTTTGGGAATACCATATGCTGTAAGCTGGGATGTGCAGGTGGTGTAATGGATAATGTCTCAGATTTGTTAATTGGAGAGCTGAGTTCCAATTCCAGTTGGGTTTGTTATATTCATTTACAAATTACCTTTGGGAAAGGTATGAATCCACCTCTTCTCTCCCTAGCTATGGATTAATTAATGAGACTTGTATCACTAAATTATTATCATCACCATACACAAAAATTCTTACAATCTAAATATATTTTCTGGCTTTAAATAACCTGCAAAGGGTTGATAAAAAATGAATCATCAATCTATATTGGTCAAGTAATGTAAATATTAAAGCGCTCACGTGCATATATTAAGTTTCAGGACTTTGTAATGTTAGCTATTGAAAATATGACTGAAAACAAAATGATTTCTCCTTTTAAATATGTGGACATAATCAGAGTGGGACCCTCTCCTTGATACCTTAGTCAAACCTGTATTTTGTAAAGAAAACTAATAGTTTAATAAGGTGTCATATACTCATTGTGAACCAGTGTAAATGTGGTTGTCTATATTCAAGTGCCACCTCCTTAGAATTGTGCTGGGTATGACAATAAACTACATCTACCTGCAAGGCCTCTGATTGGGAGATTGGAGGTGTTGAGGAGTGTGGAACTAACTCAATTGCTGTTGTTCCCAGATCCACCCTGTCCTGGAGTGGTAGCACCTGTTAGTGTCCCAGCTATGGGCAAATCGTGAACCAGCCCCAAAACAAAATTATGAAAGTATAAAAATGCATTTTTATACTTTCATATAATACATTTTTATAGTAAAATTACAAACAATACCTATTAATTTAGAATTGCCAAGAATACATTTTATCTGTAGTTGAAAGCATGCAACTGCATACAATTGTGTTCAAAATATTTAGATTTTGACATTAAATAACGCATAGAGGTTGATATGCAGCTAAGCAAAATCAATCACACAATTCACATGAAAGAACTCTTTCATGACATTAATCCATATATCCTATAATTTCTTTAAAAAATTAACTGTATTCTAAAATATAATTACAACAAAACTACAACATAAAACACGTATCACTGCCTTTAGTAATTATGTCCACACAAACATGTATATGCACAAAAGCTGAGTATCATCTACCATGTATTCTATTGTGAAAGTAAAATAACATCATATTTTTATTACGAAGCTCCCAAGAAAATTAAATTTTGGCATTAAATGACCCATCAGGAATTGATATGCCATTAAATAAACAAAGAATGTGTGTGCTTCAACATATATTCATTGCTGTCATGGGTTCATCAACTGATTCCTGTACATAGATTGTGATAAATATGCCACAGTGCATTATCTATGGTTCAGTTTTATTTGGTCCATAAATGTCCTCATGTATCTGAGAACAATGATCGCGTTCCAGATAAAAATGATGCATCAGGAAATGTTTTGTCATTCTTTCTACTGATAACTCTCTTAACACAAAGGAAGAAAATGATCAAAATGCATTCTACTACTTCAGTTCATTATTTCCTTTTCATTTATGACTTCATAAGGATTTCAGTAATATATGTTGTCCTCCATTCAGAAAGAAACCAATAAACAGTTTGGTAACCCTAATCCTGAAAACCTTCAAAACATTAACCTAAAACCTTATGGTCTTAGATAACCTTGTCAGATCGAAACATTTATATGGATGTTATGCATAGCACCAAACTCATTCAGAAATATCTAAACTGTGGGCTGTAAACAACTACTTTCTCAGATAAATGGTTAAAAATGGCTTTGAGCAAATGAAGCCTGCAGGTCTTAGTGAGGACCATCCTTCTTTGAACCTTGTGGACTGGTGCTAAAGAATCACAAGGATCTGTACCAAGTAAAAGAAACCCCTTCTCTTGAGTACTTTCAACAACTAAAATAGCACATGTAATTTGAAGAGAAAATAATGATATAATAATCAAGGTGTCAATATTCCACACTAATTCAAACAAAGTTAAGAAGGAAGCAATAATTATTTATGAGACTTGAAAAATCTATTTTTCTGAAAAATTGTTTTAAGCAAAGGGTCTTATAAATTTCAACTGAAAGTAGTACTTGCTCACTGCTCAGTCAATGAATGCTGAATGTTTATTTATAAAGAAATAACTAATATAAAACCCATTACCATTATTGAGTAGATTGATAATGCAGGAATTGTCAACATGAAATTAATTCTGTGTTGGAGCAGTGTGAAATTTGTGTTAAATTTAAGAAACTCCATTCAGTTTTCTTTTGGTGACTAAATTTAGTGAAACTGACTTTTCAGGTGAAAATATGGAGTAAAAATCACTTTCATGTGATTGTAATTCTGGTAATTTGTCTTAAGCAACAACTGTGATTAATAAAAAAATAAAAATTGGTTTCTAATATTATCAAAGGATTTTTTTCTTTTTTTTGCCATGTTGAGTAGCAGTTCTTTCTGACAGTGGTTGTAAGCCTAACAACAGTGTGATGTGGAAACTGGGTAAGGTTTTTAATATAAAGGTGATGACAACAACAGCAGGAGAATGTCCTTGGGGGCCACAGTGTATGTGGAAAACCTCATACAGTTATTGATAACTTGATAAACAAGATTATTATTAATATTCAGTAAACTCTAGAAGTAAAACTGACTTGGGTTGTTTCTGCTTTCAATGCACTTGTTAACAATTATGAAGTTTCCCCAAATTAGTTGGTTTTTCAATCATGATCTTCTTGCATTGAAACCTGTAATTAAAATGAGAAGGGATTTTAATGCATTGCCTTAAGCCTGGCAAAAGTTTTTAAAAAGTTGGCAACCCATGTCAATAATGATAATATGAAGTTGTTCTTCATGAAGCTCCACTCATTCCTTGTTATTATCTGTTAGAATTTTTTTTCATTCCAAGCAAAGTGATAATGCCACTAAGATGCCTGGGGTTACTGAGATAAAAAGGAATGAGAAGACTTTAGTGAAGAGAAAGGAAGTCAAGATACCACATCAGGACCAATAACATTACAGACCTTTCTTTAGATTTTGTCAAGAATCTAAAGCACCAGACCAGATATGGCAGCAATATTCAGTGCAGGATTCAATGAGTGGTAAATTTATAAATGTGCAAAATGGACTCTGGTTAGAAAAATTGTCTAGCACAACACTGTAAACCACCTTTCCTAGCAGCAGATATAGCAGTTGATTCAATATAATCATTTCATTTCATGTCAGTTGAAAATGTGAGACCAAGAAGATGCAATAAGTTGCCCTTCTGGAGGGTAGCATCAGTCATGCTGATGGAAGGCAAAAATGGTTCTCTCTGATGATTAAAATATAGCAATTTTGTTTTGGAGTCATTAAAATTTACATGGGTACAAAAATTTGAATTATTTGCATTTTGGTTGATCACTTTCTTTTGGTTTGCACTGATGCCGCAAAATATGTTATTGACAAATTTGGGGAGAATGCTTTTGATTGGAAGCTCCACATCTATATCCTTTAAAGTATGTTGGCCTTAATATCATCTTGTGATGGCATAACTGTAAACCAGTTCCATTATCTCCTGTTGTTATTAGTCATCAGGATACTGTGCAAAAGACCAGTAAACTGTTTGAATCTGAAAAATGCTGATTACTAAAACCTGATTGGTCATCTCATTTGAATAGCTACTCATACCTGATCTGATATTACCTTTGACATGTGAATTAAGTATATCTTCCAACAAAGCATCTGTTAATAATTTATTAAAATTGAATAAATTGATAACCTGTATGGCCAATAATAATATAAGATTGTTATTCTTTAAGCTCCTGCCGATTGAACCATGTTCACTTGAGTGTTATTCAGATGTTTCTTTTGTACACCGTCTCAATGAATGTTCTCAAGGAGATTTCATAATATTTTAAAAGATAGGTAAAGGTCAACGTTGTCCTATTTACTGGCAAGCTAGAAGATTTCAATGTCTGCTGAGACATTGACATTAATTGAATGTGTTGAGACAGCAATTTAGATAGGCCTCTTGTCATTCAGGAGATATCACACTGTTCTTCTGTCAGAATTGATTGCATGATAGATAACAACAGCTTGGTAGATGTAAAAGTGTCAAAGACGGAAGGCTAAGAATTGATATTGCTATGCTGTGAGACATGGTAACTCTGAAAGAAATAACTCGTATTTCTAGGATTGATGCTTCACAGCCCTCCAACCTCTCTCCCACAGGTGGGATGTGGTGAGCCTCTCACTGATCTATCATTACTACCATGGAAAGTGCTCAGATGAACTATATTCCTTGATTCCGCCAGTTCTAACCTTCACGGCTAGAACCCGTCATGCCATTTACATAATAGCAAGCCACCCACATTTCCTCCATATTCCATCAAGAAGTAAGTTCCACTCAAACAGCTTCTTCTCATGAAAACTGCCCTATGGAACAGATTCCCAAGAGGATGTTTCCCTAATGTTATGGAGTAGTTTCACAGTGGAGGCTTGTAGTTGTACTAAGTTGGTCCTAAAATAGGTTCGACGTACAAAACGTTAGGAACTTGATATAATGGGTATAACGCAGTAATCTAGTTGTGGTGGCTGATACTTTAATATCCGACTAACGGTCATCCGGCATTGACTGACCAACTCACTGAGCGACTTCGCTCGTTACTTTTACTACTCCTACTTATTATAGGAGGGAAAGTCTATTAACTATAGAATAGGTGTGTTCCACTATAACACCTAATGACTAGAATCTTGTTCAAGTCTAGAGTTAACTGTTATCTTTTCCTCTATATAAACTACCCATTAACATAACCCTCTACCCTGAGTGGCCCCCGGGCCTTGTACAGTGAACCTTTCTGTAAAAAAAGGTTGCGGGGTAACTCATAGAGTGCCTTACAGAAACAGAAATAGCAGCAGTGTACCTATGGACTGCTGTTATTATAGTAAATGCAAAAATTAATGTAACAAGAAGTGTTAATATGTAAATTGTTTGAAACATCATGGTTCTATGAAAAAGCCACCAGGTGGCAGCCATATTGTTTGCTGTTCTGAGAAACAGTATTTAACACTAAGAAAGTTTTTTTTTTTTTTTTTTTTAATCATTTCACTCCAAGGAAGATGGGAATGCTACTAGTAAACAGGGTGTTACAGGGAGTGAAAGTGAGGGAAAAGACTGAGTATAGGGAGGATTGAAGAAAGGACAAAAGATGAACTGGATTCAAGAAGATAGTGATTGACATTGCATTTAAATTTTTGAAGATTGTAGTTATCAGGGAAGCAAGTTTGCTTTTAGCTATTTCAGCAGTAAATAGGTGGGCCCTAGTTGCCAATCTAGTATCACACTTAAATTTATGTTGTCAGGGTACCAGAGAAAAACTCGTTAGAGCAGTTGCCATGAAAATATTTGTAGAAAAGACAGAGGGAAGCCATGATATGTTGGTGAGAAAGTGACTGAAGTCGAGATGCCAAATCAAGATCAATTACATTGCTGGTCCTCCTTTGGATTCTGTCAAGAACATCAAGATGAATAGCAGGAGTATCAGACCAGATATTGTAGCAGTATTTGATGCATGACAAATGGTAGATTTGTATATGTGCAAGATTGACTCTGATGAGAAAAACCTTCTGGTACAGTGACCCTACTTTCCTTACAGTAAATTTAATTTCAAGAATTTTAAACTAATGAAAATACTTGATTTTTTTATGACTTCACCTGCTTCTTTTTCTGTATATTGAAATTTCATGTAAATTTATGTCTTAAAATAGCTTTTCCAATTTTTTTATATTGTTCTCTGAAAATACAATACTAAGTTAACTTTATTAATGTTAACACCAATCACCACCACTTTGTCTCTTCTTCCAAATTGATTTATCTTAATTCTTACCAAAGTTAAAAAAAAATATTTCTCTCTACTAATAATCATGTCATTTATTTTATCTGTAAGAGCATCCATTTTTTTTTTTTATTGTCTATGTATGAGAGTGGGCTGAAAAGTACATATGCTCACTATAAAGGAGTGATGCTAGAGCTTTGAAATCTTGCATGCACCAACTATTCTTATTAATAATTGAATTGTTTCTTTCAGGTAAACTGACATCTGACTGTTCAAAGACTTTAAAAGTAACTAGTAGTGATTTCTCTTGAAGATGATCCAAGGTCTGGATGACCTGCAACTGCCACCACCAAAGAAAACATTGACTGTCTTGACCACATGGTGATGGATGACAGGCGATTGACTATAAATCAAATAGTCGATGCTATTAGCATATCCTGTGAGAGAGTTGAAAATATTCTGCACAATGAACTTGGCATGATGAAGGTTTCTGTTCAGTGGGTGCCACATTTTCTGACATCTGATCAAAAGCACACCAGATTGATCACATCACAGGAAAATTTGACATTGTTTGAGGCAGATCCAGCTCATTATTGTGAATGTTTCTTAACTTAAGATGAGTGTTGAGTTCATCACTTTGAGCCAGAAACAAAGAGGCAATCTATGCAGTGGGAACATCCTTCCTTAACTGCTCCAAAGAAGGCCAATGTTATTTTATCAGTAGGAAAATCAGAGCTTCAGTTTTTTGGGATGCAAAAGACATTGTGTTTATTAACTATCTTTAACAAAAGGACCACACTATCAATGGAGAGTACTATGCCAACTTGCTGAGGCAGTTATGAAAGACTATCAAGACTAAATTACCAGGAAAACTGACAAATGGAGTTTTATTTCATCAGGACAATGCACCAGCTCACAAGTTCTTCGTTTCAATGGCTGCTGTATGTGACTGTAGCTTTGAGCTGGTTGATCACCCTCTCTATTCTCCTAATTTGACTATCATCTGTTCCCCAACATGAAAAAACACTTGGTTGGGAACCAGTATCACAGTGATGATGATGTCATATTTACTGTTGAATTTTTTTTTTTTTACCAACAGAATGAACAGTCCTCTTTGAACAGTCAGATGTCAGTTTAACTGGAAATAATGCAGTTATTAATAAGAAGAGTTGAAATTAATGCATGCAAAATTTCACAGCTTTAGCATCCCTCCTTCATAGTCAGTCTATGAACATTTCAGCTCACCCTCTTAGATCAAATTATATCTGCATTTTATTATACTATCATCACTGGAAAAGCAATGCATTTCTGACAGGTGACCAGGAGAAATTAATTTGGTTAACTCATATCAACTTGCCCTTAAGTAATCAAGGTGTTTGTTTTTGATTTAATGTTCTGTCTGTTGCATTTGATGGTTTGACATTTCTTTTAATGGAATAACCAGAAAGACATTTTTTGTAGTCTTCCCTGTTGGCCTTTTAATTGCAAAAGTTGTTTATTAATATGAAAAGATAATCTTATTGATCTTTCAACAGAATTAACTTGTGATCAAGAACTTTGATAACTGAGATATTTAAAGAAATGGGAAAGGTTTTTATTGTATATACACATGAGAAGATAATGAAAAATTCTCAACCCAAACAAGGACTTTCAAAAAAAAAAAAAATCATTCTGATGTTGGTACCCAATCAATTTGCCTACAGACAGTTTACCCACTGGACATTATGCCTACTGAGCAAATACCTTCACTAATTGGCATTATTTAAGACTGATTTTTATATATATGAATTTCATTCTTTTTTATTTATGTAAAAATTCTAATTAAATTAAATTTTTTCATTATCTTCTCATGTATATATACAAGAAAAATCTTTGTCATCCATTTCATGTTACTTAAATCCAGAAAATATTTTTAGATTGTAAGAATTTTTTTTGGTGGGGTGGAAATAATAATGGTTTGGCAATACTTACTAATTAACCCATAGTTAGTGGGAGAAGAGATTGATTCATATCTTTTCCAAGAGTATTTGGTACCCGGTTAGCCTGTCTATGGATAGTTTACTTACGTAGATTATGCCTACAAACACCATGTTTCAATCTGAGCAAATACCTTCATTAATTGTTATTACAATTAAGAATGATTATATTTTAACATATCTATAAACTAATAAACCCAAAAATCAAGTATTAGTTAAATATTTTATTTAAATTTTATTAATTTCATCAATAAATTAAGAAATAAAACAATGTCTAAGTAATTATAGGATTTTATTATTTATTTGTATTGTTTAACCTTCACAAAATCTTTCTTGATTTTTTTTTTTTTTCAAATTCTATTTTTTAAATCTTATTTTATATATACTTTTTAAAGAATAAATTTTAGACATGATTTTAAGATATATATATGTGTGTGTGTGTGTGAGTTTCGTTCTTTTTATATTTTTGTTAAAATTATAATATATGTAAATAAAATTAAATATATAAAAATGAAATAAAATAAAAATGTTTCTCCTATAAGCCGTGTCTGTTAGGCTTGTAGTCCTTTAGATATCATGTCCATTAGCCATAATGTCCAGTAGGCATGGTGTCCATAAGCATCATGTCTGATGCCTGGTAGGGTTAGGTTCACTTATGCACAAATACCCTTTGGAAAGATATGAATCTACCTCTTCTCCCCTTAGCTATGGGTTAATTAATAAGAATTGTATAGCTAAACCATTATTATCTCAAAAAAATATTTTTTTTATAATCCAAAAATATTTTTTTGGCCTTAAATAACCTGCAATGGATTGATAAACAACCAATAGAAAAGAAACCAATCAAAAAAATGACATTTGATGCTAACTGCAAAATAGTTTCATTTTAATGGTTTAATAATTTGTATGGTACATGATACCAACAACAATTTGCTTTATCTTTTAAAGTATAGTAGAAAATGATTTTTATTTAATAAAAGTTAAATGCTTGAAGGAAAAAATATATATATATATATATATATATATATATATATATATATATATATATATATATATATATTTTAAACTGGTTTTCAAAGTAAAATTTTTCAAATTGTTTTTCCTTTTTAAGTGAACTTAGCTCAGATTTTTTTATTAAACTTAATGTATAATTGGTTTCATAATGAACTTTTTAGTTATATATATATATATATATATATATATATATATATATATATATATAGTTCAATTTTATTCAAAGAGAATCTATGACAAAGTGTTAAAACAGTGCAAACATCACTTCAGTTTGAAGTCCCAAAGGATGAAATGTGTCACAGAAAAAATATTTTCCATTTTGTCATAGATTTCCTTAATATATATATAAACATACAAAAGTTGGTTGTAGCTGATGCAAATTTTAAAAATGCATTTGAAAAAGTTGAAACTTAAATAGGACATTGTAATGATGGAAAAACTTTTTCTTTGGATCTTTTAAGATCATTTCTTGTTTTAGCTGCATTTTATGCAACATTAAGGCTATTATTGATCAACGACACCAACCAAAACTTGAAAAAGGTGTTATTATATTTAAGTAGTTAAAATACTGAAGTTATTGAAATATATTTTTAAATTCTTTAGATGAAGGTTTATCACTTATTAGTTTTTTGTATTATTATTAGTATTTTTCTCCATTTCTTTGTTGGTTTATATCACAAGACTCCCAACTGATAGACTCTTTGGCCATGAAAGTAAACAGCATGAAATTAGAAAAAAAAAATGTAGCTTTTAACAAGACTTGAACTTGCATCCTACATCTTCTTAGGAGTCCATCTTTTATTTATGTGCTTTAACAACTTTGCCCATGGTAAACAGTGATTAAACAGAGCATTCATCTATAAGTAATTCTGTTGCTCTCCCTTCATCCTTTCTAATTTTTTGTGCCATCTTTGTTTTGATTTTTTCTTCTTATAATAATAATAATAATAATAATAGGTTGCTTGGAAAGCAGAAATATTTTGGTTCTCTCTATTCCCCTCACCCACCACATAAAATATAAAATAAAAACATTTACAAGGGTAGATTAATAAATCCTTAGCCTGATATATTGTTATTAGCTGAATTTTCAACTGAAATTTTCATTGTGGTTAATGGAGATGTGTTGGGTCAAGTGCATTGACAAAGGATTGTTAAAAAATAAATAATTTTCTTAATAAGGCTATGAACTTGTTAATGTATCTCTGTAAATTTGATTTCTATGTTTTTTTCATCAGCTCTCTTTCTGTCTGTGGGTGTATCTCTTACACTCTCTGATATAGCGTTGATACTGGGATCCAAAAAGCAATATTATAAGGGAATCATCATATAGTTGAACATCCCTAGGAAACATAATATTTGTCCTGTTTTATAAAAATGTTTATGGATGGTAGTCGGCTGCTATATTAGATTGGGCAATTTACACAAAGAATTTTTTTTCTCTCTTTCTCACCACCCCAACAAGCAGACACAATTCTCCACACATTTGTTGTTGTGTAATGTAATTGAATTTTATTGCAATATATATATAAAATTTTATAATAATATTTATCTTCAAAAGCATCAAATCAAATTATTGAAGCTCAAACGTACATTTTTTTTCTTCTTGAAATGCCTAAAATTTCATAAATTTTGATTAAAGAAACTGATAGTCTAGACCTCATGCTATATCTGAAATAATATTGTATAGGTTTTATTTATATATATGGATGATTTTAGATGATGGCAAAATGCTGTGGTGCTTGTATTTAATGCTGAGGTGCCCTTAAAAAACTAGCCATATCCATGCCATTTTTTGCCTTCAATTTTTAAAAAAAAAAAAAATTTTTTTTCTTTTTAATTAAGAACAAGAAATGTTAAGTTTTTCTTAATAAGGTAGTCATAGGGATTTTGCAGGAAAAAAATTTGCCTAGAGCACTATGCACATACATTTTCAAAGAAAATAGGTAGATGTAAGGAATTTCAATAAATCTTACAAGTTTATTTCAATCGGTGCATAATTTATGTCTACCGGAAATGAAATGAACATCATATGTATACACACATATTACATAGTAATAATGCATTTCATTTTAAAACAGCAATACTGGTATACTGAAATACTGGTCCCCTCATAAAAGGAAAGAAAACTACATATATGTCAAAAAGTCAGGGAACAGTTTGTCTTTGTATCTATATTGTAAACTGGAACCCCCAACTAAAATAAAAAAAATTAAGGTTTTTGATTCTGACAAATTGCCTGAATCAAGGAAGTCCTGAATGTGTTATATACTGTACCTATGAACACTAATGGGTACATCCCAATCCTCATAAATACTTTGGACACTATTGTAAGTGGGGGTAATATGCTGTCTAAGTAGTCCACCACTAGCAGTGGTTTACGTACTTCACGCCACTGGCAAGTATTGATTTTGTTTAAAGATTACCATTTCTGTACCAACCTCTGTTTTGGTTGTTCCTCATTTAATAACCCTTTCTAGGTTACAACAGAATGCTAGGCAACAAAAATTAGTTGTGAAAATATTTTTATCTATAAGAAGTTACTAATTAATGTTCATGTCAGAAAGTAAAGGATCTTTTTTTTTTTTTTTTTTTTTAACATTTACTGTACATATTTTTTGTTTCAATAATTATTTTGATTTTATATTTTTATACAGTAATACAACAATCTTGTTCTTTCCACAACATATTCTAAGCTAATAATGTTTTAATGTTTGATTTCTTTTTTGAAAATGTTCTACTGCAATGTATTGTTGCTAATAATTCTAGTTAATTATAATCTGTGTTATTTATCAATAAAAATATTTGATTTTAAAGCTTTTTTTATTTATTTTTTGTCAATTTTTTTTTAAGATTTTATATTAATATTACTTTTTTACAAAAAAATATATAAATTTTGCAAATTTAAAAAAAAGAAATTGAGGTGGTGCCCTCATTTTTAAGGGGTCCACCAAGGCAATTTTTGCCAGCCCCTATCTTAGGCTAAAACTCATCTGTGTATATGTGTGTGTGTGTGTGTGTGTGTATATATATATATATATATATATATATATATATGATCATTTAACCTCACGCAAGCCAATAAACCTACTAAATTGTTAAAAACACTATTAATGAGAGAAAACCATAAAAGAACAGGAATTAAGAAGACGGAAGATAACAATTGACATTGCATTTAAATTTTTGAAGATCAAACTTGATTGGAAAGCAAGAAACTGAAAGAGTTTCACAAGTGAGAAATGCAAGAAAAAAAACTGTTAGAATAGAACTTATGTAGGTACCTCCAATAATTCAGCATACCTAAGGTTTCATTTAAATGAATTTTCATAAATGAAAAATCTTTTTCATTTTAGCTTTAATTGAAAGCTAAAGGATTAAATTTTCTAATTCCAGAAAGCAAAATACTGTGGTGTATTTCAAATAGAAATTAGAATAATTTTTCTGATTATTACCATATTGACATAGTTGTAAACAAAAGTTAATTCTCAGTTTAAAAAATCTTGCAAAAATAAAATATATATTTCTGAAATGTTATTTGTGGGAAATTAGAAAATTTAAAGTTAAATTAATCTGTTCTGAAACAAATATTACTTACTTATAGCATAAAATGTTGTATACACGCATTTCTTAATCATGGAGTCTTGTTATTCTTGCGTTTCCACCAGTATACTGACAGTGGTGGACCAGAATTGATATAAATTTATGAATTCTAAGTAAAAATGTTTTTTTTTTTTTTTGTTTAAAAATTAACTAAATATTTTAAGCAATTATCTAATATTTTATCAAATTTTTTAGGTACTTAACCTTGTTTGAAGACACTTTCTGAAAATATAATAAAATTTATGATACTAAAAAATTTCTTAAATTAATATCATTTCATAAATTATTGAGTTACATCTATAATAGTATTTTATTAATTAATTAAAAATTTAATAACTAAGATATGATAATTTAATAACTGAGATAATGCAATAAATAAATTTATTAATTATTATATTATCACAATTATTACATTTTAATTTAATAACTGAAATAATATAAGTATTAGATTAATTATAATATTCAGATTAAATTTTTAATTCAATAATTGAGATAATATAATCATATGCAATGACAGAGGTAACTCGATAATTTGAAATTTTATGGTATTATTAATTTATATTTTTAACATCTTATTTTTTCATTTTATTCTTTATTATTAATTGTTATATCCTGATGATTATGAAATGTTAAAGTTATTTTATTTATTAAATTTTTAAAGTACTTAAATGTTATTATTACTTAGGTAATTGTACACTTATTTTATTTAAGCACTATCCAGTACCTCTAATAATATTATATGAAAAAGAGAACTGCTATCATGCATAATAGTTATATGACTTTTCAGAATATTTTGAGGTCCTGAAAATGGCTGTTTTTCTCTTCAGTTGCCTCTTCAACTGTCTTAGGAAGTTAAATGAAACAATTGCCCACAGCCAAAAATGTTTATCCATAAGGGGGACAACCCTTGAAAAATGTGACCTTTTTAATGATAATGTCATATATGAGACATCATACTTTTAAAAAAAAAAAAAAAAAAAAAACATTTAAACCTTTGGCGTGATGATTTGTATTAAGCTTTTGGTGTTTTTTTTTTATTTGCCTTCTATTTAACTCTGGTAGGTATTTTTATCAAGCAGTGCATAGAAAGTTAAGTCTGACTATATCACTTTATTAACATCTGATATATGTATTGCTTAAATAATTCATACAAGTAAAAAACTTATACTTGTTTCAGAATGGTGTTGAGCCATTTCAAATATTTATAAAGTTTGGTCTAACACAGGACCACATGATAGGAACAGGAAGACTGTTGCATAAGCAAGAGGTCCTACCTGCCTGGAAATTCTCAGATCCATTTTCATAGCATTGCCTAAGAAGCCAGCTGCAAATGAATGTGAACTCCATTGAACAATCGGCCTAATGAACCACATAACAAAACTTATCTGAATTCTGATGAATAGATTGCGCAACAGAATTAGAGTGAAAATAAGACAAAAACAATGCAGTTAAAGACATTGGGGCAAGGAATGCAGTGTTCATGCTCAGAATGATATCAAAAAGAGCAATATGAATATAAAAGGATGTATACCTATATTTTATAGATCATGTAAAATCATTTGTTAAAGTGCATAAAGAACTTTTAGAACTGCTAGGCAAGCTTTATTTATTTCGGAATGATATTAGAATAATCCAGAACTTATACTGGAAGCAAATCACCTGCATGAGGATAGAAAATAAATTCAGTAAATACACAAAATAGAAAGGGTTATAAAACAAGAATGTGTTTTCTCACAAAGCTTATTCAACCTTCACAGTGAAGCAATCTTGAGAGAATTAGAAGTCCTACTAAGATTCATTATTGGCAGCCACAGTCTTAACAACATCAGATAATTGAATTGATAGCAGAAAATTACAGGAACTCCTACAGAAGGAAAGCGAGAAGGTGGACTGAAAATCAATTGTAAGTAAAAATACATGGTTGTCAGCAAAAGGAACAGCGCAACATGCAAATTACAAATTGGAGGGGGTTGTCTGCAAAAAGGAACAGCCCAACATGCAAATTACAAATTGGGGACACCAAAATCAAGCAAATACAAATTTTAAATATCTAGAAAGTGTTTTAACAAAGGATAGAAAATGCAATAATGAAATCTGAAGGGGCATTGAGATAGCAAAATTGTTTTCCAAAAGCTAAGCAGATTATTAAGAAATGGGAAAATTTCTTTAGAAACAAAAAGAGTACAGGACTATTATAGAATATCAGTCCTCTTATATGACGGTGAATGTTGGAAGAAGAGACTTGAGGTAGCAAAAATGTGGTTCTACAGAAGGATGTTGAGAATACCATGGACTGAAAATGTGAGCAATGACAAAATTTTGGAGAAAATGGAAGCAAAAATGACTTATACTTAACATCAGAAAGAGATGATTGAAATTTCTAGGGCATGTAATGAGGAAAGAGTGTTTGGAAAATTTAACACTCACAGGACATATTGAAGGCAAGAGGGATAGAGGAAAGCAATGCATACCTACCTAACAAGCTTGTGTAAATGGTTGGCAAAACGGGGATTAGGAGAGATAGCAGAAAGATAAACTTTACTAAGAGCTACAAAGAACAGAAAATCGTGGCGGGGCATGATCGCCCATATCCCTCCAGGACATGGCGCATGGAAGAAGAAAACTGACTATTGTTGCTGAACTAAGCAACTATTTTTTAATTTTAAAAGCACTCTACCTTTTCCACTTAATACCTTCATCAAACATTTTGCAACCACTGATGCCATTTTATATGGACATTAGAATGTTATCCTAAGTCACAAGTTTTCCAACCACTTTGTAAACTCTTAAACTTAAAATTATTTCCCATGTAAGAATTGCAAGCTTTGTTCAGAAATGACTTGATTTCTCTCGGTAGGTAACTTGAAACAGTTTATTAGTGAAACCTACTTCATCTGACATATTTTTACTTACTAAACAGAGTTTTCTTTTCCCTTAATCTTATGAATATATTTATTTTGGTCTTCTGCAAATGCCATTTGTATAATTCAGTCAATTTTCATATTATTTACAAATTAAAACAGTCATATATCCTGTTAAGAAGTATTTATTGTATAAAATGAGTCCAGACTACAAAAGCAACCTTGAATAAGTGGCCAAATGATGAAGATTGAATTTATTTTGGGGATTATGAACTGTATAAATTTAATTCTATATTGTTAGAACTTTACTTTGACCTTTGCAATATTACAAATTCTTTCTATCTAAGAGATACTATATTTTCTTGTGTATAATACAAGAAATTTCAAATGAAAATTAAAAGCAAACAAGAGTTGTATTATACACATTTTCAGAAATTTTTACTCAGCTTAAAAAACCCCCCAAAAACCTCTTATTTGTAACAACAAAAATGCAAATCAACTCAGCACAATAGATAATAAAATACAAAGTAGGCAGATGTTGATAACAATTGTTTACAAAAGGTATTTGATAAGTCAGCAATATTTGTTCTTTGGGAATCAGTATAATTGAATGTCTTCTGTCTCAAAGACAGGAAAATTGATTAAAAAAAATTAATAAAGGGCATATATAAGATCTGTCATGTTTTGATAACATTAATGTTACAATGAAGCACCTTTCCCTGAAAATTCAAAAATAAATTTTGATTGTCTACAAACTGAAGCAACATGGCAAAGATACTATTTATGCACTATTCCAAATATCATACTCAGTTGAACTTCATTACATAGTTTTAATATTATTACTATTCTAATAAATGTCTTCCTCTTGAAAAACAATTTTAAATCAATCTATGTCCCAAATTTTCTGCAAGTATTTGCATATAAGTCAGTAAAGTTTTGGTCAAGAATGTTTTCTAAATTCAAAACAAATAATAGCTACAAGCTCCCTCACTGTGTGTGAATTTTAAACTAGCAAAACTATTATTCATTTGACACCATTAATTTTTTTTTTTTTTTTTTTTGTCAAAAAGAAGAAAAAAATGTCCTTAAAACCTGAATGTGTACACAATTACCATTAACTCTCAAATAGATGAGGTGGTTGGAGTAAATGGGGTAGTTGGAATAAATAATTTTCAATAATGAAACATTTTATCCCAGAATGTTAGCAGCCTAAAATAAGGGGTGGGAAGAAATTTCCTGAATATTTTTATAAAATGAGCAGTTAGAATGAGGATGTTTGGGTGAACTCTTCTTAAACAGAAAAAAATTCATTCTGACCTGTTTATTTGAAACTCAAAGGTTTATAAGCACTTAAAAGCATCATTTGAAAGATTTTGATTTCAATCATATATTGAACCATTAGCTCTTAAAACATTTTATGATATACCTTCTTACTGTACTTGATTTAAAAAAAAAGAAGGAAATTCTACAAATGTAAAGTTGGTTTTAAACTGTTTTATTTAATTTTATTTTTTATCTATTTAGTTTACACTTACTAATCTTTTGTATTGAGATGTGAGCTGGCAAAGTTTGTCTCTTGTCTAGACATGCTGTGAGCTTCTACAATATTCCATTGTTTCACATCTGAAAGGCTGCTTTTACTTGAAATGCTCTACTTGTTATTGTCTGTCAGTAGCATAAGAAAGTCAATGTAATTAATGTTCACAGTGCTGTTTACTTAGGATGATATTTTGGACACTTCTCTCCACCAATCTTATCTGCATCAAAGGCAGTGTTTATTTGTGAGTCTGCCTATCTGTATCTTCAAAAAGGCACTGTCTTTACCAGCCTAAAAGATACTCATTATCCCCCCCTCCAAAAAAGAATTCAGAAATTACTTGCTGTCTCTGTGCTCAGGTATTATAAATAGGAGACTATGAACTGAACTTTTTGTCTGAATTTCTGGCACGAAGAGTTATTATTTACATGGACAGCAGAATACAAACAATATATTCATGTAACCCAACTAAAAAGTTCAGTTTGAAATTCCCTGAAGGTTATGTAGATCGATATGCCTGAAGAAATTTGAAGGGCTCAGTGATCAAAACATGATGATTAACAACAAGGATGAGGATATTAGTCTAACAATGAATAAGAACTGAAGGTTAATTATCTAGCCAGAGAGGGTCAAAATGAGTCAGATAAAAAAAAAAAAAAACAGCAAATATGGTATTTTCAGTTATTACAATGTTTCAATGTATGTATTATAGATAGCAGGTGGTACACTAGAATAATAGATTGCAGTTTGGATTGAGGAATCTGAGAGCCGAGTTTGAATTCCAGTTGGGTTCATTACATTCACTTACATGCTAATAATCTTGGGAAAGAGTATGAATCCATATCACCTCTCCCAGCTATGGGTAAGTAGGACAGGCTGGCTTCTATAGCTTTGGGTGGGAACTCATCTAGGAAAAGGAAAACTGAATTCAAATCAGCCTGGAGAGGGTTGGGCTCTGTCAGGCTATCTTGCCCAAAATACACCAATATTACTGTGACTGCAGTACACGTGGTACCCCTATGACTCTGATGAGTTATGGGACTTAGAATTGGGATGATCGATAGGAGACCAAACACTGAAGTCTATAGTTAAACAGCCAAGGGGGTTGGATGAGTCATGGTGAGCTGTTGTACAAAAAATACTCTTGTAAAACCTACAGGAACTGTTTTGAAACAGGAAGCCTTCAAGAAAATCTACAAATTGTACTTTAGAATCTTTATTATTAAATGATTACTTAAGAGTCAGTATATTTTTTTCTTTTTATTACACAAAATTGGCTCTTTGCCAGATTCATATATATATATATATATATATATATATATATATATATTTTGAATTTCTAGTGTTAATGTTTTTTTAACCCAAAAAAAAAAATGTCATACATACTCTTAATAAACAGAAGAAAAAAACAAATAGACATTCTTTTTACAAATTACTTCTAATATGTAGGTTAGGAAACAATTAACTTTATCATGAATACATGATGCGGAAGAGAAACTGTGGTTGGTAAAATTCTAAAACAGAAAATTTTGTAATTGTGTGAAATGTTTGATATAGGTTAACAATTTCCTTATGTTTTTTCTCAAAAAAAAAATGAAAGGTTGCAAATTAAAATTTGAACTATACATTTTTATTGAACTAAAACGAATGGGTACTGGATTCACTTTGCTAAACAAATAGAAAAGATAATGTCATATTTCTTTTGAAAAATGTGATGAAAAATGTTCAGTTCTGTCTAAAGATAACAAATGCCTATTTTGAAAATTGAACTGCAAGAAGCAGTTTGTTAATGAGTAAATAATCAAATGTTATTTTTATTTGTATTAAAAAGCTCTTTTAACAGTATTTAAAATAGAGTATACTTATATACATAAAAAAAGCAAATATAGAAATGAGTTAAAGATCAAATGCAGATTGGAATTCAACAGGATGATAAAATAAAGATCAAATAGGAAATGTATATCAATCTAACATGTTTCAGTTTTATTATGTGTGTGTATATATATATATATATATATATAGGGTGCTATTAGTAAATTGTTGCCATTTTATATTTTTAATTTCATGAATGTGCATTGTTTGCTTTTGATTTTGCTGACTGCACAGTATAGTAGGCTCAGTTGGGCACCGTCTGTGAGAAAAAGAGCACCATGACACAATTCACTCCGCCAAAAATTTTGAAACGGTATCTGGTGCTGCTTGGCATTTGTGCCAAATGCTCCAGTACAAATATTTCAAAGTGTTCAGGTGTCAATCTGAGGACAGGGCAGAGAATTCAGAAAGAGTTGGATGAGTCTAATGGTGATTACAAAGGTATGGCAGCTCGGAAAAATAATTCTGATCATTCTGATAAGAAAAGAACTCCCAAATTTGTTGGTGAGGGTGTCAGACTCAATATGGAAGCCTACATCAAGTAGCTTGAGGAGGTAGTGCTGCCCTGGGTTAAGAGAATGGCTGCTAAAAGATCCTATATCTGGCAACAGGCTTCTGCACTATGCTACACAATCAGGAAACCCCAGTTATGACTGTCAGACAATTTTTGCAATTGCATCACCCATTACATCTGGCCACCTAACCCCCGAGACTGCAACCCCCTTGATTATTATGTGTGGGGAGCAGTTGAGTGAGAGACCAACAAAACTCTTTGTAACATCAATGATGAACTGAAGACAAGGATTATGGCAGCATTCACCAGCTTAAACAAGCAGACCATCTAGAAGACATGCAGGAGATTCTGAAGTTGTTTGGAAGCTGTGGTTGAAGCCAATGGCGATTTTATTGAATAAATTTACTCTTTAGTATTTTTAGATATTTTTGTGTAAAATGTAAGTTTTGTAAGGATATACAAGGGTGTCTTGAAACCATATATATATATATATATATATATATATATATATATACACAGTGTAACCCGGATATAAGAAAGTTATCGGGACCAGAGAAGAAGTCTCTTATATCCGGGTTTGGTCTATTTATATACATTAACACAGGCTCTAATTTGGGACCAGAGAAAATCTCTCTTATATCCGGGTTTCACTGTATATATATTGGTAGCAAGCAGTAAAACTTTCATAATGATGTGTGTTTTCAAGATTCACTTATGAAACTTATTACCTGCTGTTGATGTATATATGCATTTTCAAGTCATACTTGTACATCTTTACAAAACTTACTTTGCCTGCTGTTCACATACAGGGTGAAAATAAATGTGTGCAAGTTTTAAAATCATTATAATGCATATATTTTGAAACAAATGGGTATAAAATGGTTTTTTTTTTTATGAAATTACAACAGATTTTTAATTGTTCTTCCATTTTGTTGTATAACCAAAGTTACACGTTTGATCAAATTATTGACAGACTATCCATAACTTGAGGCATGTGCTTAGCTTCTAAGTAATGTCTCTCACTTGAAGGAATATCATGTAGTGTCTTTGTGGTTTCAAACTTTCCTATCAGACAAGTAATTGTTGATAGATCAAAAGAATCCTGTTTGAAATTGTTCCTTGTTTTATAAACTCTTATCATTGCTGCTTGCACTTTCATGAGTCATGATTTGCAGCAAGTTTCATAAACCCCATTTCATACCCATTTGTTTCAAAATATGTTGCTGTTTTTACAATTGCTTACTTTGTATTATAATGGTCTTAAAACTTGTCTTTATTCAAATTGTTTTGACTATTAGAAGTTTTCTTCCCACTATATGTAATCAAACTATAGTAGAAACAAGAAAGGCTTTTGTATAGAAACAAATCTAATGTGAGACATGATGAAGTGATCTTACATACTGAATTAAAATCAGAATAGAAAGCAAACTTCATTGTATCTTATTGATGTCTACTGACCAGATTACTTATTCGGCTCTAACAAAACAAAAGTAAAATTGGCTGAAGCTCACCAACCAACTGATATAAATTCTTGTACTATTCTGTTCTCATATTTTTCACTGTCAAATATAAGCCATTTTTGTACAAGTTACTGGCTGGCCTGAAGAAACTGATTGATGAACACAATGCACAAAATATTCCATTCAAACTTTGTTGGCTTAGATCTGTTCCTTTCTGGCATTCAGCAGTCAATAAAAATTTTGGTGGGTGGGAGTTACAGCCAAGAGTTGAAAACATAAAAATTTTTTTATTATTAAATTTCTCTTCTATTTTTAAGAACAAATCAGTTTTTCATTCAAGCTTCTAAACTTAATTGTCAAAATATGTTAATTTTTTTTTTTTTTACTATTGATAGGAATGATTGATGCATTTGTGTGATAAAGTCAATAAAAATATTAAAAATGTGATAAAACCTGATTTGCATGTTTTTCAACTGTCTTTGACCATTTGAAATGCCATCTGCTTTCCTCCTTACAACAGAATTGGTTTCAAAAAAGCCTTTGAAAATTCATGGTTACATTTTGGATCCAGAATCATAGAATAAAGGAGAACATCATTCTGTTCTTATAATTCTTAACATGAATAAATTCAATTGTATTCTAAGTATTTCTGTTTCTGGTTGATATGAAATGAAAAACAATGCTTATATCAGTCATTTTGACAGCATCTTTCATTTATGTTGTTATTGCTTTAAAATGTTTTATTTAGAAAGAAATATTTTAAATTATGTAAATTCAAACTGAAACTTTTGTTTAAAAAAATTCTTTCACTTTTTTCATTTTTTTTTCTCCTACCATCATTTGAATTTTTGCTGCTAATTTATAAGACTGTATTCTGTTAGATTTATTTTATAAAATTAACTTCTAAAACTAGTGAATCACTATCTTAGTGTTTTGACCAAACATCAATTTATTTTATGATTTCCAAATTGACATTTACTTTGCTAGAAACTCTGCAAGTAGATCTGGCATTTTATTCCTCATGCCAAATTGGTTACATCCATTGTCAAAAGTCAACTGACAGAAATAAAATTTTGCAGATTATATGTTTATGTTACTTGCTTTTTTAATTTTTTATTTTTTTCAATATCCTTTTTTTTTCCTGATCAGTTCTTCACTTTACTCACTTTCAACAAGAATTGAACTCATATCTCAAGAGTTTGTTAATATTTCTGAGATGAGGTATTGTAACTAAAGGGTGTTCCATTAAGATGGATCAAAGTCAGCAGTAAATAAATCAGTGTTATTGGTGAAAAATTATTTATTTCTCTATTGGATTATGTTATTTAAGTCATGGCAATTGTGTGTGAAAAATAATATCACCCAAATATCCGGAAGGCTTCAGCAGCACACCTCCACTCAATGGTCAAAATTTTTGATGATATCTCTGCATAGTTGCTCCTTGATCTCACCAATATGCCTTATTATCTCATTCTTCAGCTGTTGAATTGTTGTTGGCTTGTTGGCATAGACCTTGCTTTTGAGATGACCCCCAAAAGAAGAAATCTAAAGGCATCAAGTTACACGATCATGGTGGCCAATTGACTTTGCTGTTTCGAGGGATAATGTGACCAGGGAACTTCTCATTGCATTTCTGTTTGAATGTCCATTTTTGTAATAGGCTTCAATAACTTTAACACATTGTTTGATTGTTAATCGTTCCATGGTTGAAATTACCAAAGATTTAAGTTGTTAAATGTGAAAAAAAAAGTAATTAGATGCTTAAACTTAATTCATATTTAAAATTGGTCCAAGTTATTGGAACAACCTTTATTTGCACTTATATCTTTATTATCAAATTCACAACATTTCAGCCATTGAAGAAGGCGGGTGTGTACAATGGCTAAAACATCATGAATATGACAAAGATAAGGACAAGAGTCCAAACAATGTAAATAGTGCTCAAGATTTTGTTTATAATGTTAATTTCTTTAGAGACATAGGGCTGTAACTACAAGTGATGTTATTAGCAAATTAATTTTTATAGGGCTAGAATGCTCACCAGATGTCCAAGATAAACTACTTTACAAAGATAAAGGTATCTAACTGCCTTGTTATTTACCTATAGCTAAGTGGAGAAGTGGATTCATGCCTTTCCCAAAGGTGTTAGTGTGAAGTGAATGGATAACTGTCCCAATTGGAGTTTGAACTTGGTTTGCCAGTTTCATTCTCTGTTCCATTGACTGCTAAGCCATCTGTAACTCCTCATCCCTCAAGAACTGATAGCTTATTTGTAATTGTGGAAGTGCCTAATTTCAAAATTAATGAAACTAATCTTAAATTAATTATCATTGGAGATTAATTTTAAAATGCCATATTTCCCACAGTTAGAAAAAAGCTCTGATACCAGAATTCATTATTGGTTGTCACAATCTTAACAATATAAGATATACAGATGACACAGTGTCAATGATAGCAAACATAGAAAGAAAACTACAAGAACTCCTACAGAATGTAGTGAAGGAAAGCAAGAAGAAAGGACTAAATATCAGTTGCAAAATGCATGCTTGTCAGCAAAAGGAACAGTCGAACACTCAAACTAGAAATTAGAGATATCAAAATTAAGCAAGTATAACAAATTAAATATCTGAAGAGTATTTTAACAGAGGATGGAAAGTACAATAATGAAATCTGAAGGCATATTAGGATAGCAAGAAATGCCTTCCAAAAGCTAAGCATAGTATTAAGAAACAGGAAAATTTCTTTAGAAACAAGGAAAAGAGTACTGAAATTTTATGTAATATCAGTCCTCCTATATGGCAGTAAATGCTGGTTAATCTCATTATAGATGAAGAAGAAAGTTGAGGCAATAGAAATGTGGTTCTACAGAATACCATAGACTGAACATGTGAATAATGACAAAGCTTTAGAGAAAATAGAAACAAAAAAGACACTTATACTTAACATCAGAAATAGTTGAAATTTCTAGGGCATATAATGATGAAAAAGAGCTTGGAACATTTGATACTCACAGGGCAGATTGAAGGCAAGAGTGACTGAGGAAAGCAGTGCATAACCAACCTAGCGAGCTTGAGTAAATGGATAGGAGAACAGGGTTTAGAAGAGATAACAAAAAAAAAAACAAATTTACTAAGGGTTACAAAGTACAGGAAATTGTGGAGAGCCATGATCACCAGTGTCCTGAATGGACACAACACATAGAAGAAGATCTTATGCCTCATGTTGTGTTACTGGTATGAGACTCATACCAAAAAAAAAAAAAAACCTAGTCCTGTGATGACTCAGAATAAAATATATATGAATAGGATTTCTTATTAGTTTTAAATGATATATTTATACATCTCTAGTTTTTAAAATGAATTGACTTGAGAAAATGTTCTCCTTGGCTGATCTTGAATCTGCATTCCCTTTATATATAGGAAACCACCATGTTGCTGGCCATGTTATTTTTTATATATATATATTTTTTTTTAAACCTTGTTTTGATATGATGTCTTTGATTGCTGAGCAATATAATATTATGCACTGGGGAATGCAATGATTATAGGAAAAGTGTGATTTAAATTGAATTTCCTTTTCAGTCATTAGTTAATATATATTTATTAAACTTAGTCTAGAACAAGGTCATAATGGTAATGCACCCAGGGAGGATCAGTCTCATTATATTAATGATGGTTTGTTCAACAAACCTGTTGACCATTTCTCCTTGATGAAATCTCCAAGGCATTAGTTGTATCAATTGTTTCAAAACTAATTTACATTATTTCCTTTAATTAGATGCAGATCTGAAACTTGTCTGATTTAAATAAGATGTACTGAGTTGGAATATTTTATAGCTGACTGATTGAAATGTTATTTGATATTTGTATACAATGTGGAAGAATTAATTTATAGCACATGTCATCAAGTATAGTGAGTATGTCAAAATAGGTTTAAAGGGAAACACACAAAGAAACCAAGATAATGTCTGACTGATTAGCAGTTTTAATAGGTTGGCAGTAAAGAAAACTCAATGCTTTGTCTTTTCCATCTTCTTTTCTGTCTTTTTCCTTTTCTTCTCTTTTTAGTCTGCTTTTCTGTTTTCTTTTCTGTCTTTTTTTCTCCTATTTTTTCTTCCATCTTTGCTGTTTTCTTTTTTGTTTTCTTCTTTTTGCCTTTTTTTTCCTGTTCTCCTTTCCTGCCCTCTTTTCTCGTCTTCTCCTTTCCTGCCCTCTTTTCTCGTCTTCTCCTTTCCTGCCCTCTTTTCTCGTCTACTTCTTTTCTGTCTTCTCTTAGCCTCTTCTTTTTTACCACCTTCTCTTAGTGTCTTCTGCTTTACCGTCTTCCCTTAGTTGCCTCTTTACTGTCTTCTTTTTCTGTTTTTGTTTCCTTTTCCATCTTGTTCTTCTAGAACAAGTACCACAAACTGAGGCATTATTTAAAAAAAAGCAGAAATTGTTGATAGAAAGCTGTGGAAAACCATGACTGAAGAGTCATGGTTCAAAAAAGACTGAAAGATATCTAGTAGAAAGAAGCTAATTTTATAAAAGAGAACAATACATTTCATTACAGTCAAAGATGAATCATTTTTAGTAACAATGAAAACTGTTAGATAGTTTTAAATAGAACAAATAAGAAAATTTATTTCTGATATTAGTATTTTTCAACTTGCATCTTTATATTCATTCTTGTAGCCTCTAACAAGCAATATATTCATGTATATAAAGTATAAAAATATTAATAAGTGTGTGTAATTCATATTAGCAAATGAAACAGTTTTTTTAATTTTACAAGTATTTTCTTTATGTAGTATATTAATAATAATAATACAACTGAGATAATGCATGGAAATTACAAGAATTTTATGTATTTTTCAGGTAAGCAAAACTTCTGCCAAAAAAGCACACAATAGATAACTAGAGCTGTAATATTCAATAATTTAAAAGTTAAAAGGTCTTATCTGATTTGCCAACTCAAGAGTTTTGCAAAGAAATGTTCATCAGGGCCAGATGTTTGATATATATATATAGTGTATAAAGTTCTGTAGACATTTAATTTAAAATTCAGTTATAACTTTAAAAAATAATTCTCACATAATTTAACCATGTTTGAAATTATTCTAAAACAGTTATATTTTTAATTGTTTTTTCTTTTTAAATTTTAAAAAAGTTTGATCACTTAGATAATATGATTAGTTTTGGAATAACATCTGTGAAATGCTTTCTTGCAAGGATTAAACAAAAGTTGAGTATTTATGATTTTTTTTTCATAATCATTGTATTTTCTATTTAATTATTTTCACTTTCCTTTTAATACCAAATTCTAGCAAAAAGAATAAAACTAGTTGAACATATTTAAAGAATAATTGCTAATACATTCTTGTTGATGCTTTTTTTTGAGTGGGGGGGGGCATAGCAGAAGAATTTGTAAAATACCCAGAAAAAAGAATTGAAAAAGAACAAAAAATATGAAAGATCTTGTTTCTGTAATCTTTTGCATATCTCTGTAGAATTAATGTTTGCGCATGACCAGCAATAATGCCAAAGACGTTGGCAACTCTTCAGTTGGAGGAAGTTGCTATATAACTACTTTCTCCTTTTACTTTTTTTTTTTTCTAATTCAGACTTTAAAAAATTTAATCTTTATGGTCCCTATTTTTAATTCGTATGACAAACAGTAGTATCTGATGATATGAGAAGTATTTGTATTCACAACTGTTCACACACACACACACACACACACACACATATATATATATATATATATATATATATATATAAACAAGAGGGAAATATATTCTTAGCAGACATGTTTCATCCTCTGAGGGACTTTATTGAAGCAAATGTAGGATTTCTTTTATTGCATGTGATTAGTTTATTTTTGTTTGTTTTTATCATGTTTGTCATTACATATCCTATATTATGAGAGAATGTCTGCCAAGAAAGGTGAAATGTTGAAAGAAACTGGATGCAAATTTCCTGTGGATTAATCATTTTCTAGTATATATATATATATATATATATATATATATATATGCATACACATACACACACACTTTTTTCCCTCTGTACATTCCATATTTGATGGTATATAATCATTAACTTACAGCTCACTTCAGAAATAAATATTAAGGAAATGTTTTTAGTGGGTATGGGTAAACATTTAATATTATTGAAATGGTTAGCTACATTAGAAGAGAAACAAAGACTTAAACAAATACGTAATTAGAGCAGCAAGAAAAATCTTTATAATAATAAATTGCCGTAATTTATAAAGGGAAATGTCTAGGTAAACATTGGCTTATTAAATAGCCTCTACTTTGCACATAAAACTCAGACATTATTTTTTTAACCACTTTGTGTGGGAGACGGTTTTATACCAACTAATACTCTACATACCTATCATAATGTGTAATTTGTAAATTAGTTACAATAAGTGATTAATAACAATAACTAATAATAAAATAAAACTTATAATGATATATTGTAATAAGTTTTGTGATAGAAGATTTGTTCTTGTCATAGATCTTGGCAACTTCAACAAACAATGTTTTTCTTTACTTTAAGTCAAGAACATCTCTTTTCACTTGAAGCAAGTTCTTTACTGCTTTGAATTACCAACATCACTTTGATTGTACTTTAAAACCATTATTAAGTAAAACTTACACATTTTTTTCCTGGGCTTGACAGTTGGCAACTGAAACTCAAAGCAAAACCACTTTATATTTATATACATACAGACATATATATACAAGTGGACATTGAAGTCAACATCCAGAGGCAACAGTCTGTTTCATGCTAAACACAATCAAGTCATATATATGTTCAAAACTTGCAGTAATTATAGGGCATGTGTGCTTAGTATGAATGTATACAGTGTGGACATATGAATCAACACTGCATGATGACTGTCCATGTTTGGAAGATTGCATTTGGGCATCAGAACCAACTTTTGCCATGTGGTGTTGATTCCTATGTCCACACTCATAAGAAATAACAAGAGTAATAATATTATTTTCTCAGTGTTGCTTTTCTGCATATAAATAGAGGTTCTTAAAAGTAAAATTTCTATATTTGCCTTGATAAAGTTCCTCAAGGAATAAACACATCAGCATAAACTTTACTTATGTCCTTCCTTTTATCAGTATTCTCTTTGCAAACATATAAATATTTTAAACATTTCACCCTAAGCAAGGTGATGATGTTACTAAAATGCATGGGGCTACTGGGAGAAGGAAAAGACTTTAGAAGGAACTGGAAACTCAATCAAAGAAATTATTTAAATCTTCTTTGCTATATGGAATGAAAGATGCTTGAAAGAAATGTTGCTGGCCAAATATACATTAATATATATATATATATATATATATATATATATATATAATTTCTAGTGGCTAGTACTAAGATTCAATATTTAAGAATGCATACACACATTTCATTCTATTGTTTTGGGATTTGTTGAGGCCTTGAATGGTGAAATGCATTATCAAATCTATTTTCAATGAAACCTTTCCATTTGTTGAAATTTAAAAAATTCTGTTGGGATTTCTATATCCTAATTTAAAAACATATATTATCGTCAGGAAAATGAATAGACAAACCAAAAAACAAATCTTTTACTTTCAAATCATTCTGAAGGATTGTATGAGGATTTACCTTGGATTCATTTAAAAAAAAAAGGCTAAATGAATTTCTTGCTTTCAAGCCATTCTGATAATGAGAAGAGGATTTGCCTTTAATTTGATACCAAAAAACCTGGGAAAATACATTAACAACTTGTGACTCAAACTAAGAATTTTAAAGAAAAGATACCTGAATAAATATTAATAACTTTTTTTTTTCTTCTTTAATCCCAAGAAACACCAGCTTAGTGAAACTACTAAAATTCATTATTTAAGTACTAAGATTCATTAAATATGTGGGGTGTGACGAGTAAATGTGGCCACTTTATATTTTTAATTTTGTGCATGCACATTGTTTGTTTTTGATTTTGTCGACTGCACAGTATAGTAGGGTCAGTTGGGCACCATCTTTGAGAAAAAGAGCAAAATGACACAATTCACTCTAAAAATTTGGAAACAGCATGCTGTACTGCTTGGCATTCATGCTCGAAGCTCCAATATGAACATTTCAGAGTGTTTGAGTGCAGAGGATTCAGAAAGAGTTGGATGAGTCTAATGGCGATTACAAAGGCATGGCTGCTTTGAAAACTAATTCTGATCATTCTGATAAGAAAAGAACTCCTGAATTTGTTGGTGAGGGCCTCAGACTCAACATGAAGGCCTACATCCAGTGCCTTGAGGAAGTCATGCTGCCCTTGCTCAGGAGGGTGGCTGTTGAAAGATCCTATGTCTGTACCATGGCACACAAGCAGGCAAACCCGACATGGCAGTCAGACAATTTCTGCGACCACATCACCCCTTACATCTGGCCACCTAACTCACCAGACTGCAACCCCCTTGATTATTATGTGTGTGGCACAGTTGAGCGAGAGACCAACAAAACTCTTTGTAATACCAAAGATGAACTGAAGGTAAGGATTATGGCACCATTCACCAACTTCCACGGCCCAGAAAAGTTGCAGGAGATTCTGAAGTCATCTGGAGGCTGTGGTTGAAGCCAATGGCAATTTTATTGAATAAATTTACTCTATAATTTTGCTAAATATATCTGTTAAAATGAGATGTCTGCGTTATTTTGATTTTTGCATAATTTAGACAACAGTTTATCTATTGCACTCTCTGTGTGTTTTTGTCTGTGTGTCGCAAACTTTTTTCAACTGTTGGCAAAAGTGACTTTCTGCCTAAGTGGTAATAAAATCATTAGGTTTGGTCTTAATGGTGGTAATGAAAAATTTGTTGATGATAGATTCTCCACCCTTATCTCCCATTACCCCTAAGTGTCAAATCTATTTCCATTTTTGTGTATCGTGTAAACATCGTGCAGAGCTTGCACATGAATCAGCATACACATATATACATGCACACACACACACACACATATATATATATATATATATATATATATATATATATATATATAATTTTGGGGAACATTTTATAACATAATGTATCTGTTATTTAAAATATGTTTGATCCCCTCTAATTTACTACTACTGAAGACCCTGAGAATCTAATTGCATGTTCAGGCTATTTTTATGTTGGGTTGACCAAAAAGTTTGTTTGGAAATTTACTTAATATGCAAAACAAACTTTTTAGATGATTCAATACATTTTATGGTAAACTTGAATGAATTCTAGACACAAGATTACATATATTTTACATTATTTTTAAGTTTAGACTTTGTATAAGGTCACAAATGTGAGATCTCCAGTGATGACTGAACTCCCAACAGAAGTAATGGTCTGTAATACTAACTTGTTTTCATTACAAGTCATCTACTATTATATATAATATCAGAACATTGGCAGAATAGAACTAGAAAGTTATTAGCAGGGATCTTGTATCTCATATGCCACCTATAAATATAGAATGTCCCGAGTAGAGATTTAAATTTGCTTTCAGAAATTCTACTTCCTATCAGGAAGATAGTTCAAGCTTGTATCCTTATTCTGAAAGACTTTATCAATTTCAAACATCTGTGCCAGGAAATCACCAATTCACATTCATTTGAATCATTACAATAAACTGACAAGAATTTCAGGTAACTAAGAATTCAAAAGCTGTAATGTATTTTATTTCTTAACATGTTGGCTCCCAAGCCTCATTTCCCTTGTTATCCCTGGGTCCCAACACTATATCTTAATTAATTTTGGTACAAGTGACTTTGTTTTAACATTGTTTCAAATATGAGGTAAGTATATCATAGATAGTATTTATTACCCACAATGCACCTGTAGGTCATTGGAAAATTCCACATTATACAAGTATTATATTGACGCTAACTCTCATTTTCTATATTCAAAAATATTTTAAATTTTTTAGGAAAATAATGTGGTTCTGGTGTTCTCATAATCAATCAATCATAACATCCAACTCCCAATAATTCTCATAGAAAAAAAATTGGAAAATGACCCTTGCAGAAATAATGCCATGACCCTTCTGTGGGTTGTATGGAAGCCAACATGTTCAAGATTTGATTTTGAACATTTGCCAATTGTTGATAAATCAATCTTTATATGCAAGATGTAATGTGTTCAAAATATCCAAAAGGAAACTCTAATAAGGAATCATGCAAATTTATAGATGGTAGAGAGAAAGAAAAACATAATAACAAGTAGAAATATATCTTTTATGAAATACTAATGATAGAAATGCATAATGGCCAATTAAAATAGATGCATTCAGGTTTATAACATAAAAAAGAATGTATTTCCAGATTTTTTTTTGTCTGTGATCAAAATATTATTCTAAATGCCAAGATTTTTCTGCCCAATCTAAAATAAAGAAATCTCCTAGAATCTGCTTCTATGTTTTTTTTGTCTTTTTTGTCTTCTGATATTGACAATTCCTCTTCTTTCTTGGTGTCTGCATAATCAATACACTTGCCTGTTTTTTTTTCATTGAATTCTTCTACTTATGTCTATTTGTTTACACTTTGCATGTGTATGCAATTACAGAAGAGTAATAAATAGAGAATAACTTATATTGTGCATACAACTTTTCTTTTAATCATTTCACCTCTTTCTGCATATAAAAAGAAGTTCTTAAATAGAATTTCTACATTTGGCTTGATAAAGTTCCTCAAGGAATGAAACACATCAGCATAAATGTTTTACTTGTGTCATTTCTTTTATTAATATTCTCTCTTATTAATTTTTTTCTCAAATTTTATATATTTACAGTTTACTTTTTACAATAAACAGTACACTGAGATAAAAAAAAATTTAATATCCCGTCATTCACATGTTTATTTATTTAATTCCTTTTTACTGGTGAATAAATAAATAAGTTATATTTTGCTTCTCTTGCTTTATAATCCTCTTCTTGCTACTGTCAAATAGAGAAAAATGGCATAGTTGGGACACATTATAAGGCATGACAGCCTGTTCAAGACCATCATAGAAGGTTCCGCAGAAGGTGGATGTAGGAGAGGATGCTAACATAAAAACTGGTTGGATAATGTCAAACAATGAACGGGTATGACTATACCAGAATAGACTGTTGTGAAAGAGAGTTAGTTTGGCTTACAAAAGTCAAGGGGATGATGATGAAATTAATATAGGTATAATAAGTGAAATTAGTCAAAAGAATCGTCATGATAGACAAGTGTACAGAAAAATAAAATTTTTGGTAACTAAATTGAACATGAAAAAAATTAAGATGTTTGTGAATGTAAAAACAGTTCATGGACAAAAAATTCTATCATCTGAATAGTTTAAAAAAGTGGACAATTTTACAAATGACACATTTATTGTACAGCAACAAAAATAAAATTAAAATGAAAGCTGTAACAAGTGATTTAAAAAATCTTATTTTGTCTAAACTTGCATCACAAACATACCTATTTTTATTTTATTCATAAATAACAACAGTTTTTTTTAGAGAGGGAAAAAGAGACATTTTTACTTATCTTCTTGTATAGTATACAGCTGACAAGTTTCCATGCATAGGCGCTACTGTTAACACTAGTTTAGACTTAAGTAACACCTATTTTAATTCTGGTAGAAAATATTTTTATTTACATTTTTTCCATAGTTTTTTTTTTTTTTATAAAAAAAATATTTTTAAAATAGCAATACAAAATGAATTGTTTGATTTGGGCGCTATAACATTGGGTAATAATGTGGTTAGCGTGCTAGTCTGGTTGACCATTAAGTGATGAGTTCAATCTTTACAGGGTGCCGCATACTTGTGCCAAACTAAGCTAAGCTTAATAAATATAACAATGGCTTGATTAGCAAGAACAATTTGAAACCCATAAAAGTTGCTTTTTGTTTTGCTATGGAGGCAATAATGGGGAATTTTAAAAATATATACACAGACGAGTTCAAAAGTTTGAAGCCTCCTCCAGAATTAGCATGGGATAAACTTGATAGAAGAGTGGGGAAAAAAAAATTTAACAAGAGGAGATCTTAGAATCATTGAAAAAAGTATGGAATCAATTATCAAACTTATACTTTGACAAACTTTTGCAATGAATGCCAAAAATTTGTGCTGCAGTAATCAAGACTAAAGGAGGATATTTTGATGAGGGCAAAATTTAATCATAAAATGCTTTTTTTCTTTTTGTCATAATAAAATTTCTAATAAAAAATCATGTCTCACTTTTTTTTTTACACATGTATAATAATTTTCTCTTATTTAAAGTATAAAACAGCTACTTTTTGGGCCAATTTTGCAGTGTTTGAACAGAAATTTTGAGAAGTGGATGATACCCAATTCTTATGTTGGTATAGTCACAGTGATAATATTAATAATTAGATCAAGTATTAGTGATGATAACTTTGTGTTGAAAATATTGTTTCTGAGTTACATTTTTCAAGAAGGTACAACTCAGCACCAGGACAACTTAGCACTATGACAAATCACTGCCAGGACAACTTTACTTTTTTGAATTTTGAAATTAGTATTTGGGGGGTTTTAACATGATTAAATTAATAAATTAATTGAAATTTTATAAAAAAAAAAATCAAGCAAAATTATGAAAGTAAGTTTTTACACTTTTTATTTATATAAATTTTAAAAAATACACTTTCATCTTATTTGAAAAAAACTACAGAAACAAATGAAAGTCGCTTGATTGCATCTTATGAGATAGCACAAATAACTGCACAAACTGGAAGTGCACATACAGTTGCTGAAAATGTTATTAAGCCTTCATTTGAAATTCTCATGAAAACTGTGTTGCAGCACAATTTGGCAAATGTCTTAACAGAATTGCCACAGAACAATAATTCAATCTGGAGAAGAATTCATGAAATGTCAGCAGATGTGGAAAGCCAACTAGTTGAAAAATTAAAAGGCACTAAATTCTTAATTCAGATTGACAAATCTAAGCTAAGCGATAATAGAGCTATTCTTATGGTATATGTTAATTATACAGAGGATTACTGCAAACTGTGGGAAGAGTTGTTGTTGGTGAGACTTTTAAAAACTGATACCACTTGATTATCCATTTTCAAAACTGCAAAATTTTGGTTTGATGAAAATCAAGTACCCTTTGAAAACTTGGTATCCTGCACAATGGATGGTGCTCCATCCATGTTTAATAAGCATAAGGGATTTATTGCACATTTAAAAAATATGTCCTTTTATTCTTACTGTACATTGCATGGCACATTGTTGTCATTTCGTTGCCAAAAATATTAGCCCTGTTCTTCATGATTTATTGACAGTAGTTATTAAAACAGACAATAAAATAAAACCTCACAGGAAATATGAGAGACTTTTTTTCAAAAGTTTTGTAGTGATATTGAAGAACAGCATATAAAACTTATTATTCATATGGAAGTCTGTTGCCTTTCAAAATGAAACTGCCTGGCCAGATATATAAACCTATTTGGTACAATAGTTAATTTCTTGGAAAATGTGGGTGAGAAAAATTTTGGCAGAGGAAATCGGGCATCAAAAATGTGACACTTGCTTTTTAGTATGGATTTTTAGTAAGTTCAATGAAATTTCACTCCATATTCAAGGTAAATTATACACATTGCTAGATTGCAAACATGTTCTGAAAGCCTTTTCTGAAAAATGAGACTTATTTCAAGTTAATATGCAGAACAAGAATTTCAATAACATGCCCGAGTTAACAGAAGTAAGTGAACACCTCTAAGAACAAACTAGTAAAAAGTATGCAGAATATTTAGTAAAATTAAAAGAACTAAGTAGCCAATTTTTAGATTATTTTCATTAGAGGTTCATCCATGAATGATGGATCCCTTTAGTTGTGACATAGAAGCAGTCAGTGAAAATAGGCAGGAAGAACTTATTGAATTAAAACACAATGATGGATGCAAGTACAAATTTGAAAGTGACAGACTAACAGAATTATGGCTGTCAAATACAATGAAATAGATATTTCTGAACATATGATCTGAAATAGCTAAAAAAAACTACTATGCTTTCCAACCTTTTATTTGGTTGAATGTGGATTCAGTGTAATCAACAAAATCTTGGTCAAAGAAAAAAATAAAATTGATATATGTACTTGAGGAGACATATGACTAAAACTTACAAATTTCAAACCAAATATTAAGTTTCTAGCAGAAAAGCATCAACCACAAGGATCACATTAAAAAGTAATGTAAGTAAAATATTTTAATTTATATTTTTGCAAATGGGCATGGGGTGATTAACTCAAAAAATAGCAAAAAAAGTGGCAATAGGATGAGAACGCTTGAGAACCCCTGATTTAGATAATCTTTTTCTCAATATATACTTGAAGGTGATTTTTTTTCTTTATGAATTTATAGAAGATAAAATATTTTTTCTAAAAAGTTACCCTGAAAAAAATTGTTTTTGCAAAATTAATTTGAGGAAAATATTATTAGAAAGTATTTATTGACCTTTTGAGTGCAGGTCATGATCATATGGTTTGGAAGTGAACATTCTACCCATATACATAACAAATAAACAAATTGATTCAATTTGCTTTTTCCTCACTGCAAGATTTTTCAGTTATCTCATTTTATAATAGTAACAATATTTAGTGGAGTGAAGACATGGTGGCTTAATGGATAGCTGCTTGGATTGAGGAATCACAGAGCTAAGTTCAAATTCTTTTGGGTTCATTAAATTCACTTACATGTAAATACCCTTGAGAAAGTTATGAATCCTTCTCTCTCCCTTGATATGGGTAAGTAACAGGATAAACTGGGTCTTATAGCATTGGGTCTCAACCAGTCTAGGAGAAGGACAACTCTGAATTCAAAACCTTCAACTATGTTTTAATTAGCCTCACCAATCTGAAACTGGCCAAGCATGATGAATATAGCAACACTTCTGAAGACATTGTCAATCAGGGAACGGTTTCTCCAGTAGGAATGAGCAGGTTCTGGATTTGAAACAGTTATTAATAAGAGATTATTACATTTGAAATTTTTTGCTCCAGCAAACTTGAAAACAGGTCATTGCTATATAAAATGCTGGAAAACAAATTGGCTACTTAGGTAATTCAGCTTATCAAATTTTTACAATTTTTCTAATCCTATAAAAAATATATTAAATATATTTTTAATATAATTTCTATAATATAAACTATGTGGTAATAAATCATAATTGTTTACTTAGATTTTCCATTTGTTGTGTGAAAAACAATTTGTAAGATTCAGAAACAATTTAATAAATAGAAGTTTAATGTTATACTAAAATAAAAATTGAAAATTATGAAATTTAGTTATTCAATTCAGTTTCAAACTGGTTAAGTTTTGAAACATTTGGTTTAATAATTTATAAATCTCTATCTTATGGCTGAGTCAGAGAACTCATGGTAGATTCATAAACTAATGGGATTGGATTCAAAACATGCAAGACTGAATTAACTGAACTGCAGTACTAGATTACAGATGTACAGCTTGTATTTTGATATTTCCCCATTTTTCTTTGTACAATAGCAGCAGAATATTTCTAGAAGCTGCTCTTTGGGCTGACTTTAGGCTAGTTCTTGCAGAGGGCTTTTGGCCTTTTACCTTCAGTTTCCTATGTATGTAAAAGTTAAAATAATTTCATTATTTCTAAATTCTTATATCTTTATTCAACACCTTAATTCTGTATAATCTTTCATATATGCAACTGATCTCTGTAATTTGTTTACATTTATTTTGCACGCAATTTTTATTTTCTTTTAAAATTGCCGTTCTTTATGATCTCTTCCCATAAAGTCACTCTTAAAAGACATTAGGGAACCTGAACTATGTAATGATGTATGATAGAAAAAGAAAAAAAAAACATGAGAAATGTATCGTGTCTCCGCTTAAGTTTTAATTACAGTTTAATTAGACGATATTAATTGCAATGAAAAATGGAATTAAGATTAAACCTTAAATAAAGAATTGTTTTTTAAAAGTTTCACTCTATTTAATATTTAAATTTAACTTTAAATGTGTTATTTACTTAATTTTTAATCATGTGTAACTACAGTAGTTGCTACCTGTTCCTTCAAATTGTTTATGATTCACCAAGATCAAAAAACAGATGGACAGACACACATACACTGTGTTTTATTTATATGGATTAGTTATACAGTGTAACCCGGATATAAGAGAGATTTTCTCTGGTCCCAAATTAGAGCCTGTGTTAATGTATATAAAATAGACCAAACCCGGATATAAGAGACTTCTTCTCCGGTCCTAACAACTCTCTTATATCCGGGTTACACTGTAGTACAAATTTTAATACCTTGTATTTACTTATGAATTTTATTTTTTAATCATTTCATCCCAAACAGGGCAATAATGCCACTAGGACACAGGGGTTACAGGGAGTGAAAGAGAATGAAAAGACCAGTGAGGAAAGGTTGCTAAAGGAACAGAATTCAGGAAGACAGAAGATGGCAATTGGTGTTGCATTTAAATTTTTGAAGATTATAGATGGCAGAGAAGCAAGAAATTGGAAGAGAGTTCCACAGACTATTAAATAGGAGATGCTTGCTTACTTGCATCAAGCTTGTTCAACTGTAAAACATTGAGACCTAGTTACCAATCTAGTTGCACGCTTAAATTCATACAGGCAAAGCACTAAGGAAAAAAGTTCCACAGAACAATTTCCATGAAATATTTGTAGAAAAGACAGCCATGTCATATCGGTGAGAAAGTGACTAAATCGAGATGCCAGATCAGGATTGATTACATTACAGAATGGTCATTAAAATTAAAGTAAATCCTTTCAACTTTATATCTAGTCTATCAATTATTTTCAACAACTTATTTGATTTGTTATGAAATGATGTGAAATGATTTCAACTGAATTTATTTTATTTTGTCATCATTACAAACATTAGTTTAATTCATCCATGTGTGCAGTTGTCTTCTTGATAAATTTAAAATTTTCCACAGTCTTTATTATTACAGTCATTTGCAACTGTCATCCTGTTTTGAACTGTCAAATTTTACCTTTAGACTATCCAGATCAATATACACCTGATGATGGCTGGATGTCAAAACATCTGAAACATGATAAAAAAAAAAGATGAGGACAGTAGTATGCATGTAAATAATGATAAACCCTCATCCTAGAAATTCAAACAGAAATTATCAAATTTTCTTTTCTCTGTATTCTTTTCCTGATTTTTTTTCATTATCTGAATATATTTTGTAATTTTACAATAAAGAAGCCTTAAATGGAGATTTATTGAAGATCAGCGGATATCATCAATTAATAATTTAAGCTTTTTCCAACAATGCAGATATCATTCATTCATGATTTGTGTCTAAATGACTAATTGGCAACTCGAGGAAATGATTCAATCTCATGAAACCTACAGTATTTCCTAACCCTAACTCTGCCTGCAAATAAAGCTAGAAGGAGAGAAAAAGCAAAAAAAAAAAAAAACTTAGTACAAAAAATGCACAATTCTATTGCACATGGAATGCTTTAGGAACCGCAAATTTGTTTCATTGTCTTTTTTTTTTCTTTAGTTTGTCTATTGTTTTCTTCATTCCTCTTCTTTTATTGTTCTTGTTCTTTAATAGTGTTTTTTCTTTCTATATAATCTTGTTTTTATACCCATTTGGTGTGCACATTTGTGCAACCCTTTTTCAGCTGTTAAGGTTAATGTCAAATGTAAATAAGTTTTTTTTTTAAACCTTTCACCATTAAGCAAGGCAATAAAGCCACTAAGACACAAGGAGGTTACAGAGTGTTAAAGAATAGGAAAAAGAAAAGCATTATTAAGGAGCAAGTACAATAAAAGAGGAATCAAAAAGACAGTAGATAATGACTGACATTGCATTTAAATTTTTCAAGATGAAAGTTGGCTGGAAAGCAAGAAGTCAAAAGAGTTCCACAAGCAAGAAATGCAAGAAAATAAACTGTTAACATAGAACTTATGGTTACATCTAGCCAATTCAACTGTAAAATGATGAGACCTTGTTACCAATCTAGTACTGGGTTTCATCATGTTTAGGTACCATAGAGAAAAGTTCATCAGAAACAATTACCATAAAAATATTTATAGAAAGGCTCAGAGAAGCTATATTACAGTGGTGAGAAAGTGACTGAAGCTGAGATGCCAGGTCAAGACCAATAAAATTTCAGCTTCTTCTTTTATGTATTAAAAATATGACTTTGCATTGTTTAATTTGTAAAATTAAAAGGGGTCTTAATAAAAAAAATTCAGAATTTTTAATTTATCAAAAATCTCTAGATATATAGCAGGAGCACTGGACTATATGTGGCAGTAATATTCTAAGCACAGATGACTGGTAGACATAGATATGTGAGATAGATTCTGGAGAGAAAAATTGTCCAGCATGACACAGTGAACCAACTTTCCTAGCAGCAGACTAAGCAATTGATTCAATATAATTTTTCCACTTCATGTCAGCAGAGAAAATTAGCCTGAGAAGGTGCAACAAATCACTCTCTTGGAGGTTAGCATCAGCCATGCAGATAGAAGACAGAAAGGGGTCTCTCATAAAGAGCAGTTTTGTTTTGGAGCTGTTTAAATTTATTTAAATTTAAAGTTATTCCTTGCACCAGTTAATAGCAGATTGCAGGTCATTTTTTTTTTTTTTTTAGATCAGTTGCCAAATTTAACCTTTTTGAACTGATCAGTTTTCCTATTAAGATAGGAGTAAATAGTTGTGTCATAAGTATCTATATCTATAATTCTCAAAATATGTATGTATTTCCCTTTAGACTATCCAGATCAATATACACCTGATGAAGGCTGGATGTCAAAAAGTTTGTGTGTGTGATCGGATGATGTTTATGCATTACCACAGTTTTCATTTTCTTGTTTGATAGATAATTCTTCTGCTGGTTTTGAGTCCAAACTGACTGGAAAAAATTACAACTTTGAAGGTGAAAAATTGAAAAAACTGATTTTTTTACACTTTGCACAAAAATCAAAGGCAAAATTTAATGTCTGTAAAAAGTGTACAATCAATTTAGAGAGTTGAAATCTAATGCAAAAGATTATTAGATTTATAAAAAAATTCTATTATAAATAAAAATTATTGTATATTAATATGATGATGTTCCATGGAAGAGGTTGAGAACACAAAAACGGCCCTTTTCAGGGCCATCCCTCTATTCAAATTGTTAACCACTCCCATTTGGAGATATGTCTCAGTTGCACCCAATTGTTGTTACTAATATTGATTTTCGGTGGGCTGACTTTAAATTTAAACTGCTCCAAATGAACAGCAAAAATTCCCAGTAATGAAACACCCGGTCAAACATGGGTTATACTGCTAGTAGATACTAAGTTAAGAGCTGAAGCTGTTAGTAAGGTCATTGATGAAAATTACGAACAACATAGGCCCAAAGATGGAGCTTTGATGACACCTGCATTAATGCAAAACAATCTAGAAGAGTGGCTGTTTAAATTTTGCAATTTCGTAAGACTGAATCTGTTCAAAAATTCGTCCAGAAGTACTATAACCTTTCAACTTATGAAGAAGTCGAGTAGGCCAAATCCTATTAAATGCCTTTGAGATGTCCAAAGCAACACCTTGAGCTTTACGATTCTTATCTAAAACTTGATAGATTCTTTCAGCAATAATCTTTAATACTATCAACAGTTGATCTAGAGAAGCAAAAGTATTATTGCTCATCTGAAAGAAGACCTTTTGAGATGAGATGCATAACTAATTCAAAGTTGATTAGAGCTTCTGGTGCTTTTTTGGTCCAATTTAAAAAATTGAACTCTAGTGTGTGTCTGTGTATATATATATATATATTCAGAAATTTGGAAACAGCATGCTGTATTGATAGGCAAACCATCTCATCCTTCTAAGTTCTTAAAGACTGGCATGCAGAGTTAACTTTTAAAAGTTAATTATTATTTGACAGTTATATTTTTTTAATGAAGAATATATTGTTTTTTTAATTTTATTTGCACGTTAGAAACACCTTTTTATTTAGGATGTTTTAAAAGTTCTAGTTTATTTTATCAAATACAAGTTTATTAAAATTCCTATACAGTTTTAAAGTTTCATAATTTTAAATCTGAAAAAAAAAAATGATTGCATTTTTAATTATTTTTTCTTTTTTGAAAAGCATTTCCCATTTTATGGCTTAGCTTAGATATGGTACAAGGCTAAAAGTATGGAGCACCCAAACATTTCTCATTTTATTATGTATACAAATCACAATTTAAGTTCTAAAAAATAGATTTTGCTGTTGATTTTCAGTGAGTATCCTGAATGACATGCATATTATGCTCCATGAAGGTGGTTTAAAAGCCAAACTACAGATACCATTACCAATGCCACAGTTCTACATCATCTAGAAAATGCTGTCAAAGATGTTGAACATTGCCTCAACCAGCAAGGCTCAATGCAAACTGTCTCAGGAGAATCAATAAAATCTGTCAAATCTTTTACATACCTAAAAAGCAAAATAAATTCTACTGGAAAGTATGCAAAAATTTGCTTAGCTAAAGCCTTGGCCACCTTGAATAAAATGAAAGTATTCTTTAAATCTGATCTACCAGACAACCTCAAGTAGAGATAACATTAAAAACATTGGTTCCCATACAATCACTAAAGTTAAGCAACATTGAGCCTGGTCAATACCTAAATGGGTGACCACTTGGAAATACCATAACAGGTGCTGGAAGCATGGATGTACAAGTGGTGTAATGGATAATGCCTCAGAATTGTTAATCAGAAAGCTTAGTTCCAATTCCTGTTAGATTTGTTATATTTATTTATGCACAAATATCCTCAGGAAAGATACGAATCCACCTCTTCTACCTCCAGTTATGGGTTAATTAGTAAGATTTGTATCAATAAAATCATTTTTATCTCCCCACTTACAAATTTTTACAGTCTAAAAATATTTTCTGGCTTTAAATAGCCTGCAAAGGTTTGATAATCCATAGAAAATGAATCAATGAAATACTGATTAGCTATACTTTTAGATTTATTTACATTCTCTGGAATATAAATGTATAGAAACTGCAATAGCCACAAAATGAGGGATCAGTTTCTATATTGATTGTAATATAGAATTGATCCCCATTTTATATCCACTTTATAATTTCTTGTTTAGTTATCAAATACTAATAAGGTAGGAATCCACCTCTTTTTCCCCCCTCAGCTATGGGTTAATTAATAAGAATTGTATCACTAAAACCATTACGATCTCAAGAAAAAAAAATCTTACAATCTAAAAATATTTTCTGGCTTTAAATAACCTGCAATGGGTTGATAAGCTGTAGAAAACCAATCAATCAAATTTTAAACTGTACAATGCACAAGACTGAGAAATGTAATAATAGTAACCCCTTGCAACTTAATGGTTTTATTACCTTGCTTGGGGTGAAATGATTAAAAAGAACATTGTGTGGAAAAGAAACATCCAAGAGTTTATATCTACTAATGAAGATAGACAAGAAATCAACTCACTTCTTTTGTTAGGGAAGTTTTAATTCAGAAACTGTCTAAAGTAGGAAACCCTGATGTGATCAATACTAACCCCTGGCCTTGATGTGTGTGTGGGGGGCAGGGGGTAACTATGGATTTGCTAAATGCCTGGATGGATCAAAAAGAGGTCACTAAATACATGATTTTGAAATGGAAAATGCAGACAATGAATCTTACAAGATGAACGCATGACTTGAGCGATTTTTATTTGTATTCCCAAGGTTGTATATAGTCAAAGCTGGTTTCAGCCATGTAAATACAATTCTAATTAAACAGAACAACAAACTAAACCTAGAAAAGTGTGGCAACTTATAACTACAAGTTGCCTATTTCCAACTAAATATTGTCTTAACAAACATATCCTTCCCATGAATGATGTCAACCCTTTAATTAAAAAGGTATATTTTATTTTTGATGTTTATTATTATGGTTTTTCTCTTTATTATTATTATTATTATTATTATAACAAACACAGCTAGTATAGAAATGAAATTAAAAAAGAATAACTAAACATAAAGTTAAAATGAATCTTATCAAGAAAGTAATAATGGTAGTAAAAGATGAAGGAATTTCTATTTTTAAGAAATAAAATTTTATTGGTTTCTTTTTACATAACTGGGGACTCAATGAGAGATCAAGGATTCAATGAAGTGGTTGATGGTCTAAAATGTTTAGGAACCCCTCGTCTAAAGTTCTGTGGTATAAAATCTGGCTAAAACCTCCTACCAGTTTTAATCATGTAAGTTCATGAATGAATTGATTTTTGCATTGCGATACAGTTTACTTTCTATTCAGTGAAGCTATATATATATATATATATATATATATATATATATATATATATATATATATAGTGTATGTATGTAATTACATATTGAGTGCTGGTGCTAATAAAATAGTGCTCGATGTATAACAGAGCTATAGTTTATATTAATAATAAATAAACTTTTTTTTTTCACCAGTATCACAACTCTGAGTTTCATACACAATATACAGGGTGTGATAAATAAATTATTGTCTAAATTTATGTAAAAATAACACTGACATTTCATTTTAACAGATGTACTTACCAAAATTCTACAAAAATATCTTGAAATACTAAAGAGTAAATTTATTCAATAAAATCACTATTGGCTTCAACCACAGCATAGAGACAATTTCAGGATCTCCTGCAGCTCTTCTGGATGGTCTCCTTGTTTAAGTTGGTAACTGCTGCCATAATTCCTAACTTCAGTTCATCTTTGGTATTACAAGGAGTTTTGTTGGTCTTTCGCTCAACTGCACTCCACACATAATAATCAAGGGGGATGCAGTCTGGGAAATTATGTGGCCAGATGAAAGAAGTGATGTGATCGTAGAAATTGTCTGACAGCCATGACTTGAGTTTTCTTGCTTGTGTGGCATGGTGCAAAGTCCTGTTGCCAAACATAGCGTCATCCATTAGCCATTCTCTTGACTCAGGGCAGCACTACCTCCTCAAAGCACTTGATGTAGACCTCCATGTTGAGTCTGAGGCACTGTGGGAAGATGAATGGAGGCATAACGTTGCCATCACTAGTAATCACTTGTAATCACCAAGCAACTTCATAATCATCATTAGACTCATCCAACTCTTCTAAATCCTTTGCACTGTCCTCAGATTGGCACCCAAACACTCTGAAATGTTCATATTGGAGCTTCAAACTTGAATGCCAAGCAATACAGCATGCTGTTTCCAAATTTCTGAATATATATATTATATATATATACACAGACACACACTAGAGTTCAAAAGTTTGAAGCCACCCTTGATAATTTTTTAAATTGGACCAAAAAGTAGTTGTATTTCAAATAAGAGAAAACTTATGTATGGTTAAAAAAAAGTGAGATAATTTTTTATTAGAGATTTTATTGTGACAAAAAGAAAAAAAATTATTTATGATTAAATTTTGCTCTTGACAAAATATCCTCCTTTAGCCTTGATTATTGCAGCACAAATTTTTGGTATTCATGGCAAAAGTTCCTCAAAGTATAAGTTTGGTAATTAATTCCATTCTTTTATCAATGACTCTAAGATCTTTTTTTTCATTTTTTGGATGAAAAGTTTTCACTCTTCTCTAAAGTTTATCCCATGTTAATTCTGGTGGTGGCTTTAAACCTTTGAACTGTAATGTGCAAAATATATATTGTGTGATTCTTGATTAAATAAACATTAATATTTAATGAAATAAAAACAATAGCATCTTGAAGTATGTTAAGAAATCTGAATCTGGTTTTCGTTATAGGTTGGGTAAAGCAAAATATATGCAAAGAAACTAGCAGCTTTGTTTCTTTCTATTAAGATTAGCTACAACCGTTCTTTATCAATATCTTTTCTGGTTTTCAAAAACAAGTATGAATATTCTATAAGCTGTTTAAAAGTATATATTCATATACATGCATTCTTTAAATATGTTCCAGTATTGTTTGTATCTTTTTGCTTATTGAATAAATATTTATAAAAATATTAATTCTGGTTGGAAGCAAAACAAGGCATCCTGAGAAATTTTACTGATGTTGAATTTCTACACATTTCTTGCAAAGCTTTTAATAGAGGTAAACAAAAAAAAAAAGAAAAGATTTTTGTCAGATATTGTTTTGTTCACTCTACTGTCCTTATCACAGCTTGCCTCAAGGATATTTTGCAGTGTGAATACAAAAATTGGCAAAGAGATCAGGAAATGGCTGCAGCTGTGTCAGGGCAGGTGAAAGTTCAGTCTGCCACTGGCATGCTATCATTTGTCAGCTGCCTTCAATCAATATATGATCATGTATCGTTTTTTTTTCTTTTCTGAAGGCCATGGCAAATTGTAATTCTTTGATTTACAATTCACTGCTAGATACAGCAAAGACATTTTTCATCTCACATCAAAAGCTTTTCAGTAGACAATTGAGATAATTATTAACTTTATACTAAAATTTACAATATTTTTTTCTATTTTCATAAAAAAAATTTATTTATATGACTTCATGGCATCAGTACTCTATTGATACTCTGGTAAAAATGAGCCATTGTGCCTGCAAAAAAAATGTTCTTTCAAAAGGACTTTATTTCCATTGACTGGGCTCTCTAGTCTAGTTTGGCAAATGGTCTAGGGGAGGGACAATTCTGATTTCAAAACTAGTTGGATGTGGGGCGAGAAACTGCACTCTATAAAAACCTACTGGTGAGGCTGTGGCCCTATGTTTCACAGAAAAATCTGCAGGATTTACATCATTGGCAATCATTTGGCATGGTTTGTTTATTATTTTTCAAATAATTTTCTATACAGCATTATTATTTGTTCCAGTTTATTAAACTTATACTCTCATTTCATACTAGCCTAGAAGCAACCCCTTGGGTCGACTTTAAACTAACTCCTGCTGAGGCCTTCAACCTTTTTACCCTCAGCGTCCTATGTATGTAAGAGTTAAGAATTTAGAAATAATAAAATTATTTTATCTTTATTTGACACCTTAATTCAGCATAATCTTTCTTCATAAACATAACTGATTTCCTATTTTTATTTTCTTTTAAAATTGCTATTCTTTATGATCCCTTCACATAAAGTTACTCTTAAACTATGTAATATTTTGAATATGACATAGTACACATGCTAGGGGAAAAAAAAAACATATGAGCAATGGACTGTGCCCCACTTAAGTTTTAATTACAATTAGACAATAGCAATTGCAGTTGCGATGAAAAGTAAAATGATAGTTAATCCTTTAATAAAGAATTGTTTTTTTAAACCTTTCACTTTGTTCGATATTTAAATTTAACTTTAAATGTATTATTTACTTAATTTTTAATTGTGCGTAACTACAGTACTTACCACCTGTTAATTTAGGTTGTTTATCATTCGCTGTGATGAAAAAATGGACAGACAGACAGACACACATACACTGAACTTTATTTATATAAATGTTGAAAACTTCACACCAACCTGATTATTCCAGATGGTATTTGTATTTTTCCTTAAAGAATTAAATAATATAAAACAAATACTCATTAATAATGGATACACTAATTTAAACAACAATTTTAACAATAACCATAGTCATAAACATAATATTGACATTAACACTATTAACATATATTACCAAAATCGAATTCACCACAATTATGAAAAAGATGAAACAGCAATAACAGACATCGTATATAGATATATAAAACCAATCGATAAAAGCAAATACATCAGATTCATTATTTACTTGAAAAAATTAAAAACTAGCAACTTAGTTATTAAAAATAATATATCACAAAATATGAGAGACCAACAAGATTCATTGTAATACCAAAGATGAACTGAAGGCAAGGATTATGCTAGCATTCATCAACTTAAACAAGGAGACCATCCTGCAGAGTTACAGGAGATCCCATAGTTGTCAGAAAACCATGGTTGAATGGTGATTTTATTGAATAAATTTACTCTTTAGTATTTCAAAATATTTTTGTGTAATTTTGTTAAATATATCTGTTAAAATGAGATATCAGTATTATTTTCATTTTTGTGTAATTTAGATGACAATTTATCCATCAAAACATGTAGCATATTGGTGTTAACAAAAAATACAGTGCCTTCCTTGATGAATTTCAACTTAACGTCAAGAAGATAATTTGAGAACTAGAAAGGGTTATTATAAAAATATACATGTCTATATTATTTAATGAGACTTGCTTGAATGAAGATATGCTGCCAATATATATATATATATATATATAAAAACCTTTTTTAAGACATTTCATTGTTAAAGGGTTTTGAAGACAATAGACTGAAGTACCTTGATCTGCTTCATCAAGCTCTGAAGCAGAGATGCCATCAAAATCCTGCTTTAACAAATTTCATCTGTCAGTGTGGCTCTGTCGCCAGCAACAAAGCTGGGCTAGTATCACACTTAAGAAAGCACAAATGCAATATGTCTTTCCCTTACCTGATTTTCTCTACAATAGCCCCTGCTAGCAAGCATAAGTGTAAAACAAAAGACACCATCCAGTGCTGACCCTCATTTATCATTCATGATAGGAGAGTCCACCATATATATATATATGCTGTCTTGTATTATTACACTGTTATTTTCTTGCTCATCTTAATTCGTATTTACCACTTTCATTTATTTTTATTTTCTCTTCACTTTCTCACATGTCTATTTTCCTTCTTTTTACTTTGTGATATTTTAATGTCGCAAAATCTGAATGCCTTTTTAATTTAAATATGTCAAAATATATTTTATTTTTTAAAATTCCCCCTAAATGCATTATAAACAAATGCTAATCTTCTCATCAATCCATGGTATTTGCAAAAATTCTTTTCTCTGAAATAGTGTCCAGTAATAATACTTTCTTCTTTTGCCTTTCCTCCATATTTTATACATCTGAGTGTTGCCTAAATGGAGTATTTTAAAATATGAAAGCATTAAAGAAGGTAAAATGATACACCTTCTTTCAATTGCTTATCTTTAGTCCTTGACAAATATAGACATATTAGTTTTGCTTCTATGAAAAACAAGTTAATCAGTAAAAAGCACACTCTGTTCAAAAACATCTTTGACTTTAGCTCTGATTAAATTTACAAAACATGTTTGTTATTAACACTAATATAACTGTGTAGTTATTTTATTTTTACCAAGGAAACTGACTTTATTACGTTAGGAGATTTAAAATAACTACTAATTACTTTGTGGGCTTATTGTATATTTGTGTGTGTGTGTGTGTGTGTGTGTTTATATATAGTCATCTCTTTATATTTGCACTTCCAAAAAGCAAAACTTGAATTTCTCACACACTCAGCTTTACACTGAATTCATGCAAATGACTGATTCATATAGTTTTTCACAGATCCTCAGGTTTTCTCCAGCACTCTTGGTTTGAGCATTGTTTATTTAGTGTGTTATTCCTTTATTGCATGTGTTATATGCACCCACTTTTTATTTCAAAAGTTAGAATAAAAACTTATTAAAGATTTATTTTAAAATGAATACCAAAAGATTTTATTAATCCAATAGTTGATTTTGACAGATTTTTAAAACTGAGATGTTTTTTAAAAAAAAAAAAACTTTCATCATCAATAGTACCATGACTGGGTATAGCCATAGGGCCTACCAACTTTGACCAGCTCTCTCCATATGTCTTGGCTGTGTGCTAAGTCTCTGTGAATGAGCTTCCCATCCATTCAGTGATGATGTCAGCCAATTTCTTTCTCTCTGTTTGCCTCTTCTTCTTTTTCCTGAGGTGAAACCTTTTAGGATTGCAGGGGAAAGATTGTTGGCTTTTATGATGTGCCCATGCAATTTCAATTTTCTCTTCTTGATAGTGGTTATGACATTTTCCAATAGGTCTGTGTCTTGTCTGACAGTGTCTCGCACTGTGCCATTTATGATGCACTCTATATAGAAGAGGCCTACTGTAGAATCTCATTTCTCATGTTTAGAGTTTTTGCTATAATTCAGCTGTTAATGTCCAAGATTCACTGATTTACAGAACAATTGAGAAAGTCAATGCATGCAACAGTTTAATCTTTGATTTCAGGAAAATGTACTTTTCTTTCCAGATGACTTTTAGTTTTGCAACAGATGCTGCAGTTTGTGCTGCTCTTGAAATTATTTCTCTTCTGGAGCCCTCTTTGCTGATAATCGAACCAAGATATTTGAATTAACTCACTGCTTTAAGTTCCTGACCATCAACTTTTATCTTGATTTAAAGCCCTGTCTCATTGTTTGTCATGAGTTTGTTTTTGTTTTTTTTTTCTGCATTAATATCCTTGCTATATCTGGAGAATGTTTTGTCTTAGTTCTTCACCAGACTGATGAGTTCCTCTTCTTTAGACCATATAGACCATCTATATCATCTGCTAAGTAAAAATGTATAACATTTCAATCTCCAATGCTGACTATGCCCTAAAACTTTCTAATGCAAATTTTTTTTCTTTTCTTTATAGGTAAACAACTTTTCATACTGTCTCCTTTCACAAATATCACCAGTTTTCGTGAGTGTACACTGTTTTTTTTTTTATATCAGAATTTTCTCCAGTTTTTCTTCTTACTAATGACACAAAGATTTCATCAATAATACAAAACCAAAACATTAACCTGAAAACTTGAGTCATGTTCTTAAATAGCCTTGTCAGATGAAGACTTTCACATGGATACCATGCATGGCACCAAGCCTGTTCAGAAATATCTAAACTATCAACTGTATGTTTTGTTTTCTGGTGACCTTAGGCATTGAGACAAGATGACGAGCGAAGCTAGACTCTTGTTTATTCCATGATGGTTAGCAGTGGAAAAGAGTTATTAGTTACTAAGGGAGTTAATTGCTCTTTAGTTCCAATGAGTTCTATTAAGGGAGATTATCAGGTAATATAACACTGTATACAACTGTTTTGTAAGATCAATGTTTAAAAATGGCTTTGCATGAATGAAGCCTGTGGATCTTGACAAAGACCACTCTTCTTCGAACATTGTGAACTGGCACTTCAGAATTACAAAGAACTGTATCAGATAACAGAAACCACATCGCTTGATGACCTTCAACTGCTGCAACAACTAAAATGGATATCACTACTAACTTGAAGAGAAAATAACATAATCAAGATGTTCAACTCTCATTCAAATAAAATGTTATAATAGACCCCTCCCCACACACACACACTGGAAAGAGCGATAAAAGTTATTGGATTTGAGAAACCTATTTTCCAGAAAAATTGTTTTAAGAGAAGGATTTTAGAAATTTCAGCCAACAGTCATACTAGCTGTTCAATCAATGAATGCCAAATGTTTCCTTATAAGGAAATGGCTAATATTGCCATTACAATCAACTTTTATACTTTTCGCCAAAGTTTTTTTTCATCATAGCTACACTATAACAGCCATTTGTATTCTTTTTGGCATTATCAGTAATCAAAACAAGGTTTAGTCTGTTCAAAAGTGTACATATGTTATGTGCAAATATCTACATGTTTTTATATAAAGGACTTAAGGGTCCATGATTTTGGTATCTGAAGCAAGTCCTGGAAACAATCCCCCATGGATACTAAGTGTCTTACTAATGAATCTTTTATATACAATAATGTTTATTTTATTTTGATAAATTTATTTGTCCATTACTATTGTCAATGCTTATTTGCTTGTAAAAAGTTAAAAAAGGAAATTATCTCTTCATTTTGTTCAATTTCTTTTGTTTTTTGATTCAAATCGGTGAGCAGGGATCATTTGATGTGAAGTTACTTCATTAGCATTATTTTATTTTTCAAGCAGAATAGATATTTTTTTATCGATATCACTCCATGCAAGGCAGTAAAGCCACTAAGACACAAGGAGTTACAGAGTGTAGAATTGCACTGTCTTTTTGATTCCTCTTCTATTATTGCTCTTGCTCCTTAATAATGTTTTTCTTTTTCTTATTCTTTCACATTCAGTAACTCCCTTGTGTCTTAGTGGCTTTATTGTCTTGTTCGGGATGAAATAATTTAAAAGAAATGTAAACATGAACATAACTTCTTTTAATAAGTGCTTAATAGCTATCTAGAATCAAAATTGTTATAATGTTTATAAAGCACATTGATAAGTATCAATAACTTTTGCTGTTGTCTTTTAAGCTTTATTAAAATAAGAACAATTTTCAAAGAAAAGCAGCCCAGTTAGGTTGTTTTTAATATCCTTGATATTAAAAAGAAACTCATTTTTAGTCATTGCATTTGATTAATTTTAAATATTTTCTCTTCAATAAGTTTTTCCATTTTTGGTTTTCATATTGTTTTATTTTCTTCTAAGTGTCAGATGGAAAGAGAAATCTTTTATCATCTGTTTTCACCTTTATCTGACCTTATCAATCAACAAACATTTTTTTTTCTTCTGGAATCAAACAGATGGTTACACAAGAAGCCAAAATACAACTAGAATGGCATAACCTTTTGCTTGAATAGCTATATGTAACTGTAAATTAAGCCATATAAAATTTGTTTACCTAAACAATTATATTTGTGGAGAGTCTGTAAACATACAATGAGACCCTCACTTATCTTTCCACCGACTGGCCAGTGAAAATCCCATTTTGCATCTCCAGTTCTCCTTCAAATTGGTATAAACCAAAAACTGGGAAAAACCCACTGCACCTTCACAAGGAAATGGAAGATGAAAGCAAGTGCCACGTTGAGAAATGAGAACTCCAACTCTAATTGTAGGTGTTTTATTTGGGGCTTCACTTGCTCGACCTGAGTGGGCAGGTAGGTGAAACTTGTGACAAATTCTCATAGATCAGCTCTTCATACCCCACCAACTACCCCATCTAAACATCTCGATGTGTGGTAGGCAATACAAATGGCTGACAATGGAACTACATGAAAGACAGCTTGTTTGCTGCCAAAGGTGAACCAGAACTGACTTTGTTGATCCCAACTGGGACTGTTAATATAAATCAACGACCAGAAACTCTCTATGTCTGGTTTGTTGTTACTTGACCTTAAATATTTTTATTTACCTACTTGTTCTCTTGTTCCTCTTCATTCAAGTGGATATCACCCAGAATTCCCAACTTCAAAAATCCCATCTGCTGGTCATAAAACAGAAACACTTGAAATTGAGATAATATCACATATTCTTTTTCTACATGGCTATCTCAACCATAGTGTCACAAGTCATTATTACTATAAGCAGAATGTAAATCTGAAGACTCTAAGGATTTATAACTTAGAATTTATATAGTTATGTGAAATGAATAATCCTAAGATGTTTGCATCTGGGTATTTTTGCTGTTTCTTATTTTTTCATTTTATTTTATACTCATTTATCTGCTAGCATAAAAAAAAAATTCAAATTAGAATTTAAGTAGATTTTCTCATTATTTACTAAAATTAATTTGTTTTCTCTCTTCTTGACTAATGATAAGTTTGTTGCTAAGATGACATTTATGCTATAATTACTGGATAGATACAAAATTGAACCTACATACAGAAGCAAGGAATCTGATCGGGAGGTTTTGAGGAGCAGAGAACCACCTCTTAATTGCTGTTGCTCCATGTCTTAATTGCTGACCCAGAGTGGTAGCACCTGTTAGGGTCCCAACTATGTGCAAATAGTTAACCCCCAAACTGAGGTCAAAATACTATGAAAGTATAAAAATAGATTTTTATAGAAAAATACCAGCAATGCATTTTTTTAAAAAAATATATATATTATCAACAATACATTATTGGAAAAAAAATATTATCAGCAATATATGTTTTAAAAAAATATTACCAGCAATACATTTTTGTAAAAGAAATTACTAATGCTCCCAAGGAAATTAAATTTTGGCATTAAAGATAATGGCTCATAAGGAGTTGATATGTTGCTAAACAAACAATCAAAAGATTCTATTCTAAAAATCTTTTTGGCATTAAATATTGAGGTTGATATGCTGTAAAACAAAATAAACCAAACCAAAAATGAACAATTTTCTTTTCTTTTTTTTAATAAAGAAAACTCACCAATATTTTTTTTAATCATTTTACTCCAAGCAAGGCAGTAATGCCACCAGTACACTGGAGATTACAGGGAATAGGGAGGATTGAGGAAAGGACAAAAGATGAATGAGACTCAAGAAGACAGAAAATGGTAATTGATGTTGCATTTAAATTTTTTATGATTGTAGTTATCAGGGAAGCAAGTAAATAAATGGGAGTTCCACAGGTGGGAAGTGCAAGAAAAAGTAACAGTTGGCATAGAAGTGGCATTTAGCTATTTCAACAGTAAAAGATGCCAATCTAGTAGCATGCTTAAAAATTTATGTGTTCTGGGCACCAGGGAAAAAAGCTTGTCAGAGAATATTTGTAGAAAAGACAGAGGAAAGTCTGGTAATATTGTGAGAAAGTCACTGAAGTCGAGATGCCTGGTCAAGATCGATTACATTGTAGATCCTTCTTTGGATTTTGTCAAGAACCTTGTGATGTATAGCAGGAACATCAGACCATATATGGCAACAGTATTCAATGCGCAGACACAAGGTAGATTTGTAAAAGTGCAAGATGGATTCTGAAAAGAAAAATTTTCTGGCACAACAGAGTGACCCAACCTTCTTTGCAGTAGATGAAGCTGTTGATTCGATATAGTCACTTCACTTCAAGTCAGTGGAAAACATGAGGCCAAGAAGTGCAGTGTGTTGCGCTCCTGGAGTCTAGCATCAACCATGTGGATGGTATGCAGAAAATATTCTCAATGGTGCTTAAATGAAAGCAGTTTTGTTTTGGAGGCATTAGAATTTACAATCATTTCTTGCCCCAGTTACCCACCTATTGGAGGTCCTTTTCAAGAGCAACTGCCAGGTTTACTTTGCCACATCTGACAGTGATGACCAAAGAGTACTTGATCGCAACATTGTGTCTATAATAACATCTATATCAACCAAGATGAGAACAATAGTTCAAAATAATACAAGTTTATTGACAATTAGTCATCTCAGTAATAAAATACTAAAACCAAAAATCAGTTTGAAACCATAGACAGTCAGCAACTTGACATGCCATTGATTATATAAGTGGTCAGAAGACCTCTGGAGAGATACACTATAACATCTCAGTAGCTACCCAAAGCACCCAGATATTTTTAAGCACAGGATCTTGTATGTAAATAAACCTCTCCACCATATCTCATAAATTATCAAAAGGTCCTCATGTCAGGCAAATGTGGTGGCCACACAATTTGTCAGAAATCTCTAGATTGTTCCTCAATAAAAATTCTCAACAACTTTGGGGTGATGATGGTTCATCAGCTTGCTGAAATAATTGTTTTTGGGGTACAGGGAAAACATGGACATGAAGAAATGCAATATATTATTCAATGATATGATATTGTTAGGTGAATCAATGGACCCAATCCCATGCCAAATGAAAATCATTATGATACCAACACAAAAGCCTGCAGATTGTCTTGTTGACAACTGAAGTTCATGGTCTGAACCACACTTGGAACCTGTTAGCAAAACACCTGGAACTATGACTCACTGAATCACGTTCGTCTTCCAAGGTCCAATTAGTAACATCATGAGTCTAAGTAAGCTGCTGGACCATGCTGTTAACAGAGATACACTCATGGGTCTTGTTCCCATATCTAGCTAAACAATACTGAACTGACCTGCTGCATTTGAATCAGCATCACTTGTCTTACTGCAGAAAATTCAAGCCAGACACCCCTGGTTGCTGTAATTAAGAACCATTTTGGCCATGTCTTCCATCAGGTATTCATGCAGTGCACACAACATTGGGGACCAAGGTTTTGTAAATTGGTCGCCATAATTTTAGAAATAGAATACCCCATCCATCAAACACTCACTAACCTGTCCTTGTTCCAACTCCAGTAATTCACATCACCTTGACATCCACCAGTAACCTAGTTGGTATTCACATTAACTCACCAGATGTCAGATTACAACTGATATAGGTCTGGGCATTTAATGGATACACTCATTTGAGTTTCAATCCCAGTTTGTCATTTTTTTAAACAATGAAATTAATAACAACCAGCCTAGATCGAGAATTTTACTTTAAGAAAAAAAAAAAAACAAGAATAGCAACTCACATGTGACCCACTAAAAATAACATTTATAGTAATAAGATATAATGTTTGGTTAAAAAAATCTATTTAAAATGACTATATATCTATATATTTTTCTCAATAGGAGTAGATAGGTTTGCCTATTGTCTAGTTCACACTCCTTCCCATCTTTTGAACAGGAGTAGAGTTTTATCCTTTGTTTCCTGTTTAGGATTGGGTTTCTGGTTCTTTCTAAAGTATATTTTATCTCTATACTTATAATGCCTCTACCTAAACTCTAAAATTTTATTTATATATTTTTTCTCAATAAGAGTAGATATGTTTGCCTATTATCCGGTTCACACACCTCCCTGTTTTTTTTTTAATAGGAGTAGATCTTTCCTGTTTAGGATTGGATTTCCAGTTCCTTCTGAAGTTTTTTTATTCTCTTTCAATCTCAGTAGCCCAATAATCCTTTTACTATTTGCCATACATAAATATGTTTGCATAAAATTGTATAATTTGTTACATATCTGAACATAAAAGTTTTTGTTTTTGTTTTTAATAATTTCACCTCAAGCAAGGCAGAAATTTCATTGAAATGCAAAGGGTTACTGAGTGTTAGAAAATATGTAAAAGAAAACATTATTAAAGCATGAGAACAATAAGTGGGAATAGGAACTAAGAACACAGAAGATAATGATTGACCTTGCATTTAAATTTCTAGACTAGAAAGCAAGAAACTGGAAAGGAATTCCATAATTAAGAATTGCCAGAGAAGAAACTGTTAATATAGAACTTATGGTTACATCTAGCTATCTCAACTTTAAAATGACAGGTTTATTTGATGATTGCTTGTATTTATTTAATGATTGCTTAAGTGAATTTTAAAAAATAAATTATTTAAGATATAGTTAAAAATACATTCAGTCTTACTTCAAAAGTGAAGTGGATATTTAGTCAGATTTCCTATATGTGATGAAAGCCCATTTAGAATTATTTGTGTTTCATAGAATTACTGAAGTATAAATGACCAAAAATGATAAAACTTAATGTTACCTACAATAATAGAAGTTCATTTCCAACATTAAAGCATCATGATGGGAAATACTTTGGTGAATAGATTACAAAAATATGTTGGAAAGTTCTAGATTAAACCTACTTAAAATCTAAACAAATACCTAAACTTTCTATCTCTGAAGGGTGTTTTAGTTGAGACAAGAATTTTTCAGCAGCAACTTGTATTAAATAATTTGTATGATAACCTCTGTATTAAACATTCAAATCATAGTAAAAAAAAGAAAAAAAAACTACTTCCTCTTTGGTCTGAATAAGTAGCATCTCTGTGCCAATCCACTTCCTGTATGTCCAATGAAGGGAAATAACTCTGTTCACCTTAACAATTTATAAAATGTACAGTCCAACCTCATTAATTAATAGCCCAGCAACTCCCATTGTCTGGCATATTTTTTTAATCAGCCACCATTATTTTGTGGTAATACCAGGTGTTGTAAGCTTGGATGTGCAGTTGGTGTAATTAATAATGGCACAGAATTGTTAATCAGTGAACCAAACTCAAATTCCTGTTAGGCTGGTTATTCACTTATGTGCAAATATCCTTGGGAAGAGTATGAATCCACCTCTTCCCCCCCCACCTATGAGTTAATTAGTAAGACTTGATATATCACTAAACTATTATTATCTCAAAATAAATATCTAAATATTTATATATATAAAATATTTTCTGGCTTTAAATAACCTGCAAAGTGTTGATGAGCTGTAGAAAATAATCAATCATTAGTTTGTTGAGCAGCTCAGAGGGCAGCACCACAACTTTCTGCAGCAGCCAACAGCAGCAGAATGTTTTGCTGATACAGTCTTGCACATTTCTTATATATAGCTGTATTCAGGATAGTATGTATTATTTTTTGGTTTTAACCTTTTTTTTAGCCTTTGTATTGCAGGAAACAATAAAAAAAAAACTTATTTAGAAGCATTAATGATTGTTTTATTTCCTGTTTTAAACTTTGTTCTACTTTTGCTAACACAGCAATATAGTATATGTGGAATGATGAGAAGGCAAGATTATGTTTACATAGGGTTTTTTAAAGGGGTGATTTCTGTCATCACAGGTGCCATATTAAAGAGGTCATACTCTATATTGACATTTTTACTAAAGATCACTCAGTACAAGGCTTGAGAGTCACTCAAGATAGAGGGTTACTGACTGAGGTATGTGATATGAATGAAAAAGAATAGATAATGATTCTTCTTGACTTGAAAATGTTAAGATTGAAGTGTTCAGGAAAACATTTGCATGGGAATCTGTTCCACAAAGTGGAAGTTCTTGAGAGGAATAAACTAAGTGGGATTTGCTTTTTATATTTGGAACGCAGAGGAAATGAGTGATATCTTTTATATAATGATTTACTAAGCATAGCTTAGATGTGGCACAAGGCCGAAAGTATGGAGCACCTAATAAGGAGTGAAATCACTACTCAGTCATAATTGATCTAACATTACACCACCACCGATTGAATCCAGAACTTTCACCAGTTATGATGAACGGATATTCTTTCAGGATACACTCTTTTCTTGAGTACTTATTGGGACTTAAGTGGAACTTGTACATATGATCCATCTTTAAAGATACTGGAAAATGGTCAGTTGCCTGTACTGCTTCAGTAAGTGTCTGACTTCTCCTACTATGCTTTACCTTTACAAGATCCAGATCAGGCCAAAAATAAAGTATTGCTGGCATATATGGGCAAAAGCTGCCAGTATCTTCTTTCCACTCTTGATAGAGTTCAAAAGTGTCCCTATATCCTTGTGAGTGCCAAATTATTTTCCACCATAAAACCCCTTTCTTACAGGCAAGACATCAGAAGTCTCTCACTGCTTCTCTCACTATTTCCATGGTAAATGTTCAGATGAACCAAACCCTTTAGTTCCACCAGTCCTAACCTTCACGTCTAACACCCTCCATGCTATGCACATTGTAGTAAATCGCCCTCATTCCTTTCATATTCCTTTAGTGAGATAAGTTCCACTCAAGATGCTTCTCTGCTCACTACAATCTTAACCTGTTCAAGTCTACAGTTAACCAATGTCTTTTCTACATATTCATATAAGCTGTGCCTCTTACTCTGTAACTCTCTACCTCAACTGGGCCCTGGGTCTTGTACAATGTGAATACCATTATAAAAAAATAATGGTCATCACTTATTTTATTTCTTAAAGAAAAATACTCAACATATGTTATTTATAAATCATGACAGAAGGCCACTACTATCATGCACTTAAGGAAAATCAAACTTATTCTTAATGATCTACAAGATTTTAAAAAAATACTTCTGCATAATTTAGTTAAGACAAAAATTGTAAATTTTTTTAATGCTTATTCATATCATTCTCAGAATATTGTTTGATAAGTATGTTTTTCAGAATTGCTTTCATTCATTCATTTTTTGACTTTGTTAATTTATTAATAAATAAACACTTTAATTATAACTCAAGATTATTGGAATGTTGTATTTAAAAACTTTAGAATTAACAAGCATAGAATAGAATTTTTTAAAAATGTCTTACTGTAAAATTATGAAAACACTATGGAAGATAAGGCAGTAGTTCTGAAATTTTATGTATGAGAGATGACTTTTATACCAAACAGATAAAACATGTTGGTATCTATGCCTCTGTGTGTGTGTGTGTGTGTGTGTATGTATGTATGTATATATATATATATATATATATATATATATATATATATATATATAATGGTTTAGGCTACTTATATTCACTTTACGCTAATGCTTTCAGGGAAAGGCAAATCTATCTTATTGCCTGTCTTGTCATTGGAATGCCAGAATGATTAGAGCAGATAAGAGCATGTTTGCAAATTACTCTCATATCTATCTTACCTGTCCAGGTAACAATAACAAAACTAAAAAAAAAAAAAAAACAACTGTTGCCCTCAACCTTGTCAGGGTCTATTCAATCAATACTGAATGCACACAAATATTTTTTTTTTCTGTTTTCATTCTTATCTGCTATATATATATATATATATATATATATATATATGATCTTAGAATCTTTAACTTACTGTATATTCATATAATTGTTAATTTATGTAAGGGTCTTTTAATGACAGATTTATAGAAATGATTCAATGATGATAGACAAGAAAGATTGTGTTGTTCATTTTTTTTTTTTTTTTTCAAAGAAAAAAAAACAAAACCTCTCTAAATTGCTTTTGGCTATCCAATCAAAGATTATCTTTTTTTTACAGGCAGGAAACTTGAGTTTTCTCTGCCAAAGGCATTGTATGACTTCACTAAAATTTGTAATTTGCTTTATTCTTCATTTTCTCCTATTAAATTTTAAGTATTTTTCATGTTTTAAACTCATCTTGAATTCCTCCTCAATTAAATATTCAGATTTTGGCTTGTTTTTAAATGTACACAGTATTTGTTAATTGATAATTTTTTTTAGAGAAATTCACTGATCTATCAGCAATATTAATTGTTAATCATGATGAATGCTGCCAATTTTTCCATAGCTTTCTCATTTTTTTTCTTCCAAGGAGAAAATATCTTAAATGTTTTAAATTTCTCTGCTTTTGCATATTTTTATAGTATTAAATATTTTGCGTATTGTAAGCAAAAACCTTAAAAATATATTAACAAAACCTTTTTGAGAAATGTTAGTTTATTTCTGTTGATTGATGACACTTCACTACCATGGAAAGAAAGTAGCATCTAATTTAAGCAGGCTTTCTGACATGATGAATCACTCATGGAAAAATTTCTTTTTGAATTTCTAATAAAGATTAATAAACATCAGCTTATCACAGAGGACTAAAATTTAAAAAAAGTTAACTTCTTGTCTAATCACTGCATTTCTAATTCAGGAATTTTTCTTTATTTGTTGATTCTCAGAGTAATATAAATGTTTGCTGGTTCTTGAAAGAAGGGTGCCAAATGTTAAAATTCAACAATGGTTATGTAATGTTTTTTTTTTTATCTGTTTAGTAGAAAATACAGTCTGTCTTCTATAAATAACCTTCCTTCCATTCATTGATTCAAAAATGGGAAGAAGTTGAACAAGGGATGAGTTTTACTCATTTCAGATCTTGCTGGTTGTCTGTTTGATAGATCCCCATTCCAGGGACTTGAAAAGCATTGATGGGGGATGAATGCCCTGCAAGCGTGAATGTTTCAACATACTTCTTAACTACTGTAGCTAATTGTTCACTTTACTTCCATGGTCAAATCCATGTAATCATGACTTAAGTCATGCAAGATTACATGTATTGTCATTCAACTACATATCACTGACTGGTCCTTTGAACACTTCATCCGCAACTCTTATCTTTACCAAGTTGTCTTGCTGAATATATCAGGATGTGCTGAAAATTTCTTTGAAGAAAGCAATTATAAAAAAATACTCTGAATTTGGTCAGACTTTGGGAAGAACTTTTCAGCACCCCCATTTTATTATATCAGCTATAAACATATTCTTTCTTTTGTTATGTTCTTTTTCTCTCTATATCACAATGGTTTTGAATTGGTGGATAGACACTAGTAAATGAAAATGTTTCCATCTATGAGAAATAGTACTTTACTGATATGTACTTGAGTGCATATCAGTGACAAGGTTGATTTTATAATTACTGAATAACAAAAGTTAATTGCATTAAATACCTATTGTATTTTAAAATACAAGAATAATTTGTTTGAAAGAATCAAAATCTTTTTAAATAACCACTTTCCTATTGAAAAGTTGAACCTCCTTGTAAAATAAATATGACTTTATATATAATATTCTATGCAGTTGTATTGTAATAGGGGATATAAGGAACAAGCAAGCCAATCTGTAAAAATTAGAACTTGAAAAACACAGGAAATATATAATCTAAACCAACATCACTAAGTTAAGCATAAATGAACTTCTTTTTAAGGGAGTACATTATCTTCTTTTGGATGAGATCTTAATAACAGATAGGTATCATGGTTGGAGTGAGTGTACCATGAAGGAAGCTGCTTTCTTGACAAAAACAATGTCGGTATCTTGCACTCAAAAGAAAAAGTTCTTTCACTCACAACTAATTGAAAAAATGGTGTTCTTGTGAATGTACTGAAAACAAATTTACTTTAAAATTCTTACTTTGAAAAGACACTATTGCTTTCTTTAGAAATTTCTGATATCCAGAATTATTGATTAATTAGAACTTCTTCCTGTTGTTTCAATTTCTATGCTTGAAAAAGACCAAAAAATGCTTTAGCTGAAACTTAGTTATAAATCTAACAAAAATATAATATTAGTCTTCTTTTTTTCCCTGTACAAGGCCTAGAAGCCACTTGAGCTTGAGGGTTACAGAGTAAGAGGCACAGTTTATGCATGTATGTGGGGAAAATAACAGTTAGCCATAGACTTGAACAGGTTAAGATTGTAGTGATCAGGGAAGCATTCTCTTGGGAGTCAGATCCACAGAGCAGTGGCTTGTGGGAAGAAGCTGCTCTGGTGGAACTTAATCTTACTAATGGAATACAAAAGGAAATGAGGCTGGATCACTATAATGTGCATTGCATGGCAGTCTTAGCCATTAAAGTTATAAACTGGTGGAACTAAGGAAGTTACTTCACCTGAACGCTTTACATGGAAATAACAATAGAGCAGTGAGATGCTTGCGACATTTTGTTGGCACTTTTGAACTCTGTCAAGACTGGAAAGTGAAAACTGGGCAGATTCTACCCATATATTGCAGCAGTATTCCATTTTTGGTTTAATCTGGCTCTTGTAAAGATAGAAGATAACAGGTGGAGTCAGGTACTTACTGGAGTAGTACAGAGAACTGACCACTTTTCCAGCATCTTTAGCATTGGATTGTATGTACTATTTCCACTTGATGTCTGGATTGAGTTTAAGTCCCAATAGATACTCAAGGCATGAGGCAACTCTGAGGAAACATCCATTCATCGTAATTGTTGAAGGTTAGGGAAAGATTGAAGGAAGACCACTCAATCATAATATAGATTCATCACAGAATTTTAGGCAAAATTAGTTTTATTTTTCTCTTTATACATTTCTTTAAATCTTCCAATGTTACCTGCAGTGCATCACTTGTAGACTTTATAAATTTAAGTATACTATTAGATTGGCAGGAAGGTCTCATCCTGTTATAGGTGAAATGGATAAATGTAACCATAAGTTCTATACTAACAGTTTCTTCTCTTGCACTTCTTGCTTGTGGAACTCTCTTCTGGCTTCTTACTTTCTAGTCAACTTTGATCTTCAAAAAATTTAACTGCAATATCAATCATTATCTTCTGTCTTCTTAGTTCCTGTTCTCTCACCTTAATAATGTTTTCTTTTTCTCATATTCTCTAACACTCAGTAACTCCTTGCATCTTAGTGGTTTTATTGCCTTTTTTGAGGTGAAATGATTAAAAAAAATGTATTTCTGTCCTGATGGTCAATTTATCTCTTGTTTTATAATTTATATATTGAGGCAATATATTTCCTTCATTAACTGTTGTTTTCATTCACTACTTGCCTTTACCTCAATTGTTAACAATTGCAATTATAATAAAGTGAAGCATTATTTTAGCCTTATCAGAAGTCCATCTCTTTGGTTCTGTCTCATTACAAAATTACTCTGATTCTATTAGTTCTTTTTCAATGCTTGTCTCTGAATTTCTCTCAATCAGGATTAGGCTATGTTATGCTTTATAATTATAATTAATCTCAACTCATGATGCTTGTAGCTAATATTTGTGGGTAGGTTCCAAATTGGCTCTCATCCAAAACTCTATGGTTCATAATATACTTAGAGCTCTTGGAGCTGATATTACTCAGCCCCTTTAAGTCTCCAAATATCCAATGAATATGGATTGAATGCAGTGCTCTTTGACTAGTTTAACTCTGCCATTTTGAATCTTCTACAGTTACTACAATTAATTTTATCAAAATTAGATATAATTAAGAATGTTTCTATAATAAGTTTGATATACGTACTTATGCAATCGATTACAGAAGAATGTCTGATGCTATATTTGTTTTTTATAATTAAAATCCTTTCAACTGTACATTTTTCTTTTATTGGTCATTTGCTAAATTTAGTCTGGCACAAGACCACAAGTGTGACACTCGTGAGAATCAATCTCATTATATTGTCAAATATTCTTACTTTTTACCCAGTCACTGGTGCTTCGAATATACTGACTCATCCACTGAAGAAAGATAGAATATTTACCCCCAATAAAAACAAGAGATTTTCCTATTGAGTGGATAGTTGAAGACTCGGGTATAAAACTAACCAATGTCTACCTTTTGACCGTAGTTCAAGCCAGACATATGTTTGTTTAATAATAAAAAAACAAAAATCAAACATTCTTAAATTTTATTCTTAATACTCTATCCACTGTATTAAATATATATATATATATATATATATATATATATATATATATATATATGTGTGTGTGTGTGTTTTGGTCTTTTTGTCTGGATTTTTTCGATAAACAATTATGAAAGCAATAGTTAAGTGGATTTAGTTACTTGTTAGTAATGAGTTCTATCCCAGGATTGAGTAGCTCAAATCTTTATACTCTGGTTCAGTAGAGGAGACAAGTATTATCATAAGGATTAACAGGTAATAATTACTTAATATGAGATATCCTTTAGCTTGGGCAACAAAATGAGAACAATCAATCTCCATGGATTCCATAAAGGGCTTAGTTTGAAATTCCCAGATAGTTACATGAGAGATACCTGAAGAATCCCAACACATAGAGCTGAAACATGACTGTAACAAGCAAAATGAAGATGATAGTCCAAGTAAACCTGTGTATAATAAGTATTTTATTTTAATTTATTTTTTACTTTATATTTAATTTCTTAATATTTTTCTATTTATTATATTTATCAAAGACGTTTTTAATTAAGAATTAGGGAGTATATGTGCAAATGAATTTTTTTGTATTTCATTGAGCATTTTCATATGAATGTTTTGTTTGTAATTGATTATCAAAATCATGAAATACAACCATTACTCTGAAACAAAAAACTATAGTAATATGACTTTGTAAATTTGATATCTAGAAAAGACTTTTCTTGTTTCCTTCCTGTCATAATTCTTTTTACATGCTAAGTCCCTTCATGACATGAGGGTGATCATGGTTCTCCACAACTTCCTGCCTTTTGGTGCTACTATCATAAGAAGGTATATTAAGATGGGGACATAAGTATATACTTCCTTATATATATATTTCCTTAATAATGTTTTTCTTTTTCCCATATTGACACTCTTTAATCCCTTGCATCTTATTGGCTTTATTGCCTTGCTTAGGATGAGTTTATTATGAATGCAATTCCCAACTCTAAACCGATTTTTGACAATTTTTATAATCAGATGGCATTTTTAAATAATGAACAATATTAATACTCTGAATCTTTTTTTTTTTAATTGAATTCACCCCAAGCAAGGCAGTAACATCACTAAGACACAAGGAGTTACTGGGTATGGATGAATTAGGATTAAAAACATTACTAATGAGCAGGAAGAGAAAAGAGTAATCAGGAAGACAGTAGATAGTGATTGATATTGCATTTAAATTTTTGCAGATTAAATTTGGTTGGAAAGCATGGAGCTGGAAGGGAGTTTCACAAGTGAGAAGTGCAAGAAAAGAAACTTAGCATAGAATTTATGGCTACATCTAACCAGCTCAACTGTAAATTGATGAGGTCTTGACACCAGTCTACTGCTGCGCTTAAATTCAAAAAGTCTAGGTACCATAGTGAAGAGCTCATCCAAACAATTACCATGAAAGTACTTATAGAAAAGGCAAAGGGAGGCAACCTTACAATGGTGGAAAAGTAACTGAAGCTGAACCACCAGATCAGGATCAATAATATTGCTGATTCTTCTTTGGATTTTATCAAGGAGCTCAGGGTAAATAGCAGGGGGACCAGACCATATGTGGCAGCAATATTCTAAACATGGGTGAATGGTAGACTTATAGATATGTATGATAGATTCTGGAGAGAAAAATTGTCTTGCACCACAATGAACCGACTTTCTTAGCAGCTGACCTAACAATGGATTCAATATAGACTTTCCACTTTATGTCAGCAGAAAATGTTAGTCCAAGAAGGTGCAATAAGTCACTTTCCTAGAGATTAGCATCAGCCATGCTGATGGAAGGCAGTGAAGGGTTTTTCAAATGATTAATGGAGAGCAGATTATCTATTTTCAAGTGTATTCACTTTACACATATAATTCTCAGAAATACAGGAGAAACCTGTTTGAAGTTTCAACAACCTTGTGGCTTGCTGCGTCACTCTTTAAGAGAAAATTGTGATAGAAAAGAAAGATTATTTGTTCACATAGTTTATGCTACCTTTTGTGAATTGTGACAAAAAGGTGCTTTTTTTAGTTTTATCATAATAAAAATTGGTACTCTATAATTAACAGTTAATAATTATCTCCCTTGAAAAAAAAAACCCTTTTACCCATCTCCTATTCAGCAAAAATGCTGACCTAATGATATTATTTAATTACAAATCACCTGGATTTATTTTTGCATTAAGTTAACACATTTTAAGCTTCTTTGTCTGTGTGCTGTGTCCCTTCAGAATGTGAGTGGTCATGTCATGGCCCTCCACAACTGCTTTCCATTTGTAGCTTGAATCAATGTTTATCTTTTTACTATCCATCCCACTCCCTGTTCTACCAATCATTTACACAAACTCTTAAGTTAGGTCATGCATTATTTCCTTCTATCCCCTCTTGCCTTCAATATGTCCTGTAAGTGTCAAATTTTCCAAGCTTTCTTTCCTTATTGTGTGTCCCAGAAATTTCAACTATTTCTTGCTGATTTTAAGTATAAGTGTCTTTTTTGTTTCATTTTCTGTAAAACTTCCTGATTACTCACATGCTTTGTTCATAAAATAGTTAAGATAGAAGTCATGGTTCAAATGCAAAATAAATAACACAACTGTCCAACGAACAGAATTAATAATATTTGTGATATAAAGAAAGAGGAGCAAAAATTAAATGGTATCAGACAAGCAAGCAAACAATATGAGTAAAGCAAATTCACAGGTAAGAAAGCAAAAAATTTATGAACCATGAATTAGTGTCTATGCAGAAAAAATAGATCAGGCAAGCGGACCCAATGATCTTCGATATAGACAAGGTAGATTTGGACTGAGTCAAGTCAAAGTGTAAATCGACCTATTTTATTGACTAAGAAAAGTATCCCGGTATACTTTTTGTGTATAAAAGGGGAAGAGGTGGGGACTTTTGCAGGTATTCCCAGCCAGATTTGAAATCAATACTGTAGATGCACATCTCTAATGCCTCATGTCTGTGAGGAAATTGTCCAGCATTTACTGCCATATAAGAGGACTGACATTTCATAGCAGTTCAGTTTGTAGTTTAAGAGTACCTTAATTCATTATCTCTGGTTCCAAAGCATTGTTTCAGCTGTTGAGAAGTTACATACAAAATCAGATTTATTTTATACTAGAATTTTTTTTTGCAACATGCTAATACATGTTGAAATCCTCTCAGTATTTAGTATTGTTGAAATTATCACTGACATTTTTTGTCAAGATTTACAAGCTCTACACTTTGTTCAATTTCACAAATTGATGGAATATAAAAACTTAAAGAAAATATATGCAGACAAACAATATTGCATTCTTATCAAATAAGTATTTGTTATTTTAATCATTAAATTGTTTTTAAAATAGTGGAAGTATATTTGCATGTTAAATAATAAAACATTTATTTTTCCCTAAAATTAATGAAAATTTATTGTACTAAGTTATACACTCTAGTAAAACCAACTGTACTTTATACCCTCTTACCTGTTTGTACTTCTCAAAATTTGGTTTCGATCAACCAATATATGGCTATTTTAGAGGGTGTGATGAATGAACAGAACAGACTAATGGAAGTCACAGAATTTTATATATAGTTTATGTAGATAACAAAGACAGTCTTGTTCACAATAAAACTTTGCTCACATTAAGCATTATAATATTGCTGAAAATACAAAAATAGTGCATAATTTTGCAGTGTCATTAAATCACATTTATTATTTTACAATAACATTATAAGATGACATTTTTTACATTGTTTCCTCAAAACTCATTTGCTTATGGCCACATTTCATTGAAACACTGGTTCCCATACGATCATAGCAACATTGAACCTAGTCAGTACCTTGATGGATCATTGCTTGGGAATAACAAGTGCTGTAACCTTGGAAATACTGATAGTGTAATGGATAATGGTTCAGAATTGTCAATCGGAGAGCTGAGTTTCGATTTCCATTGGGTTTATTATATTCATTTATGAGCAAATACCCCTGGGGAAGGTATGAATCCACCTCTTCTTCCCCCAGCTATGGGTTAATTAGTAAAACATATCACTAAATCATTATTATCTCCCCTACCCCCAAAATTCTTGCAATCCAAAAATGTTTTCTAGCTTTGAATAACCTGCAAAGGGTTGATAAGCTGTAAAAAATAAATCCATCATTGAAACTCATTTGTTGTACCTTATTTATAAAAACTGAAATGTGAATACTATATCTATCAAAGTGTAACACCAATTTTCCAGCAATTGACAATCTAGCACTTTTAATAGAAAGTTACAAGTTCGTATTTGAATTTTATATGATTGTCAGACTAATTTACTAGGTGGCAATTTTAGTAGTAATAGTTTAATACAAGCCTCTAATAGCCAATGATGCTGTAAAGTTATGAGAGACACTTAATTTATAGGTCAAAGGTGTATTATTGAATTGTTATTATGTGACTTTTGTTGGTCTGGAGAAATATGAGTTTGATCTTCAATTGGTTATCTCCTGACTGGGTTCAAACTGTAATCAACTAATCTTAATGATTTGTTATGAACATGGAATTAGCAAACCAGCTTTCAGACCATTTCTACAGTAATGGATCTCATTAGATGCTGAATATTTTTTTACATTGATGTTCACTCTGTACAAAGCCCAAGAGCCACTCAAAGTAGAGGGTTACAGAGAAAGAGACACCACCCCAAGCAAGAAGATAATTCCACCAAGACACAAGGGGCCACTGGAAGGGAAGAATTAGAAGGAATCGGAAACCCAATTTTAAACAGGAACGTATCTACTCTTACTGAGGAAAGAAAAAAAAGTGTAAATAAATAGTAAATCAAATTTCAGAGTTTAGGTAGAGACATTAGGAGTATAGAGTTGGAGTAGACTTTAGAAGGAACCGGAAACCCAGTCCTAAACAGGAAAGAGAGGCATAATCATAACAATATATGATATGCAGATGACACTTTTTTTTTTTGTTTTTTTACTAAAAATACAATACAAGGCCAAAGTGCCTCTCAAGGTAGAGGGTTACTGCGTGGAGTTGTATTAGTGTAAGTAAGGATAAACACTAACAGTAGAGAGGTGAAGTAGAATTTAGAAGGGATCGGAAACCCAATCCTACACAGGAAACAAGAGATAAACCTCTACTCCTGTTCAAAAGACTGGAAGGAGTGTGAACTGGATGATAGGAGAACATATCTGCTCCTACTGAGAAAAGAAAAAGTAATTCAATAGTAAACAAAATTTCGGAATCTTAGGCAGAGACATTAGAAATATAGACAAACTTTAGAAGGAACTGGAAACCCAATTCTAAACAGCCAACAAGAGGTAAACCTCTACTTCTATTCAAAAGACCAGGTATAGTCTCATGCTGGACTAAACCAAGCTTAGTCCATAAACATAGGTACTTTGCCATGGACAATAGTTAGAGGCCATTACTACATTAGTGAGGATAGAACTGGGTACCTCATTACTCTAGCAATGTGTGAGACTAGAAAGGTTGAATAAGCATCTGTCTGTTTTTGTTCATTTCATCCAAACAGTTTACTATTTTTACCATATTTCTTTGTCTGCTACAGAAGTCCTTGTTTTAATTCTTAATATTTTTGTTCACTGATACAAGATCATTAGGCTTATGAATTCCCACCAAGATTCCTACCAAATAATGATAGTACTATAATGTGTTGTCACAATGCTGTGTTCTTCGCTTGTTATTGTAGCCAATTAGGTAGAAAATTGCATGACTTTTATCGATTATCTTTTGTGTTGCTATCTTTTCACTGACATTGGTCTGTTAGTCGACTGAACATTAATTGCACGCATAAAAGATTGCAGCCTCATACTAATCTTTATTTTTTTGAAACACAGATTGTCATTTCTTCTTATATATGCTGTGTTCCTTAATTCATAGCTCTCCACAATTTTCTGTCCTTTGTAGCTCTTAATAACTTTTGTCTTTTTGATATCTCTCCCAAACCCTGTTCTGCCATCCATTCACTCAAGTTCCCAAGATAAGTTGTTCATTGCTTTCCTCTGACCCTCTTATATTAAATCTCTCCTGTAAGTATCAAATTTTTCAAGCCTTCTTTGCTCTTTATGTGTCCCAGAAATTTCAATTATCTCTATCTGATGTTAAGTATGTGCTCTTTTTGTTGCCATTGTCTCTAGAACTTTGTTATACTTCTGTAGAACCACATTTCTTTTCCCTCAAGTCCATTCTGCATCTGTAAGGAGATTGTCCAGCAAACAGATTAACGTAAAAAGAAATTATTTCTTTCAAATGCTTCAAATATTGTCACTTAACTCTGAAGAATATCAGTCTCACTTGCAGATATTTACTGGGCTTAACCCCACCCTGAAGCCAAATAGGACAATAGACATTGTTTTGCACAAATTGTCCATGTGGAGATGATTTATCTGCTTTAAACATCAGCATTCAGAATCTTGATTTTTATTTGGGATATAAACCCCCTCTCTCTCTCTCTCTCTCTATATATATATATATTGAATTAATACAAGATTCAAGTAAAAGGCTTATCACTTTGCTGATTGATATTACTTTTAGCATCCAAACCCCAGAGTTTTGTAGACAAACCCTCCAGGAATCACTCTATCCACTCGTCAGGGGGTATCAGCAATCAACTGTCTATACTTCTCGATTTTTTTTTATATGCACTTTTCATTGATACAAGATTTTTTACATAGTGTATGTGTGCATGCATGTGTGTTTATGCATGGACACTCATACACTCCTCTGCGTGTATATTTTTTTTTTTTTTTTAAGCGTTTCACCCCAAGCAAGGCGAGAAGCCACTAGGATGCAAGGGGTCACAGAAAATTTGGAGCAAGATCAGATAGGAGTGATAGAAGAAAGGATGAGGAGAAGTGTAGTGGATAGATCAAGGCAACTGGAGATGTCGATTGACATTACATTTGAATAGCTGGAGATTATAGCTCTCAGGGAAACTGGAATAGGGAAGGGAGTTCCACAGGCGAGAGGTGTGAGACATGAAGCTATTGGAGTAGAAGAGACGGTTACATTTAGGAGTTTCGACAGTGAAGAGGTGAGAGCAGGATGCCAGCCTCATAGGGCGCTTGAACTCATGAAGTCTGGGAACCAACGAATGTGCATACATGTTATGGGATTATTTGTCCTATTTTATTTTTTTTTTTTACTTTACACTCACTCCTTAACATTTTCCCTCTTTTAGTTGTTGCCATTTTGATTTCTGGTGTTCTAGACATATACAGTCAGTGTTATATATAAAGAATTAATGTATTTATTTTTAATTTAACATTTTTATTACTTCAAATGATATTATAGTCACCACATATTTTAAATCAACATCCCATTTTTATTTATTAAACAGCATGTATTACATCTGTCAGTTTGCACATTCCAGACATATTAGTAAAAGAAAATGTGTCCTCTGATAGGGATTGAACCTATGTCCATCGTTTCAAACCATGTGCTTTACTGCTCTCCCATAAAGAACATCACAACAAGCAAAGCTTTATTTTCCCTTTTTAAGGAAACAGTGGTTTCCTCTACAAAGGGGTGGATGCAGGTCTGATGCCATATATGGGCAATAGCTGACCAGTCTTCACTTTCTAGTCTTGTTAGAGTTCAAAAGCATCTCTCATTCTTGTGGATGATGAATTATTTTCCACCTGACAACACCTTTCCCACAGACAAAATGGTGCATACCTCTTGCTGCTCTATTGCAATTCTTAGTTCCACAAGTTCTAACCATCATGGTAAAGACTTACCATGTTATGTACATTGTAGTGAACCACCCTCATTCTCTTTGTATTTCATTAGTGAGATGCAAGTTCCACTCAAGCAGCTTCTTCTCACAAACTGCAGCTTTGTGGAACCGACTCTCAAGATCAATACAATCTTAACTTGTTCAAATCCAGGGTTAAATTACTCACATATTCCCTTATTCTATTCTATAGCACACTATTTCGAGTGGATATTTGGGCCTTGTACAGAGTGAACATCATTATAAAAAAATAAAAAAAATTCATCATCTAGTGAGATCACTCCTCAGTACTGTAGTAGTAGAAAAAGTACAGTCTGAGAAACTGGCTTGCTAACTCACAACAAATCACTAAGCTTAGTTGATTACAGTCTGAATCTAGTTAAGAGATAACCAACTGAAGATCAAACTCACTATATTAACAAAATACAGGTATAACATCAAATTTCCAGTACCTTTTATTTAGCATGATTTGAGGAAGATCAAGCTTCAGAAAATTTTATTTCTCATCAAATCAACAAGCAAATCTGAGAATGGACAAGTCACGAACATTACCATGAATAAAGGATTAAGTGCATTAACAACAACAAAAAAAATAGGCCTTGGAATAATAATTGTTATACAAGTAAAAGTATTAATTGCCATAAATTATTTCTTAATTTGCTTTCAGTGTTATATCTTTTCAAGATGACTGTCACTATTTCTTAATGCTTTTAACACACACTAGATGATGTGACATTGAACTTAGTTGAATTAAATTATCTAAAACATGCCATGTCATTACTTTTTGAACATCAACTTTGCATAATTATAATTTAACTGATAAAATGTTTTTTTTATTTTATTTTAAAATAAGTATTATGAGAAAAATGGATGTGCAGGTTGTGTAATGGTTACCAGTGAGGAAAGTGGAAGTGACAAGTGAAGTTCTCTTCCAGCTTCTTGCTTCTCAGTCAACTTTAATCATCAAAAATTTAAATGCAGTGTCAATCATTATCTTCTGTCTTCTTAATTCTTATACTTTTATTGTTTTCTCTCCTTAATAGTAGTTTATCTCATATTTTCTAACACTCAGTAACCTCTTGAGTCCTAGTGGCTTTATTGCCTGAGGTGAAATGATTAAAAAAAAATGTTCAAAATTCCACACTAGTCTGTTGCATTCACTTTCACACAAATGCTGTTGAGAAAGACATGGATCCATTTCTTCTACCCACCCCCAGCTATAGGTTAAATAGTAGATTAGTCTGTGCTCTCTAGCTTTGGGTGATAACCAGTTTAAGAGAAAGAAAACTTTGGATTCCATATCATAGAGAAGGCAACATATTTTTCCCAACAATACATGGCAGTTCACAGATAATAAAGAAAAGGAATTTGTGCAGAGCCATTATTGCCAATATCCAAGTGGACAAAGCTTTATAAAAAAAAAAATTATGCAAAAAGGCTCTTTTTAATTATCTACTCCATATCTACTTTATGTTTAACTTAGTAATTATGGGTATCTTAGGTTTGAAACACCAATTCTCCCATGATCAAATTAAGCATCGTCAGTACCCAGATGAGTGACCATTTGGGAATACCAGGTGCTGTAAGTTTGGATGTGCTGGTGGTGTAATGGGAAAGGTATCCACCTCTTCTCCCCCAGCTATGAGTTAATTAGTAAGACTTCTATTGTTGAACCATTATTATCTCCCCAAAAAACTCTTACGATCTGAAAATTTTTCTGTCTTTAAATAACCTGCAAAGGGTTGGTAAGCTGTAGAAAATGAATCAGTCAAATCAAATGGATATCTTAATTGAATTAAATAAAAACTTTAGTATTAATGAACATACTATATGTATTCAAATTTCTGATGTTTCTAATAAAAATGCTTCTTCATTTCTTTTATTGACTATTTGGTCACAGTGTCTCTTCTCAGCATGTACATATTTTGAAGACTACTATTGGATTCCATTAGATAAGTTTAGTCTTTGACATTTGATTTGTGTAAGTTTGGAATCCATCAATGGCGAAGACAAGGAAAATGATGCACCAAGACGGGAAATATGGGAGGCTGTCAATCTTTCTTGATGCTTTCGAAGATGCAGAATAAATCAATGACCTGACTAAAGTTGCAAGTAAAGAGCAATGCATAAAATCAAGATGGAGGTAAATTAATAATAGTTGCAAATTTAACTTAAAGTAACACAAACAAGTAATAGAGAATTAATTTGTTCTGTTTCCCAGTGAAAGCTGGCTGCACAGCACTTCTGGATAAGATTGTCCCTTCCCAGATAGGAGAGAGTCCAAGGGGAGCAATTCATGAAGATTAACAATAATGATAATGTTTCATCTAAGAAAAGTAAATAACAGATAATAATGCTTCTACTAATCTAATAATTTAAGCATTCTACTAGATTGGTAACTAGGTCTCACTGTTCTACTAGATGCAACCATATGTTCTATCCTAATAGTTTCTTTTTTTTTCACATTTTTTACCTGTGGAACTCCCTTTCAATTCCCTGCTTCCCTGCCACCTACAATCTTCAAAAATTTTAATGCAATGCCAATCTCCATTTCTCCCTGTTCTTTTATTGTCCTTTCTCCTCACTAAAGTCTTCTTATTCTCTTTCACTTTCAATAACCCCTTGTATCCTAGTTGCATACATATGGGGCAAGGACAAAAATTATCCAGTCACCACTGTAAAAAATATAATGCAACCCTCTAACCCACACCAAATCTTTCCACCAACTAGCCAATGATTACCTGACATTGCATTTCAATTCTTGGTGCACTTATAGCTGGGAAAGGCCCTGCTGCATGCTCACTGAGGAGCATGATAAAAGACAAATGTCACTTCACACCAGGAAATAAGAATGCAAACCCTGTTTCCCACATTTTATGTAGATGTTTTATTCAGAGCTTTGCCTGTGTTGGTAGGAATGTGACACTTTAATAAACTTCTATGTCAATCTCCTAGATCAGCTTTCCCCCCAATCAATGCCTCACCAATTTACACATCCCTATGTGTGGATGGCAATACTAACAAGTTGTATTGGATCCAATAACTGACACTCTGATCCCAAACATGACTGTTTAATATAGACCAGCACCCAGAAATAATCAATGCCTGGTTTGTTGTCATTTGGTCTCCAAAAGAATTCCTTGCCCACTCCTTTATTTTCTCTGTTCTCCTTCATTCAAAGAAAACTAGACTTCCAAAAGAACCACCTACTTGCTTTAAAACAGAAACATATAAGATGGAGATAAAACCACATCTTTTTTTTCTAAATGAGTATCCATAGTATCACACCCACAACCACTGTAATGTTGGCATTGATATTACACTGTACCCTACCTCTCTTAGTTGAATGCAAAAGATATTGCCGCTGGGTTAGAATCCTTGGAATTAGATGCCTCCTTTCTTGCAAAATGTGGAGAACAGATACTATGCATTGTTTTCAACCCGAAGCATAGATGGTGATCATATAGATTCTCCAGAATCTAACCAAATAACTTGATAAATATAAATGCATTAATATCATATAAAATATGATAATACTTGTTTAATTTATTCCTACTAATATTTATTTACTTTGGAAATTTCAGCATGTTTTCTGGTGTGATATTTCATTCATACCAAAATATTTTCATATCAGATTTCTAAGTTAAATCTAAATCAAGAAATTAGAATTTATTTTAAAGGTTTCTTAATGATCTTTGAAAAATTTAAGATTTTTTCAGATATGCCAGATACTTCTATCTTCTGGTGAATATTTTTGTTTTAATTGACAAGGACTTGAAGCAACTTCAGAATGAGCGTACATTTACATCTGAGCATTATTAATTCCATCCTAGCAAAATTGAATCTTTTGTTTTTAGTATATGTTGAACTGATATTTTATTTCAAGTTATTGATCCTGACCTGGCATCTCAGTTTCAGTCCCTTTCCCACCACCATAATGTAGCTTCTCTTTACCTTTTCATGGTAATTGTTTTGGTGAACTTTCAACTATGGTACCTAGATATTATGAATTTAAGCACAGTACTAGATTGGTGGCAAAGTCTCATCATTTTACAGTTGAAAATAGCTAGATATAACCATAAGTTCTATGCTAACAGTTTCTTCGATTGCACTTCTCGCTTGTGGAACTCACTTCTGGCTTCCTGCTTCCCAGTTTCATCTTAAAAAAAATTTAAATGCAATTTCAGTCATTATCTTCTGTCTTTTTAATCCCTGTTCTTTTATTGTCTTCTCTCCTTAATACTAGCTTTTCTCCTATTCTCTAAAACTCAATAACCCCTTGCATCTTAGTGGCTTTATTGCCTTGCTTGGAGTGAAAATTTTTTTTAAAAAAAGTGAATATTATATTTGATTAATTATAAGCTTATAGCCATATCATATTGAAACACTGGTTCTTGTACAATCACCTAAGTTAAGCAACATTAAGCCTGGTCAGTACCTAGATGAATGACCACTTAAGAATACTAGGTACTTTAAGATGGGATGTGCAATGTAGTGTAATGAATAATGTTTTAAAATTGGAAACTGGAAAGTCAAGTTACAATTCTAGTCAGGTTTGTTATATTCACTTATGTGCAAATACCCTTAGGAAGGATATAAATTCAACTCTTCCCCCCAGCTATGGGTTAATTAGTAGGTCTAACATCAGAAAATCTTCATTATCTCCAAAAATTTCTTGCAATCTAAAAATATTTTCTAGTTTTATATCCTCTGCAAAAGATTGATAAGCTGTAAAAAACAAATCAGTCAATCAATCATTTACTTCTGGCTGTCTTACAATCTATTTTTAAGGAAAAGCTTATTACAATTCATCTTTAGGCAAGTTGCAGCTGGAAAATCAGTGTTACATAATTTATACTTATTCCCAAAATTGTTAATACGATATTCATTTAGAAAAGAATTATTTTTATCAATTCAAAAATGTTTTGGTGCTTTAAATAACCTACAAAGTGTTGAAAAACCATAAAACAAATCATCATCAATAAATGTGAAAGCTTGATAAGCTGTATAAAACAAATGAATTAAATTATTATAAACTGATAGCCAAAAGAAAAAGTCTTTCAAACTTTTACTTGTAACTTGAATATATGTGACTACTAGCATGGAAAGTGGTTGGACGATCTGCATCTTCTGGTTCCATCAGGTCTGATGTTCATGGTTAGGATCTACCATGCCACTTATATTGTAGCAAAGCACCCACATCCCCTCTGTATTCCATCAGTGAGAAATTCCATTCAAACAGCTTCTTCCTGCAAATCACTACCCTATAGAACAGACTCCTTAGAGGATGTTTCCCCGATCACTACAATCTTAACCTGTTCAAGTCTAGAGTCAACCATTATCTTCCCCTCTTATCTATATAAACTATCCCTTATCATAACCCTTTACCTTGAGTGCTCCCCCCCAACCTTGTACAGGGTGAAACTTACTGTAAAAAAAAAAAAAAAAAAAAAAAGAAGACTAATTTCAGACTTAAGTCAATTTTGGGCTCCATTTACCTCCAGAAGAAATTTACCGGTTTTAGTAGTAGTAAGCATCCGTTTATCTCACAAGATAAAGGTAGCATTCTGATTGGTCAAAATTCAATCCTTTGGTGGTGAAACTGGACTGACCTATCCTGGGCAATGGTATATGGAGGCCTTGCCTTGCCCAGACTACATACCTCCCTCCTCTTGGCTGTACCAACAAGATCCAAAGGAATACAGAGCATTACAGGGCAGAAAGTTGTCAGTGTTGATAGCCAACTGCCTTCAGGGGTCCAATATGGGTTTTCTATATGGATTTACTTTCATAGCCATTTCCATGTTTGGATATGACCACAAGGCAATAGAAAGTTAAAATCAGTGTTTTCCTTCCCTGAAATGGACTACTGTCTTCCTGGGCTGTTGAGATCTATCTACTCACAGCAGCTGGTTATGAGTTTTCTACCTTCACCCATTCTCCAATTTGGAGCTGGACTTAGTTGGCAGAGGCTATTTGAGACGCATCTCATGGAAGCATTTTATCGACAGTAGGAGCTTGTCATCACTATCACCCCTGGCAACTTTTGGAATATATATAGTGAAAAAAAATAATGCAAATACAGCTTTTTAAAAAACAAGTATGAAATTTCGGAATTACATATTTAATTTATGAAGTATATTAGACAATATGTAAAAATTGTTAGGTTTTTGTGAATGAATACAGTTTGTAGCTAAATTTTTCTTTATTTCTTGAAAGCTATTGAATTGTTGGTAGCTACTGCTACTGATGATGTAATATGGTAAGTAGTGATTAGTCATCTCTGTACAGTATTGACAAATCAGCTGCTAGTGAGCATCCCCCCACTCTACACATACACACTTGCATTCAGCAGCCCAATCTGCAATGTACACATTTCCACCTGTCAGTATAAAATGAGGTCTATTACCTATCAATGATACATGTATGCAAACAAAACATTCCATCAGTGTCAGCTCTAACAACCTGTAGTCTATTAACTTTGTTGGTTGGGTGTAGGGGTAAATGATGTTTTTGTGTGTTTTGTAAGATAATCTCCTAAACAAATTTATTTATGTTTATATGAATAGAAAAGAGGAAATAGGGAGTTAATATTTAAGCTTTTTTTTCTTGTTTTGGTTTTGTTTTTCCTTACTGACTCCTTTTTCTAATTTTTTATTTGTCTGCTTAGTTGCATGTTAATATATGAGCTACTATAGTGTTTATGTTCACTTTGCACTCCTATCCTTGGCAAAGGCATGAATTCATGCCTCCCTTGCATTCTATTTCATCACTAGATATTGTGACAAAAACAACCCTGTCACTGGCATGCCGCAATGGTAGACAAAAAGGAGAGTAGCTAAGTCAGCATCTGAGCAAAAAAAAAATGTTTTCTCAAAGCTAACTTAGTGACTGAGACAGAACCATAAAAAGCTATTCAAGTGGCAACAAACTAACATTTTTTTACATTTTGCCTGTCTCTGGGAGACTAAGAGATCCACTGCCTTTCGGGAAGGCTTTTGCCTGCACCTTAAGACTGACTGACCTGCACTCAACTGCCATTAGCACAGGACCTTTCTCCACTTCAGTTTTCAAAGGTCTCATTTGAATATTTGCTATTACTTCCTTAGTCAACCTTGACAGAGCTCAATGTTTTAACAATGGAATGGAATGAAAAAGGAAATGTAAAATATCAGATTGTGTTCATTTTTCAGGGTTTTTATACTCATGTAACCTTAATTTAATTCCAGTGTTCTCACGTTTGTTGAAACCAATTTCAAGTCACTCAAAATTTGTTCCAGCAAATGTCAGAAAGCCAGAATTAAACCAAAACAGTTGTATAAATAAGCACAAACAAAATCCTTGAAGACAGATGTAGTAACATTCAAAAGTACTTGAAAAAAAATAATATAAAATAAAAATACATACATACATACATACATACACATATATATATATATATATATATATATATATATATATATATACATACACACACACACACACACACAAACAAAAAGCAATTACTTAATTGGAATGTAATTTTAAGTAAATGCAAGTTATCATCCATTCTGTTGAGTACAGTGCTCAGTATCCTGAGGATAAAGACACTTATAGTACAATGCTATGTTTTTCTTAGATCTTATTAAAATGTGACAAGTATATGTGTAACTAAAAGTTTCACGGTCTGTGAAGCACAGACAGATTATTTTGTGTGTTCAGTCACTGTGAAACTTTTAATTATGCATTTCACCTTTTGATAAGTTTTTTTAGAAAAATCAAAGTGGTAAAAGAATAATAGAATGGCAATAAAAACCAGCAAGTCTCTATCTTTCTCACCTTTATCTTCATCCCTTCCCCTCGTCCTCACCCTTTTTCTCTCTGGCTTTCTTAGCCACCACCTTTTCTCCTACATACCTTCTTTCCCCTTTTATTCCTTTCTCTTGCTCCCCCCCCCAGTTCTAATGTCATATAGAAATGAACAGATGAGCTTTTGATGACTCTTACACATGCATACACTCATTGGCAAACCTTGTTGCCATGTATTGGGGTGCTCATAGACATTTCCTTCTTTATCAAATGAGTTTTATGTTGGATCTGAAAAGACATCCACAGCTACCACATGATAGGGTAGGAGGGTTCAGGAGATGAAGAGATCTGACTTTTCTTTGGGCTCTCTTCATCTCTTCTATTTGTCTTTTGGTGTTTTCGAAGGATGTTGTTTTTTTTGGTGGACTGCTCTTCTCCAATTGGTTCTTTCTGCAGCTTCTGTCTCCCAATTGCCCAGATCAATTTCTGTCCTCTGCAAGTTGTTTTTGAGCTGATCCTTGAATCGACAACATGAGACTCCATGTGGTCTCTTGCCAGATGTAAACTCCGAGAAGAGGATTTGTTTGGGTAGGTGGATGTTTGGCATTCAGACAAGGTGTCTGGCTCATCGAAGTAGGTGTCGAGTCATGAGAGTTTCTAGGCTCTCTATCTTGTGTGGAGAACAACTTTGTTAACACACACACACACACACACACACACATCTATTATAATATGATAAAAATCTAGTTTTACAGTATGCATATGTAAATATAAAAGTGGACATTGAGATCAACACCCAGTGGTGACAATTGACCTGACAATTGTTTTTAAGCATGAAACAGGTTGTCACTGCTATTTGTTCATCTCAGTGTCCACTTATATATATATATATATATATATATATATATATATATATATATATATATAAACTAAAGTACCAAAAAATGAGTTATTTCGTAATGTGTGGCTCTTCCCTTTGCCTGAATAAATGAGCTACTATAGTGTTTATGACAGGATATAGTCTGAGGTACTGCAGCATTTATCTGAGTATATATATCTTCAGAGCTGTCTATAACTGTGTTATTGTGTGCAGCTATAGGGAATTCAGTGAAGTCTTCAACATGTTCAGTGGGCTTTATGTCAAATGTAACCGGGATGCAAATTTTCTGCAGTAAGCTCTGTATATGTTGCACCTGTTTCACTCATGGTTCTTAGAAACTCTGACAGAGCATACACCATACCATTGCAGAACTACCACCATATTGCACAATATCCTGCTGATCAATAACCTGTGCCTCTTACTCTGTAGCCCTCTACCTCCAGTGGCTCTTAGACCTTGTACAGCATGAACATCATTGAAAAAAAATAAAATAAATAACCTTATATGGTCTCTTCAAAAGCATTCAACTGCCTGTCTAAACAAACTGGAAACATTGACTCCTTTGATCAATACTAGTCTTCCATTGTCTAATGCAGCATTTCCCAACCTTTTTACCTTTGTGGAACCCTTGAAATAGTTTTCATGTCTTCAGGAAACCCTCCATAAAAATTATTATATACCATTTTTAATATCTATCACTTTTATATTGTAGTTCACATGGTAAACATACATTTACAATGATTATTATAATTTTAAATAATATAAGAAGTTGAAGCATTTATTATATAATAACCAAGGATTTTCCAACAATATGCTATACATATATAGTAAAATTACAAATATAAAATTAAACAAAGATTACTCAAAAATTCAGTAATCTATTTATCACTGTTTCTCATGTAATCCCTAGCAACCAGTTGTGGAACTCTATGGTTCCCAAGAACACTGGTTGAGAAACATTGGTCAAATGGTAATGTTTTCTGAATTAGATGAGTCATAGTATTCTTATTGGCTAATGGCTTCAAAACCCTATATAATGTAGCCTGTACATTGACTTTCTGATGTGGAAAAGGGGAGATAGATCTTCATCCTCTATGTGCTATCTCCCTTCATGACATGGGCAATTATGGCTTTCCACAACATTCTCTCCTTTGTAACCCTTAGTAAAATTTGTATTTTTGCTCTATCTTCTAATCTGCCGACCATTTACACAAGCTTATTAGGTAGGTTATGTGCTGCTTTCCTGTCTACCTCTTGCCTTCAGTGTCATGTGAGTATCAAATTTTCCAAGCCCTCTTTCCTCATGTGCCCTAGAAATTTCATCTATCTCTTTCTGATGCTACATATAAATGTCCCTTTTTTTTGCTTCTATTTTCCCTAAAACTTTGTCGTTGCTCATGTGTTCAGTCTTTGGTAATATCAGCATCCTCCTGTAGAACCACATTTCTGTTGCTTCAAGTCTCTTGTACATCTGTGATAAGATTGTCCAGCATTCACTGGCATATAGGAGGATCAATTACATAACAGTTCAGTACTCTTTTCTTTGTCTCCAATTACATTTTTCTGCCTCTTTGCAGAGCTTTTGGAAGGCACTTTCACTATCCAAATTCACTTTTAGATTTTGGGGTTGCATTTTCCATCCTCTGTTAAAATACTTTCTAGATATTTATTTTTTTGCACTTTTGTTATCTAGTCATCTTCTTCACATTCTATTGAAATAAGAATTGCATAAGATAAAATTTTGTTCTGTGAATCATTGAAAAAACACAATGGTTTTTCAGAACATCACTTCAAATATCACATATTCTTTGCAGTTTCTTCATTATTAATTTTAGTTTCATGCAAAAAAAAGGTTTTCTGTTAATAAATATCAATATTAAATTGAATATCAATCTTTAATTCATCCTTGGCTCTTTTTAGGAAGTAAAGAAGGTTTTTTTCCATTTCTAGATTATCATAAAGGAATGACAAAATTTCTCTGTTAATGCAACAGAAAATTCCTATTCACAAAGAATTGATAAAAACATAATTATTGCCATTTGCTTAATGTGTTATTTCTATAGTGAATTTAATATAATTCATTTGTATCAATGAAAGCAATGCTTTTTCAGTTGGATATTTTTCCGCATTCATCTTATAACTTGGATTGCTATGGCCAGATTAATTATATTTTTCTTTCGCAATAAAACAAAAAAGAACCTATAATAAAAATGTTTCTGTCATGATTGTTACGCATGAAATTATTGTTTGCCTATAGATAAAATAAAAACACACATCTCTGCCAGATATCATTGAATAATATTGCTGAGTTAAGAAAAAGTCCAATTTTGCAATATGTCTCCTGAAGATAATCAGAAAAATTGATTTTTTTCTTCTATGTGGCATGACCTTTCATGACATGAGCAGTCACTGCTCTCCACAATTTCCTGTCTTTTGTAGCTGTTACTTGTCTTTTAGCTATTCCTGCTAGTTCCTGTTCTGCTAGCCATTTACACTAGGTAGGTTATTTGCTGCTTTCCTCTATACCTCAAGCATTCAGTGTTTTGTGAGTGTCAAATTCTCCAAACACTTTCCTCATTATGTGCTCTAGAAATTTTCATTTTCATTTTTTAAGTGTCCTCTTTGTTTCAATTTTCCTTAAGATTTTGTCATTTCTCCCTGATATACTCTGCTTCCTTCTATAGAACCACATCTCTATTACCTCAATCTTCATCTATGAGAAGATTGTCCAGCATTCATTGCCATATAAAGATAACTGATAATACATGACAGTTCAGCACTCTTTTCTTTATTTTCTAGCAAAATCTTCCTATTTCTTAATACTGTGTTTAACTTTTTGAAGACATATTTTACTATTCCAATGTGCCTTCAGATTCAGTCTTAAAATTATATGATTTGGAAAAAGTTAATGCTTAAATAATCAGTTGGATTAATTTTATGAAAATGATTATGGGGATTAATATTTTCAGAATTCCATGAATATAAAAACTTTTCTGTCTTTTGCTGCTCTTAGTAATTTGGTTCGGTTGTATTTATTATGCGGCATATCAACCTCTCTGGGTTATTTAATGCCAAAGTCTAAATATTTTGTATGCAATTTTATGCCTGTCAACTACAGATATTTTGCACATAATTTTATACTTTCAGGGCAAATGTATATTCTTTTAGATATATAATTTGTAGATAATAAAATGTATTGCTGGTAATTTTAGTATAAAAATGTATTATTTACTTTACTGTTGTGCTGACTGTCATTTTACTATAAAAATATATTACTACACTTTCTTAGTGGACCACCAAACAAAAATCAAAAGACTAAAAGCTGAGATCATAACAGTTCCTACCACCCCAAGTCAGGGTGGACCTGGGAACAACACCAATTAAAAGGTGGTTCCACGCTCCTCAAAACCTCCAATCTCTTGATCAGGGGCCTTGCTGTTGGATGCTCTTCTTAGTAATACTTGCTCCATTAGGATTCCTCTTTCTCTTTCTGGCATCATCCCCTGTCAGAACTCCAATTCTTTAACTCAAACAGAAGTTTTTCCCTTCAGCATCCACAGCTCATATGACAAAAAGAGATCTTAAATATGTTGTGTTGCATACCCACTTCCAGTATACTGTCCAAAATTACCACCTTCTTTGACTAATCAGAAAAGGCACATTCAGTTTTTACAGCAGTTGTTTCTGAGCTGACTATGAAGCTATTGCCAATTTCACCCATGAAGTTAGATCCAGTGTGGTTGGCATTAACAACAGATACCACAGCATGCTGACTTAAAACCAACACCAAGACACTTCCATCAACAGTAATTCCTCAGCCAGCAATAAAACCAGTCACAGTAGCAGAGACTAACTTTCAACTATCAACGTGATAATCCATGGAATATTTCTCTCACAACTCTATCTCACTTGACTACATATGTGTGTTGATTTTGTCTACATGTCTGTCACCTTGTGTTATACCTTGAACAAACTCTGTCTCCCACAATTGATATATGATAGCATGGAATGAGCAAATGATTGAACCTTGTAGATAACAGGAAATAAAACTCTTTCACTGATCTCAACCATATCTTATTTCCATTTATTGTTTTGTCACTTACACTTTTTTTCTTGTTAACAGTAAGGCTGCCATTACATTTGTATTTGTTCAACCATGCATTTACTCAAACTTGTCAAGCAAGTTACTTACCCCTTTTTCTCTTAACATTAATGCTCCTTGTGAATATTAAATTTACCATACCTACTTTTCTCTTTATATCCCCTAAATTACAGCTCTCTCATTTTGATTGTTAGCAAAAGTTTCTATTCTTAAAACATATTCATTTGCAACATGTTTCAACCATGATAATCTCAATATTTGTGGGTAAAACACATCTTAGTTGCTTCAAACTTTTTCTTAATTTGTACTAAAATTATCCATCAGTAATAAGACATTACAAAACAATTCATTACTTTTTTCATTTTCTTCAGGGCATTTTTCTTTTTATCCCTTAATACCTAGCTTAGTTTCTGAAAAGCATCTTTTACTATTCCTGTAGTCTTTTGAATTTTTGTGACTGTTTCTGTCATTCATTAGTAGACTACCCAGAAAGTTAAATTTCTACACCTGCTTGATTTTTATATCCCTGATGTGTAACTCATACCTTGGGTTGCTGCCTCTTTTGCTCACAACCATGCATTTTTCAACTTGATATCTATGCTGATGACACAACCATTTACTCCTGTCTAAATAGTAAGTCTGATCAGTTCAATAAGGTCAAATTGGTAGCTGATCTAAAAAAAAAATAACCAACAGTCTGTTAACTGTTGAAAAGAGTGGCTTGATAATTTTAATGCCTCCAAAACAAAACTTCTCTTTATCAATCACCTGAAAGACCTCTTCTTGCATCCCATCATCATGGCTGATACTGACCTCCATAAGAGTGACTCATTGCACCTTGTTGGACTAACATTCTTAGCTGATATGAAGTGGAAAGATTATATTGAATCAATTGCTAGGTCTGCTGCTAAGAAAGTTTGTTCACTGTGTTGTGTTAGAAAATTTTTCTCTCCTAAATCTATCTTACATATTTATAAGTCTACAATTCATTTATGCCTTGAAGATTTCTGTCACATATGGTCAGGTACTTCTGCTGTATATCTATAGATTCTTGATAAAATACAAAGAAGAATCAGCAATATTATTGGTCCTGACCTGGTGTCTTGGCTTCAAACACTTTCTCACTGCTGTAATATAGTTTCTCTGTGCATTTTCTATAAATACTTGTATGGTAATTGTTCGGATGAAGTCTTCACAATGGTATTTAGACTTTATGAATTTAAGCATAGTACTAGATTGGCAGCAAGGTCTCATCAATTCACAGTTGAATTGGCTAAATGTAACCATATGTTCTATGCTAACAGTTTCTTTTCTCACACTTCTTGTGTGTGGAACTCCCTTCCAGCTCCATGCTTTCCAGCCAACAAAAATTCAAATGCAATGTCAGTTATTATCTGCTGTCTTCTTGATTACTCTTCTATTGTTCTCACTCCTTAATAATGTTTCACTTTTTTCTTATTCTTTCTCACTCAGTAATCTCTTGTATTGTAGTGGCTTTATTGCCTTGCTTGGAGTGTTATGATGGGAAAAAATTGTCTTAGAATGTTTAGTCCTTTTTGCTTGCTTTCATTGACTCTGTCTCATGGTACTTTCAGTTTTCCTTCTGAATATACAATGAACAGTATCAACTGCATGGCATATATTGTTAGGCTTATATCTAGAGTATGAGTCACTAAGCATAGTTACCAAAACTCAGGTGTATCTGGTTAAATTACAACTCTTTATTATAACATACCTTAACTTAACACCACAGAACATAAACACTGAAAAAGCACAATGGAATTTTTTCATTTTTTTCTTTTCCTAAAGCAATCCTTTTCAGCTAACATTTTTTCAAAGGTTGGCACAATCGCATGAAATGAAGGATAATATTCACAATAAAATATATACTAAATGAGGAGGGGAACTTTGGAACATGATTAAAACAATTTAATCATAAATAATACACAATTAAAATAAGTGATAAACAGAATGTAAAAGGGAAAATTTCTCACATTTAACCCTCCAAACAAACATAGAGAGTGAATAAAATGTTTTTTTTACTTGCACAGATCCAGTTGATATAACTTTATATATTGCTTCAAGAATACACAAGTGATGAGCAGACCAGGCTCTGTACAAAACAGTGGAAAAACTATCTACATATTCAGTGGCACAGTCAGGATTATCAAATATCATGTTGGTCTATTGCTGAATCATGTGCAGACTGTGTCATCCTAGAAGAAAGACTCAAATTCCTTGATTTTATATTGGCTGGAACAGGTCTCCAAATTCATCACATTTTTATTGGCAATGGTTTTGCTGCCAATGTTGTTAAGTGCATGGTTGAGTGTAAAATTAGATGCTTCAAAGAACTGGTAGCTTTTGGTCCCAGTCTTTGTCTTATTTATTTGAAACTGCCATGGCTAGGTAGGAAGCATCAAATGCTTGCAAACAGAGTGTAAGCTTGCATTACATCAGGTTTTTCTACTGTCAACTTACAGGTTTATATATATATATATATATATATATATATATATATATATATATATATATATTTTTTTTCGGTGTACTGTGGGTGGGTGTTTGGTTGGTTGTTTGGTAGACCCAAAGATTTTGCTCTCGTACCCTCAATATCACTCACTTTTTAAAAATTCCACTAATTTCTGGGCCATCTTCTTCACAATAGACAGGACAAACAGCTATCATAAGATGGGTCCTAATTTGTTTTAATAATTACACCCCTTTTTCACACGTTTTACCTTGATTTTGATGATCAAACAACCCAAATTTTACAAAATTTTAACACCTTGGCCATTCCACACCTAATTGGTAATAATTACACATGATTACTTTATATTTCTATTTCACAACAATCAAAGAGTTCCTATAATATCAGACTAATTAATAGGAATTCAATTAATGCAATCAGATACCACGGATGGGGTATAAATAGGAGTACTTTTCTTTGGTTGATCATATTCAATTTGACTGGCTAACAGTAAACATCAAGAATCTCTCATAAATAAACAAATATAAATAGCATGTCGTAATTAGGGGTCATAATCGAGTATTGCAAGAGGAAGTACTTTTGAGGATGGTTAAAATTTATTGTATAAAAAGTCTGCTGCAAAACACTGAAATAAGTTGAAATTTTTTTTGTTATTTTTGAATTAGGCATGTAAATTTAGAACAAAAACTAACTGTTCAGGAAATTTTTATTAGATATTTAGTGCAGAATTTAAAAAGCAAATTACCCGAAATTTCTTATGGAATCATTGGCATAAATTAGTATCATTTTTTGAGGTTCTTTTCTAGTCATTATCTATGGTATATATCATGAAAAAGCGCAAATAGAGCCCAAAAATCAGGTAGGTGTTCAACCTCTTAATATTAAACCTACTGTAAATCACTTGCAGCATAGGTTGGCCATCTTAGACCCCAAGACCCATGCTATAGCAGTGGATTACTGTTTATATATATATATATATATATATATATATATATATATATAAATTAAAAAAAAAGTTGTCCATGTGCTACTTATAATATGTAAAATAATAATAAAACTTGTTTTATTAACCAACCTGTCTATTTTACATATATATATATGAGGTCATTCTATAAGTTCTGTCCAAAATATTATATATGTAATTTCAATCAAATGACACTGATTGCTAATCATATGAATTTAGAAACCTTTAACTGAATATAATTTCATTTTACAAAATAATTTGGCTGAATTAATTACTCAAATTAGCCCCTGAAAGATGGTAGTGTCAAAGAAGCATTTAAGACACATAATGCTTTATGAGTTTAAAAAGGGAACTCTGCAGCAAAAGCAGCTCAAAATATTCACTCAACTTATAGAGAAGAATTCCTGAATGAAAGAACTTGCAGAAGATGGTTTGCCAAATTCAGAAGTGGAAATTTCAGCCTTGAAAATGAAGACCAAACAGGATGTCCAGTTGAGTTTGATGATGAGCTCCTTGTAGCATCACTTGAAGAAAATCCTGTAGTATCAGTTGAAAAATTGGCAATGAAGATTCGTTCAAACCATACAACTGTTCATTGTTATCTTCAACAACTTGGAAAGGTTCATAATCTTGGAAAATGGGTGCCTCATGAATTGGCTTAAGTCAACCACAAATCTATTCTTCTCTTCATTTTCGTGAATTCATCTTGCCCTTTTTGATTAGACTTGTGACTGGTGATGAAAAATGAAATTTTTATCAAAATGTTAAATGTCGTAGACAGTGGCTTGGTAATGGAGAAATGGACCAAACACAACTGAAAAGCGAACTTCATGCACAGAAGGTTCTTCTCTCAATTTGATGGGATTGCAAAGGAATGATTCACTTTGAGTTGCTACCAACTAATGCAACAATCAATGCTCAAGTCTATTGTCAGCAATTAGAGTGTTTGAACATGTCTTCGAAGAAAAAAAGACCTATTTTAGTGAATCAAAAAGGAGTGGTGTTTCATCAGGACAATGCACAACCCCACTTTGCAAAAATCACATCCCAGAAAATTGAAGAACTTGGCTGGAAAAACATGTCATCATCCACCTTATTCTCTTGACCTTGCTCCTTCAGATTACCATTTGTTCCATACTTTACAAAATCATTTGGATGGATTAGCTCTCAAAAGCCATGAGGAGCTCAAAAGTGACATTTCAGAGTTCTCTTCAAAACCAAAAGAGTTCTTTATTAGTGAGATTAAAAAGCTTGTAAGCAGATGGAAGGAAGTCATAGATAATTATGGAAACTACATTGATGAATAAATTTCAATAAAATGTAAGATTATTCAAAATCTGGACAGAACTTATGAGATGACTATATATATATATATATATATATATATATATATAAAATGTGCATGCAAAATTTCCTAAAATTAATTTTTTTTTTCTTTTTAGTTAAGGCTGAGAACCTTTTAGCACACCCTTTTATGATTATATTATTTAATTTCAGTTCAAAAATTTCTTTGTTAGTATTTTACTTCTTGTATAATGTTTGAGGGAAATATTTCAAAAAAATATCTAAGAAAACTTTTGACAAACTTTCATTTGAAGATATGTGTGTAACTATTTCAAATCTGACATTAAATATATTTTGTATTCCCTATTATGACATTTCTCATTATCATGGACTTTTAACAATAAAAATTATTTTACTTGGTTGAAAATTGAAGATTTGATATATGAACTGTTAACATAAAGATGTTTATCATTTATAAAGCAATGACTTTCATGGTTAAAACTAAAAACAAATCAACTACCATTACACACTTTTTTTTTATTTTTATTGTTTTTAAAATCGTTAATCATAACATAAAAATTAGGTAACCTTAACTGGAGATGACTGATCACCAGATTTAGAATTAATTGTGGGATGATCATAACCGATTGAAAAGAGTTGACATTTTCCATATGATGGTTTAACACATCCATCTACTCACTAACATTTCTGATGAACTATATTTAAAGTTAAGGCAAGGGAACTTGACTTTCATTTTAGTACTCTCTTTGTGCTCTCTCCTTTCTTTCTGATCATGATTCTCCACAGCTTCCTGACTATTGCTACTCTCAGAAATACTTGTTTTCTTTTTTTTTAAAGCCTCTCTCTTTGTAGTTTTTGTTCTGTTTATTTGTTCATACCAATAAAGTAAGGTTTTCTCTATGTGTCATGTCTCTTCAGGTCGTGAGAAACCCTAGCTCTCCACAGCTTCTTGACATTTTTTTCCAACAATACTTCATTCATTGTTTTTGTGGTACTTATTCCTCTGTCAGGTCCTGAGTATGACAATAAACTACATCCAGCAACAAGACTTCTTATTGGAAGATTAGAGGTTTTGAGGAGTGTAGAATGTCCTCATAATTGCTGTTATTCCCAGATCCATCCTGACCCAGGGTGGTAGCACCTGTTAGGTTCCCAGCTATATAAATAAATTTAAGGCAAATAGTGAAATCACAAATGAAAGCAAAACAATATGAAAGTATAAAAATACATTTTTATATAAAATTACCAATAACACCTATTTATAGTAAAATGCCCAACAATATATTTTAAAGCAAAATGATCAGCAATACATTTTATGGTTGAATGACCAACAATACATTTTATCTGTAGTTGAAGGCATGAAATTGCATTTAAAATATTTAAATTTCACCATTAAATAACCCATAGAGTTTTATATGCTGCTAAACAAAATTAACCAAGCAAATATTCCTCTGTCCATTTGATGAAACTAGTAAAATAAATAGCTGCTTTCCTATGCTTCTCTTGCTATCCTTTGAGTATCAAATTTAATAAGCTCTTCTTCCTCCTCAGATATATCAGACATTTCAATTTTTTTCATTCTAATTTCTTAACAGCAGTTTCTTTGTCATTCATATTCTCCTCAAAATTACCCTGTTTGCATTGTGTTCTATTGGTAGTATCATAAACATTAGAACTATATCTTGATTATTTCACATCTTTTCTTTACTTGTAATGAAATTATCCTGTATTTACTGCCATAAATGGGGTTCTACATTTTCATTACTTTTTGATAAGTATCTTTAGTTCTCTCTTTTGCTAATGGGCTTTACCAAAAAAGTTACAAATAAATTTTAATGTGGAAAATAAATACAAATTCTTTGCAGGTTTTTTCTCTTAATACAAATGCATTACACATATATCTTGTTAATAATGGGGAAAATATTTTTTTAAAATATCCATTTTTTTTTAATTAACCAGCAAACAAAATAGATTAAAAATTTAATTCAAGTTGTTGACTGCAGAAAAACAAATTCACAACATGCATTTTTAGGATAATTGATTTCAATGCATTCAGTGTGTTTCAATTATTGTTTTAATTATTAACACTGTTTCAACATTCTTTTTAAGGTATTCAAAGCCAGATGGATCAAAAAAATGTTTTTCTTTTTAAAAGAATGGTGTTCTAACATAGTTTTGGCAAAAACCTTAAAGACAAAAAAAAAATCACAAGACTTCAATAACATTGTCAGAAACACACATGCATCATTAAAATACATTCTTTAATAAAAAAATATTTGTAAAAAGATAGTAAAAGTGTGTTTGTTGGCAAAAGGATGTTTTTTAAATGATGTATTGTAAAAATTGATTGAGGAGAGTGAAGAGTAAGAATCTTATTTTTAATGGCACCAGAACAAATATTCATGGTTGATAAAATTCTTTTATCCTTTATTTTAAAAAGAAATAGCTGATATTTTATTTCCTCTCTTTGTTATAGAGCTGATAAAGTGTAAAATGTTCAGTCAGCATTACATTAACTCAAGTTTTATGCCATTGTTTTATATATTACGACTATGGATTTTCCATTATTTTAAAGGATTGTGTCTTCCATCTGTTGAGGATTCACAATCTGTATGATAACTAGCAAAGATACCCCACATTGCTCTACTGTGGTATCATCCTGGATATGATGATAAATTACATCTGGCAACAAGGTCTCTGATCAGGAGATTGAAGGATTTGAGGAGCCTGAAACCACCTCTTACTTGCTATTGTCCTCAGGTCCATCCTAACCGGGGTGGTAGCACCTATTAGGGCCCCTACTATGGGTAAAATAGTGAACTTCCAAACAAAAATCAGTACATTTTTATAATAAAATGAGGAACAATACATTTTTATAGGAAAATGACAATCAATGCAACACTAAAAAAATATAAAAATACATTTTTATAGTAAAATTACCAACAATACATTTTATGATCTGCACACTATATATCTAAAAAATACTCAAAAAGTATAAAATTATGTACAAAATCTATTCAGTTGATCAATAGATTGAACAAAGCCAGTGCGCTTAAACTCTCGGTCATGGTGACTTGTGACTTCATGCTAACACAACTATTGACTGTTCGCAAATAGTTTTGTCAACCCAATTTCACTCACAAGGTTTGAGTCAAACTGTGCTATGCTTTTTAGGCTCTTTCCAAAGGTGCTACATGCTAGGATCACCTCCCCAAAGTGGATCATATCAAGAAGTCATCTTCCTAATAAATTGACTCATTCAGTAATGTCCTATTATGATTCCATGTGGCCAAGTGTTTAGAACATCAAATCATATATATAGACTTAATCCAAATATAAAATTTGTAACTTAGCTGATTGTTATATATATATATATATATATATATGCTTTTAGAGTAGCATTCACCCTGTACAAGACCCAGGGGCCACTTGAGGTAAAGTGTTATGTTAAGGGTAGTTTATATGGATAGGAGAAGCTAACAATTGACACTAGACAGGTTAAGATTGTAGTGATTGGGCAAATATACTCTTAGGAGTCTGTTCCAGTGGTTTGCGAGAAGAAGCTGTTTGAATGGAACATACTTCTCACTGCTAGAATACAGCAGGAATGTGGGTGGTTTGGCAGGTTCTAGCCATGAAGGTTAGACCTGGCGGAACCAAGAAATGTAGTTTGTTCCAAGCACTTTCCATGGTAGTAATAACAGAGTAGTGAGAGACTCACCACATCCTGTATGTGAGAGAGAGGTTGGAGGGTGGAAAATAATTCTTCTCCAATGACTCAGAAATTCTTTTGAACTCTATCAAGACCAGAAAGTGAGGTCTGGAGACATATATCTCCATACCCTGATTTCATTTAATAAATTTTGGCTAGTGGACTCTTCAGCTTGCCTTAGGTATATGTGTATGTTACATTTAGTAATCTTAATATTGTTTTTAATTTATTATCCAAAATGAATCATTGTTGCTTGATCCGTGAAAAAAATAGAAATTGGGAAAAAAATTGGATTACCAGATGTAATGAACACATGAGAACTAGTTAACTACTGAAAATGCAAGACAAAGATGCAGATTTTCCATAACAATAAGAAGAGTTATTAATATATCTGACATTGTTTTGACACCTGAACCTCTTCTTTATATACTTGTTGTTAACACAATGTTTTGTTGTCAGAACACACATGTATTTTAAAGATGCATGTGTTTTATGACTTTGTTATTGAAGCTTAAGGAAATGTCATGTTAACAATAGCAGGCATATGATAGTTTCAATTGTCTAAACAATGTTGGGTTTATAAAGGTGAAAATTTTAGTCCAAATGATTTGTCAAATAATGACAGCATTCTATCTCACAACTTCCAACAACATATGTCACATCTTGAGACAGCTTTATTTGTCTTTCCTTTTCTTTTCTGTTTTTTTTTTTCTACTCTCTAAAATTTTTACAGATTTTTGAAGAAATCAAAAAAATGTCATAATTCTCAAATCACTGACTATAACTTCAACAATGTTCTTTTTTTTTTTTTCAACAAGACTAGAATTCAGGCTATATATTGATACCAATCTCTATAAGAAATGACCACTAAGAACATCCCCTTCCAAAATTTATAGACAAATCTTACAGATGCATACTGGAATTTCTTCCTAACCAATAAAAATGGACAATTCTTGAACTCATACCCCATGTTTTTGTTCTTTCTTGTCTTGAAGTCGGAACACTATAACCACTTGATGGCATCCTTTTGCATGTAAACACAATTTTTACTTTGTGAAAATTTTGCCTTATTACTGTTGCTTTTCAGAGTTTTGACTTGTATATATATTGTTTGCTTAGTATTATTTTGCCCTGTACTACTTTCTTTCTTATTGTTTATTAGAAAGTTTGTCAATTTCATTTGTTGGGAATTAACCCTGGCCAATTCAAATAAATTCAACTGGTAGAAGGCACTTTTCTTGCAGGATTGAGAGAGACACAGTAAGTATCTGTTGAAATATAGAACCAAACTTCAATTATGCATACAAAATACAATACACTACAAAATAAGCCACCATAAGGAATAATGATTTTAACTTCACTGGAAATCTGACCCATATTGGCAGCATGATACTGTTTAGGATCTAATGTAAACTTTTCTACAATATATATTTTGACATGTGAAGAAATGGTTCTTATTAAACATTGTTACATATTATTGAGCAAGTATCTTCTGGGTAGAAGGGGATATTTTTTTGATTGAAGCTTTCACATTTTTAAGAACTCTATATACACCAGAATATATTTATACTAAGAAATGTTCAGGGAAGGCTTTGTCTTGTTCAAAAAAGTGTTTTAAAAACAAATTGTGCCTAGGACCTGGAAGAGAGTTACACAAGCAAAAAATGCAATAGAAGGAACTGTTAGCATTGAACTTACAGTGCCATTTAGACATTTCAAATATAAAATGATGAGACCTTGCTGCTAATCTCATACTGCACTTAAATTCATAAAGTCAAGGTACCATGGTGGTAAGTTCATCAGTTTTGATGAAATAAATGTAAGTTGCAGTATAGAGGTTAAAAGTTAAACTGTTATAACATGTTCGTTCATAGGCTAAAATAACAGATTACATATGCACATTTACTCAAACATGTATCATCATCATGGTTGTTATCATCATATTTTTTGACCTTTGTACCCTCAAAGTTTCTTCCAGTACCCACCATAGTTGATAACCTTCCAGGAATTTGAAACTGAACCATTTATTTAAACTACAGTGGTAGATTTTTGTGACAATCACAGCAAAGATCAGAACACTTTACACTGGTAAATCAATATGTAATAATTTTTCATTTCAAAAATTCAAACAAAAATTTTCTCTTTCTCTTTTTTCCATGTTTGTATCTATAAATTGGCAAAAGGTCATTTTGATTCATAATGTTCTGAGGAGGATGGAAATTAGAAAAACAAAATCAAAATATTAACAAAATAACCAATAATTCTTATTTGTTGGTCAAATATGGTCAGCTCAGTCAATATTATAATTGCTGTTTTGTTATAGTTCAGTTATTTATTTATTTATTCTTTCAATCAGAACTTCAAATTTCTAGAATGAGTCCTGCCTGTATTTTCATTAATATTTTTAATATTTTAAATTCAGTTGATTATTTCCTATATCTTCTGTTCTTTTTTTATACTTTAGCTTGCAATTATTCTTGAGAAAAACATAGAAGAAATTCTGAATCTGGACCTTCCTTTTTCACCAGCATCGATCTATTTCATTAGAAATAAAATTATCTCCATGATATTGTATATTTACATATGAGTTGCCATCAGATGTACTTGTTGGATTGCATTATATGTTGTATCATTACTAAATAATTGAATTTGTACACCGTAGTTGGTTGAATTGTATCATTGTTAATATTGTTTCACCCACCGACGAAGCAGAAGCTATAATAATTCAATTCCTTTACCTCAGTACTTATCTGATCTCTCATAGACATCTCTACAACAGCCCAATCCATTTCCACTAATTAAAGTGTGTGGTAGCCCAGAAAAATCTTTTTGCTTCACAATGAATATCCATGAAGGAAACATTTATTTTTTGTTAGCCATAAAATTATTTTTCACCATGAGTTATTTTGCATTATTAATAATGCAAAATAACTCATGGTGAAAAATAAAAAATAAACATTTTTATTTGTATTTTTATAACTATTTTTAAAATGAAAAATGTTTACAGGAATAAACTTCAGAACAGAAAATCTTCCATCACAAAAACATTTTAGTTTAAATCTTTTAGTTTTTAATCATTTCACCCTAAGAAAGGCAATGAAGCCACTAAGATACAAGGAGTTACTGAGTGCTAGAGAATATGGGGGAAAAATTATTAAGGAGAGTAGACAATAAAAGAACAGAATATCTTCCATCACAAAAACATTTTAGTTTAAATCTTTTAGTTTTTAATCATTTCACCCTAAGAAAGGCAATGAAGCCACTAAGATACAAGGAGTTACTGAGTGCTAGAGAATATGGGGGAAAAATTATTAAGGAGAGTGGACAATAAAAAAACAGGAATTAAGAAATAAGACATATTTTTATTTTTTTTAATCGTTTTACCTCAAGCAAGGCAGTGAAATCAGTAAGATACAAGAAGTTAATGAGTGTAAGAGAATATGACAAAAATAAACATTAAGTCAAAAAGAACAGGAATTAAGAAAACAGAAGATAATGATTGACATTGCATTTAAATTTTTGAAGGTAAAAGTTGACTGGGAAGCAAGAATACAGAAGAGAGTTTTACAAGCAAGAAGTGTGATAGAAGAAACTGTTAGCATACAATTTCCGTTTAACTATAGTCATTTCAATTGTAAAATGATGAAACCTTGCTGCTAATTTAGTACTGCACTTAAATTTGTAAAGTCAAGTTACCAAAGAGGAAAGTTCAGAACAATTACCATAGTAACATAGCTTCCCTGTACCTTTTCTAGAAAAAGTACAGGGAAGCTATGTTATGGTAGTGGGAAAGTAAATGAATCTGAGATGTTAAGGTGTTTTTTAAAGTAAAGCAGGGTGGCCCCAAACTTTTTACCTATAGTGTATATCAACAACTTGTAAAATCTATAAAGAATATAAGATTCAAACATTTGCAGATGATGTAACCTTATATTACACATTCACTTCAAACATTTGTCATATTTATCATACAATTAACATGCACCAATATGGCCAATTTGTAATACATGCTTAAATTGCACTAACATTTCTGAATTAAACATACATACACACATACACTGTGGTGTCATAAGATATACATCTACACAACCAATGAAAACAAAATATGTGTTAAAATTGATACATACATAAATACTAAAACCATAAGATATACACTTGATATATACACAACCAATGAAAACAAAATATATGATTTCAAAGTTGATACATGCATAAACACTAACATGATAAAGTATAATACATAAACTCTAACATCAGAAGATATATATTTTATATCCGCACATACCAGTGAATACAAAATGGCATAAAAATTTAAAATTGAAACCAAACTCTGCACTATTCCATTTCCAAACCTTTTTAATGAAGAATTAAACATTCACAGAGACACCATGAGTTCTACACATGATGTTTGCAACAACAAAATTGATATATACTCACTAACACCATAAAATAAATATGTGACATCTCTATAACTAATGAAATTGAAACAAATCTTCCCAAATTTCTAATAAAGCTAAATGAATAGCAAGACCTGTTAAATTCATAAAGATTTCTCTATTTATCCCTTATTTAATCTACTGTCAGGCTACAGACTTATTGATTTTATCTTGTACATGTATACATAAAATTACATATAACTTCAGACATTTGTGTGCATTTTTATGTCTTTGCATATTTCATTACTAATTTCTTTGTTACCTGCCAAAAAAGGTGGGTCCAAAGATCGACCATTCCCTTGATACCACCATTACTGTATACACTTTTGATTCCCTCAGCAATGTTTATTTACAAGATTATAAAATATGTGAATCAAGTGCAATGTGATATTTATTATTTACTATTTAGAAAGAAGTAAATTTGAAAAGAAATCTTTTTATTCAAAAATTAATAAAAAAAGTTACAAAATTATCAAAATATGTAAATGAACTACAATGCAATATTTATTATTTGCCATTTTATAAATAACTATGAAAACAAATTTTTTTAAAGTAAAACCAAATAAACATTACAGACATTCTGTAATTATACACAAGGAAAACTTTGTCCACCCAATAAATAGGGAGATACACACTAAAATATTAAGTGTTTGTGATCTCACCTAAAATCTAAAATTAAAAGAATGTTTAGTTCAGAGGAAGAGATGCTCTCAACCCATTTTAGTGAATTTATGTCGCAAGAGGAACTAAAAGAAATTACTCGTCATTATGTTTATTTCAATTTTCTTGTTCACAGACATTTCTATGAATAAAAAATTTCTTTTCATATTTCTTTCTTTTATAAAATGGTAAATAATAAATATTTCATTATAACTGGTTCACATATTTTTATAATCTTGTAAATATAAGATCATTCTTATAAATAAGCAAATAATTAAATTGTGTTTTCAGTTTTGTTTTCAATTTTCAAGAATACAGAAAATGTATAAATCCACTTTCACATCATTGCTTTTTAAAACAATAAATATTGCTGAGGGAGTTGAAAGTGTATACAGTAATAACAGTGTAAAGGGAATAACTGTTCATTTTTTGTGAGGGGGACATGAAGGGTAATCATTGCCCATAATTTTTAGTTTTATCTGTCATCATAAACAATCCTGATTCCTCTTTTCCTTTAGTGTAAATGTAGTTATTTGACATCTGATGTTGGGTTTCTTTAGACCAATTTTCTTAGTTATGTGCTCAACTCTTATATTAACAAGCCTTGTTTATGTTTTATTTATAGAAAAGACTTCTCTGTTTCTTTTCTATAAATATTTTCATGGTTTATTCTTCTGATGAGATTTCCTCTCTGGTACCTAGATTTTATAAATGTAAGCATACTAGTAGATCAACAGAAAGGTTTTATCACTTTACAATTGAAATATCTAGATGTAACCATAAGTTCTATGCTAACACTTCTTGCTTATAGAACACTATTCCAGCTTATTGCTTTCCAGTCAACTTTGACCTTCAAAAATTTAAATGCAATGTCAGTTGTTATCTTCTGTCTTAATTTCTGTTCTTTTACTGTCCTCTCCCTTTAATCATGTTTTCTTTTTCTCTGACACTCAGTAGCCACTTGTGTCTTAGTGGCTTTATTGCCTTGCTTGGGATGAAATGATTAAAAAAAATGTGTATCATGAATCCAAATCTCAATGTGAATATATCATTTGAGCCTCCAATCTGATCAGCTACAAATGATTTACATTAAAACTTTCTTTCCAACATATTCCATTTTGAAGGGATTTATTTAATGTTTCCTAAATATAGATATTTTTGAATGTTGTTTGTATTTAACAAGTTCCTTGGTAGTTACTTTGCTATTCATAGAATTTAATGTTGTTGTCAATGTTATAAAATTCATTAGTACAAGACTGCTGAATGGAATGGCATTTTTATTTCTGATTACTAGATTCATTATTTAGTAAAGCTTCTCAATGTTCAATCATTGCAACCCTCTTTTGACAGGAAATCGTCTACATTTTCCCCTTCATCAAAATGGACAAATTAGTTTCACAAGAGATCTGAACATTTCATCATAGTGGTCACTTGGAGTAAAGTTTGTCATTTAAAAAAAAAAAAAGAATGAAATACATTATGCAGCACTTATTTCAATTAACATGTTACTTAGAACAATTACATCACTATGTAAAACGTAAAAACAGTCCTAGTTAGCAATAAGATAAGTGACACATGGCTATAAAAATGCACAGCTGATTATTTACAGTTAATATGTTTAAATAATGCACTGACTATTGTTTGTGTCCTGTGGCAATAATTGTAAGTAAAATTATACACTACAATAAGTTAACCAAGTAATCGTTTTAAGTTTTCTGATCACTATAAAAAAAAAGGATACTGGCTTATACAGACATTTGAAATTTTAATTTAATTCTAATATCTTTCAACCTCAATATTTACACTATTTATATTTGGACTATTGTCCTCATCTTTGTTGTTGTTATCACAGCATTTTGACCATTGTACCCTCTTCCTTTCCTCAGGTGAGGAACAACAGCAGAAACATTGTGATGACAATAGTCCAAATATAAATAGTATAAATAATGATAAATGTTCATCTCAGATATACAGTCAGAAATGACTCCTCAAATAAGAACTTATTTTGATACTAAAACCATATTTGCAGGAATTTATAATTTAAATTTCTGGCATCAAGAATCAACTTTGTTGAATTTTAGCCTCAATTTCAGTCCTCTACAAATTTATATAGCTTCCTGAGTATTGAAATTAAGATGTTTAAAGATGTCTCTCTCTATCTCTGGCTCTCAAAAGAAAAAATGTTATTTATTGGATTTGGTTTAATTTGCTTTATAAAATAATTATAATTAGTTTGGGAGAAATGTCTTTGAAGATGAAATCATCAAAGCTTATCATTATCAATTGTGAGAGTCTGTTTAATGCCTGGTTCATGATGATTCAGACATACTGATCTTTTTAAAAACTGATACATCAACATAGGTTAAGTTTGATGGGATGATTGTTTAATTTCAGTCAAAACTGATGTCATGAGTCAAAACTCTTCTCATTTAAAAGCCAAAGTGAGAAAAAAATAGACAAATAAGAAAAATAAAGTCTATTAAGTGAAATGGATTTTATCTTGAAATGTTTGACAAAATAAATGTCTAACAAGCATTTGTATATATATGATGACTGAAATATATTTAACTCTTTTAATGAAAAATCACTGATAATATATGTTGGAATTTGTCAGGAGTTCAATCCCTGGGTTAGGTAGTATAGTTATCACTATAATTTACTGGAAGAAAGAGACAAGCACTGCAAAGTTAAATAGATTAACAATACTTAACTGGTACAAGATTTCTCCTAAGCATGGGGAACACAATAGGAACAGTATACTCACATAGATTGAATAAAGGGTTTGGTTCAAAATTCTGAGAAGTATGACAGATATAAAGAAGGTCAGCGGATACAAATTAGATGAGGATGCTGGTCTGAATAGAAAGTCATGTCAGTGATACTTGATGACTTTGCAAATCGATTTTAGTTAGAAATATTGCTGAACAGAGGATAATTGAATGCTGAACATTTTTCAAAAGGCAATAACTGTGAAATGCCAGCAACTTGGAACTTGTTATAAAAAAAAAAGTGTGTACTCCAATGTCTGTTAAGCTTGGTATATATTCAAAAGTTAAGTCAAGGGTAGGTACAGGCAAACATTTTGTGACCACACTACATTTCTGAAAAAAACATCTTAAAATGAGTTATTTTTGTACTTTTTAAAGTAAAAGATAATGCAATCTTCAGGCATATGTGTGTTGTGTAATAGCTTGACTATTTAAAATAGTGTGAGTTGTGACTCAACTATTTTAAATAGGTGAGCTACTACATAATGCACATGGCCTGAAGATTGCATTTAAGCATGGAACAGACTGTCAGAACTCAGGATTGATCTTAGTGTATACACACACACATAATATATATATATATATATATATATATATATATATATATATATATTGCATAGGTTTTACACTGGTGTGTGTTTTTTTAGTTATATTGTATTTTTTGTTTGATATTATTTATATTCACATTTTCTTTCATACATAGCATTTTTTAAGTTTATTTTTTTGAGAAATTCACTGGAATGTTATCATATAAAGAACTTTCACTGATTTAATTTGCATTTCTGTTGTTTTAATCTCTGTAAAATGTAGAATTTTTTAAATTTGTATCATTGAATACCTAATTTTCTTACAATGAAGGATACACAGATAAAATTATTTTCCTTTCCAAATATTTTAATCAATTTTTTTTTTTAAAATGTTAAAACTGTTTACTTTATTCTTGTATATAATTTTTTTTTTTTTTTGTTATAACAAAAAAGTTTGTAGTCATTACAGTTTAAAATATCATCCGACTTTACTCAGTGGCCAAACATGATACTGGAGGTTAGGGAATCTTTTTACTTTATTGTACAAAGTGGATAAAACTTGTTAAATCTCTTCAAAAAAACGAAACATTTGACTTCAAAACCAAACTTGGGATTTATGGTTACCCACTTGATTATAGATAAGGAATGGTCATAAAGTAGGTGTATGCATTGGACTTCAATTCCCAAAGTACAATGTGAATGAGATTTCTTAACATTACTTTAACTATATCCAGAATAGCTGCAGATGTTAGGAAATGTCCATCATCCTTTTTTTCTAGTGACAAACTTTAATAACATGCATAATTAGATGTGTATTTACAAAAAGTAAAACAAAAAGATGTTTTGAAAAGAAAAATATGCAAATGGAATGGCTCAAAAATGTTTCATAGCTGACATGATTGATTGCCATTGAATATGGTTGAGGAACCCCTAAACATGCTATAAAAATAAGCAAGTAAAAGATATTTTTTTTTTTGTTTATCCATTTATCTATAATATATATACTTGTGTCTTATCGAAATTCATCTTTATGCAAGAGTTAGCTTCTTGTGGTTACTTTACTGATAAATTTTTAATGGCCTGTGAAGAGATAAGGAATGTTTTCTTAGCAGTTTCCTCTTGTCTGTTGAAGTGTGCAGAGAGGCATTCTTCATCACTTATGTCACTAACTTGGAATGGCAAGCATCTCCTCCTCTTTTTCTCTTTCCTTTGAGCTCTGCACTTCTTTTCTAGATGGAAATCCCCTTCTTTTTACTGCCACACACACACACACACACACACACACATAGCAGGTCATTAATGATTTGATTGTAATCACCTTGTTCCTTTCATGTCTTTGTTACAAATTCTATTGGATATTTCATTATTCAGAATGGCTTTCTTTCTACTTTTTGTCTTTATTCAAATTCCCTTACTTCTATTATATGACTCTTTTAAAAAAAGGAATTTCTCTTTATCTTATTGCTTGTTTTGTTGGCATTCTTCATTGCCATGCAATAACATTTGCATTCTGAAATAAAAAAAGAATTATTCCGGAACATAGGAAAGACAACATAGGGAACATTATTTATTTTTAGATTTAAAAAATAAATTTAACACAACTTATTTTGGGATTTTTTTTTTTTTGTCCAAGTAATGAAATTGAAATGCTTTTGCAATAACTTTTTTTAATGGTGTAAATCCATAGAAGCATTATTGTAAAAAAAATTTTTAAACCATGTTATTCAAAATCTAAGTATTTAAAAGGGGATTAATTCACTGCCTCTTTTCATTATAAAAAATGGATAAGAGTACTAAATATTTACTCTTATTTAAATGACCATTTTGTGACCTTTTTCATTTTGAAATTGAATTCAACCTAACTTTGTTAACATTTAATGTTGAGGGACATTTTATTGATTAGAAGAGAATGAAAATTAAACACTGTAGATAGAATTGTCTGCATACGAGACAGAAAGGCATGTGTATATGTTTCATAACTTCCTATTTTGTTCTGTATTCTTTTTCATTGCTATTTATCGTATTTGCTGTTCCCTAATACACCATTTTATTCCTACAATGATAGACTGCATGCAAAACATTGGTATAAAGAATGAAAGACAAATTTATAAATATTAGGTTTACATTTAAAAGGAGATGAGAAGAGTTGCCATGATAAATAATTTAAATAAATCCCTGCTTAGGTGAATGCAGAATGAGCTTTGCAGGATACTACTGGTGAGCAAAACAAGAACTTGCAATTGATCTACTGCTCTGGAAACTTAGCCATGTTACAAGATGGACTGGTTACCCAGCACACACCTACATTGATCAACTATCTTATGACACAGGATGCCATCCTAATGACTTTCTGACCTTGATGCAGAGTCTTGGTGGTTGGCATGATAAACTCAAGTATGTTCATGCTAGCTTCACCAAATAATATTAATAAAACATTCATTTTAGAGGATAGCATATATATACATGCACATATACACATGCATATATATATATATATATATATATATATATATATATATATATATATATATATATAAGGTATTGTAAAGACAGAAATACTGTCAGTAAATATTTTTAACTTTGTATAAAAATAACAAAAATGAGAAAATCCACAAGCAACTGCTGATACCTCCAGACAACTGAACAAAATGATTACAAAAAGGTTCTTTTACATATTTATATATGTACCATATATGGTGCACACACACACACACACATATATATATATATATATATATATATTATTAATTAAAGAATATCAAACACTTAAAATCTCATAGGTAATAATTTTTATTTCATGAGAGCTCCAAAAACACCAGTTCTTAATCTTCAAGTCCTACAAAGAAATCACAAATGAAATGGAAAAATATTGGGTTAAAAACAAGAGATATTGTTTTTTAGAATATTAGATATTGTTTCACACTTTGATATACTGTGGTCAGTATGTCAAAATAGGTCAACACTCTCTGTCTTTCCCCAACTTTTTAAAAAACACTATCTCTCGTTTTTAACCCAGTATATTCTTTTCCATTTCATTTGTGATTTGTTTGTAGGACTTGAAGATTAAGAGCTGCTGTTTTTAGAGCTCTCATGAAATAAAAATTATTACCTATGGGGTTTTGATATTCTTTAATTAATAATAATTTTGCTCTGTCTCTTGACATAGCATAGAGCTTACCCTGGATCTATATCCTCCTGGAAATTCCATACTGATTACCATATTGTATCATTTAATATATATATATATATATATATATATATATATATATATATATATATATAATCACATACACACACATATTATTATATACATATACATATATATATATATATATATATATATATATATATATATTTATATATATATATTTATATATATATATATATATATATATATATATAAGGTATTGCAAAGCCAGAAATACTGTCAATCAGTATTTTTAACTTTGTATAAAAATGACAAAAATGAAAAAGTCCAGTCAATTGCTGATATCTCCAGACAAGTGAACAAAATTATTACAAAAAGGTTCGTTTATGAAACTCAAGGTGTTGAATATAACCTCAATTAAGTGACAAATTTTATTTGTATTAATCCTATATATATAGCTTAATATTGGGCTAGAGCACTTGTAAATATAAACAGTATAGATATAGACATTAACACTGCATGATGATTGTCATTTTCATGTCTTAAGCTATCATCAGATTGTATTACTCCTCTTTGTGTGAGATATACATGATAACAGCTTCCTTGTTCTCAATTATAGTCATTGATTGAATGATCCAGAATCAATTTTATGAGCAGCACAGATATGTTTTCTAGGCTGGCAAGGGACCCTAACTCTATATTCATATCTTTAAAGATAAAGTCCACCTGGTGTTTTGTAATCAGTTAGCTTACTTACTGATATTGCTATCATGTTTTCTTGTCATCTTTTTGATAATGGCAGCACTTGATTTTATATTTATAAATTAAAAAGCAAACAAATATTTTTATTATTCAAAGCAGTTAAATACAACCTCCAAAGACTGAAAATGTTTACTATTCATACAAATGAAACTGTCTAAATGTTACAGAGATCAAAAATATCACCTTTGTCAAGGTTTCTGAGAACAACTACAAAATTCTTGGCATCTGTAAATTATATCTTAAAGACTTTTTATGCTCATAATTCAAATCTTTTTTGTTTTTTTAATATATAAATTCTTAAAGACTATTAAAAAAGTACATAGCACAATACTGCACAATTAAATTTTTAAAGATGCAATTTAGAAATATCCAGAAGGATAAAAATATATGCTGTTCTTTGGACGAGCATGGAGCACATTCACTTTGCCAACTGGCTTGGAGTATGCCTATTCTTTGGACTGACTTGGATTGCATCTGTTCTTTGGACTGACTTGCAGTACACCTATTCTTTGGACTGACTTGCAGTACACCTATTCTTTGGACTGACTTGCAGTACACCTATTCTTTGGACTGACTTGCAGTATACCTATTCTTTGGACTGACTTGGAGTGCACCTACTCTTTTGACTAGCATGGAGCACATCTACTTTTTCAATTGGCTGAGAGCATGCCTATTTTTTGAACTGGCTTGGAGTGCACCTGCTCTTTGGACTAACTCTGAACCTGCCTACTCTTTTTTGAGTGCACCTATTCTTTCAACTGACTTTGAATTTGTCTTCACTTACTGTTTTATCAATATGAATTTCTCTTATGATCACCTTCAATGAAGTAATGCTTCCAGCTGTAATTAGTTCAATCCTCACTGGGTGCCACATGTTTGTTCTGAACTAGTCTATGCTATGCTGAATGTACATATAAAGTACCTGCTAAAGGATTATAACTAACATGCTTGCCTCACAGAGCACTATTAAAATAGTAAGTTTGGTCCTTACTAGTTTTGCAATAATTGTGGCCTGATTAAATTTAAAATAGATATACTTTTATATGAATATTTCTTTGTTTTAGTGTCTGTTTGATTTTTATTAGCATTTATAATATGTAGAGCTGGATTGTTTTTTAAGCATATAAAAATGAAAAGAATAAAAAATATCTTAAGTTATTTTATCTTCAAATTAAAACTTGGAAACCATTTGTAGTTTAATTCCTTCAACAGAATTATCAGAATTGTTCCTTTCTTTTGAGAGGCAAAAATAATAAAAAATATATTGGAAATTGTTCTTTTATTTGATAATATAAATTTTACTCTTGCTTTGTATATTCTAATTTTGTATATGGAATTATGTAAATTTATCAACTTTTTATAAATTATATAATTACTATTCATTAGTAACATAAAATTATTTAGTCTGATTGCATATAAAAACTCAATTTGTAATACATTTTAAATAAATCACTATTGTAATATTTTTTCCTTTTGGGTTTTAAGTTTTTTCTTTTTCCTAAATGTATGTAGCCTTCAAACCCATATTCTGACACACACACACACACACACACACACACACACACAAGTATCTACCTTAGAGTGGTTTGATATGGAAAACAGAAAAGAAATATGGAAATAAAGTAGAAAATCATGGAAAATGGAATTTTTGCTACTAAAAAAAAAAAAGATTTTAACAGTAAAACCAAAAATTCCTGAGCTGGTACTTGTCAGAATCATTATTTTGCATAAATTTGCAATACACAGCTAAGTCAGTCACTTATGTGCCATCACTATGACCTATATTGCTGCAAGATGTTATTTTATAAATAACATGGGTCCATAACTTAATTCATTTAATTAACCTGGCCAAACCGGTCACCTCTGGTCACCACAGGGCAAATACCCACATGCGATATTATCATATGCACAGTGTGGCACATGCCATTAGGGGTAGTAAAAATAAAAGTTGTTCTTTGTTTAATAATTAAATTAGATTTTGAAATGTTGGTTTGATTTTCTTTCATGAAGAGTAAACAAAAAGCTAGTAAACTTGGTTGGTGCACACTTTCAGCAAAATATAGAGCTGAAGAGCCAGCATGATTTTTATTGTGATGGCAATAAATTATTTTGCAGTTTTTGTCAACACACCATAGATTGGACTCAGATGGACATACTTATGAATCATCAGAAATTGCTGAAGCACAAAAGAAATAAGATGCCTATATGAGTAGGTTATATATTTGTATATTTTATGCACAAGTTTTTCACATGTTTTTATGATTGTGAAACAAAAGCAAAAAATTCAAATTTACAGTCATGGAAGAACACAGAATTTGATGTTTTAGAACACAGAGAACTTGCCACTCTTATCTACCTAGAGATGAACTACCCTCCTTAGTTCCACCAGTCCTAACCTTAACATCTAAGACCCACCATGCTACACACATTTTTGTGAACTGCCCTCATTCCCTTTGTATTATTTTGGTGAGATAGAAGTTCCACTTGAGCAGTTTCTTTCCACTACCCACTGACTTGTGAAACCAACTCACAAGAGGGTGTTCCCCCAATCGCTACAGTCTTAACTTACTCAAGTCTAGGGTTAATCATTATCTTCTTCCCATATTCGTATAAGCTGTGCCTCTTGCTCTGTAACCCCCTATCTTGAGTGCCTCCTCAGTCTTCTACAGGGTGAACATCATTGTAAAAAAGAAAGAAATATCTTCAACAGAAAACCTACAACCCCGAGACATTACTTTTAACATCTTGTCTTGCTGACCCATAAATGGTAGAATCTGTAATGTACATGCCATTCTCCATCTTAAAACTTCTACTAGAACAGGCCTGGTCAATAATTATTTGTCTTTTGCAACCAATGTAGGAGGACCAGTAAGAATTGTGGAAAAAAAACTGCCAAAATTTTTATTTGTGAAATCCAGATATGATAGAGATGATAATAGTTTATGCCTGTCATTTTAAACTTGTTTGAAAAAAAGAAAATTACAATAAAATGCTTTCTACTTAGTTTAGTTGGGTTTTTTTTAATAGTTAATTAACAACATTTATCAATATAACAGTCAGGCGTCTCAGTTTCAGTCACTCTCCCACCAACATAAAGTTGCTTTTCTGTGCCTTTTCTATAAATACTTTCATGGTAATTGTTTGGATCTCTTCACTATGGTACCTAGACTTTATGAATTTAAATATAGTATTAGATTTGTGGCAAGGTCTCATCATTTTACAGTTGAATTGGCTAGATGTAACCATAAGTTCTATGCTAACAGTTTCTTTTCTCACACTTCTCACTTGTGGAACACTCTTCTTGCTCCATGCTTTCCAGCCAACTTTGATCTTATTTAAATGCAATGTCAACTGTTATCTATTGTCTTCTTGATTACTTTTCTATTGTTTTTGCTCCTTAATAATGTTTTTGTTTTCTAATTCTTTCACTCTCAGTAACCCCATGTCTTAGTGGCTTAACTGCCTTGCATGAGGTGAATTTGATTTTTAAAAAATGCCCACTCGACTTATGTTCTACTCACTAATAAATTACTGTTACCTAAAGTGTACTAATTGTTATTAGTATTAAGGAGGAAAATTAGTGCCAAAACTGGTTGTTGCTTTTGATTATAATCTATTGTTAACTTCACATTGGTTTTTAAAATTATTTTTTCACAATAGCAGTTCTCAACATAGTTTTTAACTCTTTTCTTAGTAACTCATTTCTTTTCCATCAGCAATAGTTTATTTTTATATTTCATATCTGGAGAAAGGCTAAATATGGTGATAGAATAACATGGCTATTTGACTAAATCTGCTGGAATTACTTCTAGTTTTCCTTTTCACTTGGTGGATTCCTTTTAAATGGAGGCCTGAAAATATCACTAACCATTTAAAAAAAAGCATTTGGGTAATTTTTCTTTTCTATTTCCAATAGAGAAGTAAGTAGAAACTGTGACTGGTAAAAACAAGCTAAAGATGACTGGTGACTATACGCTTTTATTATTTTCCAAAATCGTTTTTTTGAAATATTATGTAACTTTTAAATTATATAAATTGTTATTACTTTAGTAATAGCAAATTGCATAATTTAAAAGTAGCTTTAATTAAAACCTATTTCTTAAGTAGCTTCCAGTCAAATCATAATTAAATATCTGTTTTCAGAATGAGTTGAGAATGTTATTGACAACTACAATGAAAAATAAAATTCCAAACTTTTGGTAAAATTGGACAAAAAATATAAATCTATAATTAATCATACCTCATTGCATGCCAGAAATATTTTTTTCACCACCAAGTTCAAAAACTCCCTAAAACCAAAAAGGTGCAAGAAAAGTGTAAATTAATATTACATATTAATACCAGCTTATATTAAATGTAAACATCAACTCATATTAAATATTAATACCAACATGTGGGAAATGACTTTTAAATGTAGGGGTTATAAAATTTTTTTATAATATTTAGAAAATTTATTACTTTTTTTTTTTTTTTTTTACTCCAAACTTTGAAAAGTCCCCCACTGTAAATATCTACTTCAATTAAGAGTGAACGTCAACAATCCTTATTCAAATTTTTAATATTATCTGGTAGTTCCATATTTCCCACTATGTAACACACACCTCTAATTTGTTAAGGAATATTTAGAGAAAACATAATACTTAACTGATGAGTCATCTATACTTGGATATTTTTTTAATATTTTATTTTGATATGTTATTCATCAATATTAATCATATATTTCACTCTGGGGTTGTCAGAAGACTAGTGTATCAAACATGTTTAAATCACAGCTAAGACCCACCATGCCATGCAAATTGTAGCAAACTACCTTTGTTCTTTTCGTATTCCATTGCTGAGATGTAATTTCCACTCCAACAAATTCTTCCCGCAAACCACTACTTTGTGGAACTAACTTTCATGAGGATGCTTCCCCAATCACTACAATGTTAACCTGTTCAAGTCTAGGGTTAACCATTATCTTCTTCCCCACATATCTTAATGAACTGTGCAGCTTAACTCTTACTTTGTAACTTTAGGCCTTGTACAGGAGGAACATTATTGTTAAAAAAATAAAAAAAAGCAGAAAAAAAATATTAGTCTAATACCAATAAATAAATGGGAATGAAGGGGCTATGTTCATGTCAGTAAATAAGCATTTTTAAATTTAATAATTTTGAAAAACTAAGATTTTTACTTTTGTTTTATTAATTACTTGTTGCAAAATAAAATCTTTACATTAAGCTTAATACTGTCCATCAGAAGATGAAACACATTGGTTAAGATATGGTTTTCCTTTTGTCTTCATTCGTATGTATGTATGTATGTATGTGTGTGTGTGTGTGTGTGTGTGTGTGTATATATATATATATATATATATATATATATATATATATATATATATATATATATATATATATACACACACACAATTTATTCAAAAATTGTAACATAAACATGTAATAAAATCACTAAAAATAGCCATTTTGTTTCAACACATCTGGTGTCTTATCAAGTGATGGTAATATTCAACACCATCACTTGAAGTGTTGAAACAAAATGGCTATTTTTGTAGTGATTTTATTACATGTTTATGTTATAATTTCCAAATAAATTATATTTGCTCTACTCTGTATTGAGCACTCTTTTAAGAATAGTATTTTTGGCTATTGGAATTTATTCTGTATACACCAATCCTATCTAAACTTGGTTATATATATATATATATATATATATATATATATATACATACATATACAGAGAGAGAGAAGTGGACATTAGAGTCAACACCCAGAGGTGACTGTCTGTTTCATGCTAAACACAATTGTCAGGCTATGTGTGTTGTGTTTTTGCTTGCCTATTTATATATACAGGTCAGTGATGTAGTCTATTGTATTATTCTAATGGTTATTTTGGTGAGCAATAATGGTTGTGGTACAAACGTATGCAGAGATAAAAAAAAAGAAAATATAGTAATAACAACCAACAATAAAATAATCAATAATAAATAAAAAGTTAACTAACAACATTATAAAGAGTCAAAAAACAATAATCAGATCCACAATTATTCCGATGCAATAGCCCCTAAAATAGTTCTAAACACAACTGTTATTTCCCACCAAAATAACCGTTAGAATAATACAAGAGACTACTCAAAATATATCACTGACCTGTATATATAAATAGTCAAACAAAAACACAACGCAGATGGCCTAATGATTGCATTTAACATGAAACAGACTGTTGCCTCTGGGTGTTGACATTAATGTCCACTTTTATACATATGCTCTATCCCTAATATTGAGCATTTTAACCCAAAAATATAGCATAACTTAAAACTGTATTTTTATCATATATATATATATATATATATTGAAGTGTTTGTTTTCTCTAATTTTTCCTAAATTCCCTTAATCTGAGCTTCTCATTCTATAATTGCAGGTGCACAGGTGTTTAGAGATTCCAAATTAAAAAATTTTATAGAAAGAAAGAAATTTCAATATAATACTTAATGATATTCATAATATTGAATAAAGTTTAGTCAAATAGAAAATCAAATTAAAATACAAAGATAATTTTGTGGCATTCCTCAAGTGAGAGTGAATATGCCTCCCTTAAAAATCAGCATTTGAAATCCTAGCTTTTCCCTGGACTTGAATAAAAAGAAATATGCAACTACATAACCTACTCAGCAGTTTATGAAAACATTTTTTTTTTTTGTTTTTTTTCAAATCAGTGTACCTCCGGGTGATCTCCCTTATTCCATACATAAATTGTTAGGTTAGGTTATCTATATTTACTAAACAACTTAGTCTAGCAGCAGGCTACAAGTGTGTGACACTCAGTGATGATCAATCTTACAACATACATGTAGACTATCTTAATAACCTTTCTCTCATAATAAAATAACCTGGACAAGTTATGTATAGATATTTATAATGATACATACTAAATTTGATAGAATGAATTTAGTTCAGAATTTCTATAAAAAATGTAAAAAAAATAAAAATGGTTCTGTAAGTTGATTTTGAAGATTTCAGGAATTTTTCTTTTAATATTGCTTATTGAAATAGGTACTTTGAATAGACAAACCTTTGTTATTTTAGATTATTACAAACTCAAGGTATGATCTTTTTTATGTTTGCACAAGGAAGTTTGTATCACTGTGTCATGTCAGAAATCTTTTTTTTTTCATCAGAATCCATTATAAATATCTACCATTCATCTGAGTATTGAATGCTGTTGCTATATCTTGTCTGGTGCTCCTACTGTGCATCTCAAGATTCTTGACAAAATCCAGAGAAGGGTCTGTGATGTAATTGATTTGGACCAGGAATCTTGACTTCAGTCACTTTCTCACTGATGTGATGTGGCTTCCCTCTGTCTTTTCTACAAATATTTTCATGGCAACTGTTCTGATGAGCTTTTTCCCTCCTGATGCCCTGACTACCTGAATTAAAACATGCTACTAGATTGGCAACAAGGTCTCACCATTTTACTGTTGTAAAAGCTTGATGCAACTGCCACTTTTACTCTAGCAGTTTTTTTCTTGCACTTCCCACCTGAAGAACTCCCTTCTGATTTCTTGCTTCCCTGGTAACTACAATGTTCAAAAATTTAAATGCAATGTCAATAGCCATCTGTCTTCTTGAACCCTGTTCTATTTTTGTTCTTTCCTTAAACCTCCCCATTTTCAATTTTCTCATTCTCTTTCACTTTCACTCCCTGTAACCCCCTGTGTTCCACTGGCATTGTCTCCTTGCTTGCAGTGAAACAATAAAAAGATACATAAATGTGGTAATTAATATACAGAGTTAAACAAATTCATGGAAATCAAGGCAAACTAAAATTTTCTAACCCAGAATATAGATGACACTACCTTGAGCATTTCTTTCTCTATAGATTATTATAATATTTATTATATCAATAGGATGTCAATACTGTATATAGTACATATTGGTCATATAGCACATTTATGTTCAAGGAAAATTTACATGATAATTGTCAATAATAAATATGAAATACTTTCTTTATTTCTGATGGCTTCAAAAATGTTTAAGAATCTTGTTTGTGCTGCTGCATTGAGCTGGTTATTTGTTTGGGTTGAACAGGCCTTGATACCATCACAGATATGTCCTGGTGGAACCTCTCCCCATGTTCATTGCTTACAGCATCTAGGCCCATTAGAAAAAAACAAGATAAAAATATACAAGAAATGCATTTTTAAGTGACATCCAGAATTCCATTCTTTGATATGCTGTTAGAATGTTGTTTATCATATTTGCATGCTTTTCATGTCTGAGACTCAAGAAAGTTCTTTACAACTCTTGTGAATGAATGCAGTGTTACCAGCTCAAGTGGATATTAATAAAATTTATCTTAAACATAAAAACATTATAGACAAAAAAAATCCCTGATGCGTTTGGACAATTCTGATAACGCATCTGAAATCAGCATACTCTATTTAGTTCATTTTCTTGAATAGCAGATAATTCTTTTTTTTTTTTTGTTGCCCATCATGTAATGATTCTGCTTGTTCCTTACACCCTGACAATACCTCATAAATAATGGACTATTCCATTTTGAATTCCAGGAAAGCTATGGGTAACCACTTGGGAATATCAGGTTCTGTAAACTTGAGTGTGCAAGAGGTGTAACAGAATTGTTAATAGGAGAGTTGAGTTCCACTTCCCATTGGGTTTATTATATTCACTTACATGGAAATACACTTGGGAAAGGTATGAATCCACTTCTCCCCTCAAGCTATGGGTTAATTAGTAAAACCTTTATCTCAAAAAAATAAAACTGTGTACAAAATATTTAGATTTCGGCATTAAAAAAAAATCATAGAGGTTGATATTCTGTTAAACAAATCAACCAACCAAGTACTGTTTGGTTTCAGTGATAAAAAAAGAAAGAAATTATAGAATAATACTCTCATGTACTTCAGGAAAATCCAAAACATTGCCAATTTAAAATCTTTTCATTTGTACCCTCTTACTTCTTTAAATAATTTATAGTAATTGTTATTGCAATATTCTTTGTTAATGTCTTAAGCTCAAATATTTGATGATGCAATTTTTTTGTAGAATTCGCTATGAGCTTATTCAATCATTAACTTAAGAATTAAGATACATCAAAAAATTAAAATAGCAAAAGCATGATATTTACATGCATATTTCTAGTTGTAATTAATATCAGACAGCATATTCTCAAACATGAACAGGAATGTAACAAAGTTCTGACATGTGAGAACATGCCTAAGTACAGAGTTGGAATCTGCATACTGGATTTAGTCTCGAATACATGCTTTTAGCTCATTGTCTGTATTTTTGTTGCCCAAAGTTATTTAATTTATATAAATTTAAATTATTAGTCATAAATACATATTTTATTTGATAAAATATGTGACTATTTTATTTTTTTCATATGCTCCTATGTTATGTGAGTTTATAAAACAGTTGTACAGTGCCTCTCTATATTTCTGAGATGCGGTATTGTAATTATTTACATTGTTCAGACTGTTGTCCCCATCTTCATTGCCATATTCATGACATTTCAGCTCTTGTACACTCCAGCCTTCTTCAGGGGATTGGAATTTTGAACTGAACCCTTTGAATCCAGTGACTTAACCCAAAGAGTTGTGAGTTCAATACCTGACTACAGCTAAGGTGAACAAAAAAAATTAGAGTGTTGAGTTAAAGGTAGATAACTGATACCGAGACAGCCAGAAGAGACATGGCATGTGGAAGCAGAACAATCTACCCTGTGGACAAAATAAAGGGTTCAGTTTCAAATTACAATCACCTGAAGAAGGCTGAAGCATACAATGGCCGAAACATCATGAATATGGCAATGAAGATAAGAACAACATTCCAAACAATGTAAATAAGGTAAATAGTCATACAGGAGTTGATCCATTTTCCCCCAACTATCTTTGTATGCACTGAAAGATACTCAAATTTAGTCCAATTTTGTGTTTTTTAATTTTAAAGAAAATGTTTTCTGTGTGTGTATTTGTATGTGAGCTTGTGTGTATTTGTGTGCCTTTGTTTCTCGAGAATTTTTTCTTGTGTGTGTTATGCTGATTTATTTATTTTATTTTTTTTTTTTATCCACTTGTCTCCTTTCTGTTTTTAATTCTTTGTGCTTCCAAAATGGATTATTTGGTATTTTGACTTCATTAATTTTTTATTACATTGGGATGCTGGCAACTCTGTAATGATCATATTACTGACCCTCATATTTGTACTTTTTCAATTTTTTTTCTTTTTTTGTCTGAAGCCAGGTTGTTTATAAAGAATATTTTACTGATTTGCTATATCCAGACACAAATATAATTTTCAGTCTTAAACATTGTATGAACATAGATTTAGTTTAATCATAGAAAATAATTGAAAGGAATTTTTCTACTAGAAAAATGGAAAGGTGCAATAATTCTGGAAAATGAACTAAAATATTTTTTGAATTTCAAAATATATTTTCCCTGGCCATGAATATACAATGAACTTTTATGACAATGGTAATTTATTTTTACTAACTGTTAATTTTTAAGGCACATAATGAGGAAAAAGAGCTTAGAAAATTTGATACTCAAAGAACATATTGGAGGCAAGAGGAACAGAGGAAAGCAGTGCATAACCTACCAAACGACCTTGAGTAATGGTTGACAGAACAGGGTTCAAGAGAAATGACAAAAGACAAAATTTACTCAGAGCTTCAAAGGACAGGAAATTGTGGAGAGCCATGATTGTTAACATCTTGAAGGGACATAGCACATAGAAGGAGGAGAATATGGAATAAGAGTTGTTATATTAAGGAAATCTGTAAAGCAGGAGCTTTACTGCTCAGAACAAAATATTTTTACTTTGAAAAAAAGAAAGTTTGGTCATGTGTAAAAAGATTTACTAATGTACATATACGATGGGATTCTGAAAAATTTTCAGCCTGGTCAAGAAGGGATTCTAAAAAAAAACATTTGATATTTAGTCAGGTTTTGAAAAGCAGGTTGGGCCAAGAACTTTTATTAAATGGTCATATATTTATTAAGAAAACAAGAAAAGTTTCATTAAACTAGAGAATTTCCTTACCAGAATTGACACATAATCTTCATTATTCTAATGTTTTTTTCAGTACTTACATTTTTTATTGTTTTTTTTTTTAATGTATGGCATAATGAAAAATACTTAATGTCAACTTAATATTTGGTGTTCTACACTGGAATTTCTAAGTAGATTAAAAAAGAGAAAATGTCTTCTATTTTTAAAATATTTTAAAATGATTGAATGCCTAAAAGCATTTCTTTTTTAGATTTAGTTTGACTAATCTGAGAGAAATCAAAAATAGAAAGAAAACAAAATTGTACAAAATGTTTTAATTAGGGTTAAAAAATTTTTCTTTGCACGTGATTTCAACTTTAAACATGTCATTAAAAAGATTGTTGTATGCCTTGTTACAGAATTCATAAAAAAAATGAAACAAAACTGAAAATAATGATTCAAGTGAATTTTGTTTGAATACTGAAGTTTGTAAAATTCTTGAAGGCTATATAATGTTTGAGTGTGGACACAGGTTTGAGTCCTGCCAGAGGGCGCATAATTTTCTAACAAGATTTCCTGAATATTCAGGACAGTTGATGGAAATAAATATACTGTTTAATAAATAAATAAAAACAGAGCATTTACACAAATATGAGTATCTATTAAAAATACCAGTTTAAGCAAATAAATAAAAAATATGTCAGATTTAATCCATTCCTAAAAATCTTTGTTTACGTTAGGATAAGAAACAAAGCAGATATGTATATTTCAAGAATCGGGAAGATATGTGTTCATATACATTATTCAGGCTTTGTTTGATCAAGAGGTCCTATGTGGCCAAGAGGTCAAGCCATGTCAGATCTAATGACGGTTTCTCCTAGGAGACGCAAGTTCAAGTCCTGCCATAGGGTGCATATTTTTCTAATTTCTCGAATATTCAGGGCAGTAGATTGAAATAAATAAATATACTGTTTAATAAATAAATAACAACAGGGCATCTACTCAAATATAAGTATCCATTAAAAATAATGTTTATGTAAATAAATTATATATAATTTTTTAATGGGTTTTTTAATCAGAGATTATTTCTTATTACTATAAACATTATTTTTAGTGGGTACACATGTTTGAGTTGCTATCCTTATAATTTATTTTCTTAAACAGTAAAATTAATATCAAGAAGTCCTGCTACAGCAACAGTTTCCCTGATAGAAAAAGGGATACAAGTTTGATTCCTCTTGTTTTTCTTTAGTGTGTGTGCGTGTATATATATATATATATATCTATATATATATATATATATATATATATATATATATATATATATATATATATATATATTTGGGCCCATCACTGCCAGTGGGCTAACCGCACACCTGGAGAGTAACACAGGTATTTCTACATCTCGTCGTATAAATTATCTACTGCATCAGCTGAATAACTCACATCTGCTTGTCTCTGTAATTCTCAGCATTGTTGGTATGAGATTTTGCAGTATTGTGCAAGCTGTGCATGACTATAATCTCAGCACAGGTATTTCTGACATCTTAACATCTGTTTGGATATGTTAATGGTGCAATGGATGGCAGTTTGGAATGAGAAATTGGAGAGCCAAGTTTGAATTCCAGTTGAATTTTGTTACATTTGCTTCTAGGGAAAGGTAGGAATTCATCTCTCTCCCACCCCCAGCTTTGGGTTAAATAGTAGGGTAAATTGGGATATTCAACCTTTGCTGGCAACCAGTTTAGGAAAAGGAAAACTGAGCAAGAAAATCACAGGTGTTCCCAAGCAACCTTCTCTCAATTGTTGAGAAGGAAAACTTTTGCACAGATTCTGTGTTATTAGTAATTCCAAAAAGTGTGGATGGTCCTACACATGCCTTCACCACTATAATCAAATCCTCTGTGTGGATTATATGACAGCTTTCTATCCTTGCTGTTGCACAATATGTGGACTTGTATGCAGGTCACTAGTGGGACTGAAGTGTCACATACTACATAAACATAAAAGCTGAATGAGGTTGTTGGATACTCATACATTGAAATTGATGGGAGAATCCATCATATATATATATATATATATATATATATATATATATATATGAATGAGATTTATTACACACACACATATTAATATATATATATATATATATATAAGAAAAAGGAAAACTTATTTTAACTGATATGTTTCGTCCTCTGATAGACTTTATCCAGGCAAATATAAGGATTTTATTCTGTAACAAGTATTTATAAACAAAAGTGAAAGTTTTTCTAAATTTTTAAATTTAAAAAACACACATAAGTATTCATCAGGATAACTAAAAAGTCTAGTTAAATTATGGAGGATATTAAGTGATGTAATTTAATGTCTAATAAACAAAAATTATGTTGTTGATTTTTTTTCTTTTTTTAATAAACTCTCTTCCAGCTTCTTGCTTCCCAGTCAACTTTGATCTTCAAAAATTTAAATGCAATATTAATCATTATATGCTGCCTTCTTAATTCCTCCTCCTTAATAGTTTTTTTTTCTCATATTCTCTAACACTCAGTAACCACTTGTATCTTAGTTGTTTTATTATCTTGCTTGGGGTGAAATGATTAAAAAAAATGTACTGACTTAACATTAAGCTTAAGCAAACTTATTAAAAGTATTATAATGACATCATATTTGAGCAAGTTTTAATGAAAGTATAAAATGCTGTATAAAATTCTGTTGATTTTTCATATGGAGAGGTGAGAAAATAGTTCAAATTTCTATCCTCAATGAGTAAATATTTGTGCTATATATTATCTCAGATCTAGTTTTATATTCCAACTATAGATAAGATATTTGTATCTTTATCAAATTTGTATGTTAATTAACCATAAGTACTTTTAAATAATATAAGACAAAAATTAGTTTATAATTAATTACAATACTGTTTGTTAAAGTCAACTAAAAATTTGATGACAAACATTTTAGAAAAATATACCATGGGAGAAAGAATTTTTCCAATGATTCACTCTTCTGTTTAAGAGATAATATTATTATAGAGTAAATATATAAAATAAGACTTTTGCACGAGGATCTTGAAAAGTTCTTATCCCAACCAAAAACAGATTAAAGAAACATTCTGTTTGGTCAGATTCTGGGAAACAGGTCAGACCATGAACTTTTCAGCACACTTAATAAAATATTTGTGAAATTGAAGAAATTGAATAATTATTATAGATTAAAAGACTAAAAAAAGAGAGATAGACAACTCTAAATTCAAGACATGGAGAAGGCAATGAGAAACCACTCTACTAAGAAGTCATAGCAATTCACAGATATTCTTACAGCCATATTATGTTGAAACACTGGATCCTGTATGAAGTTAAGCAACATTGAGCCTGGCCATTATCTAGATGGGTGACTGCTTGGGAATACCAGGTGCTATAAGCTTGGATGTGCTTGTGGTGCAATGGACAATGGCTCAGAATTATTAATCAGAAAACCAAATTTCAGTTCCAGTGGGTTCATTATAGTCACTTACATGTAAATACCCTTGGGAAAATTATGAATCCACTTAAAATAAATAACTCATAGTGGTTTTGATATGCTGCTAAACAAAAACAACCAACAAAGAAAAGATTAAAAACAATTCTGTTTGGTTCCTTTGATCCGTTTTGGGGAAATGGAACTTTTCAGCATCCCTCATAAAATATTTGTGGAAATGAAGAAATTGAGTAGTTATTAGAAATTAAAAGATTAAAGCAAATATCATAAAATTTTATAAAATTCTGAATATGAGTTGAATAGCAGGGTAGGCAGTGCTCAAGAGCCTTGGGTGGTAGCTTGTTTAGGAGAAAGACAAATTTGAATTCAATACATGGAGAAGGCAATGGGAACCACTCCACTATCTTTCCCAAGAAATCATAACAGTTCACAGATAGCAAAAAAAAAAAGCAATTTGGAGAGTTATGATATCCTGAAAAGACACAGCAAAAACAAAACAAAAATTAAATTTTGTCTTCTTTTAAATATCTACTTTTGTCTTTTTTTTTCTATGACTTAATTAAAATGATGTAACATTTATTATCATCTCCTGGTTTTCAGTTTTAAACAAGGATATAAAAAATCTTAGAAAGAAAGTCTATTTGGAACCTAGGATCTCTATTTTACTTTAAAGTCAAGATTAATATGAGAAAAAAAGATTACAAATTACATTATTTTGGAAAAAAATGATTAAATAGGCATTAAACAATTACTTTCATCAGAAAAAATTTTTTTATCATTTAATAAGGCATCTTCTTTGATGATGTCCATAACTTTGAACATTTTGAAATTGAATTCAGAAAATCTTAATGAAAAATCTTTGCTAATGTAATAAGTAGAATAAAACAAGATAATGTAATTTCCTTAAGTTTTAATTGCATTATTAATGATTAAATAAATGTTTGAAGAAGAGAATTAAGCAAATGTTTTCTAAGATTTCTTTTTTTATTTCTAAATGAAGAATTGTCATGGTGAAAATTTCACTCCAAGCAAGTCAACAAAACTACCACCAGGACACAAGAGACTACTAAGTGTTAAAGAATCTAAGAAAAATTACTATTAAGGAGAGAGAACAAAGAATAAGAATTAAGAAAGCAGAAGATAACGATTGGCATTGCATTTAAATTTTTGAAGATCAAAGTTGACTGGAAAGCAAGAAGCCAGAAGAGAGTTCCGCAAGTAAGAAGTGCAATAGAAGAAACTTTTACCATTGAACTTATGGTTACATCTAGCCACTTCAATGCTAAAATGATGAGACCTTGCCAACAATCTAGTACTGCACTTAAATTCGGAAAATATAGGATACCATGAAGTATTTATAAAAAAGGCGCAGGTGTGGGAAAGCTATGTTATGGTGATGGGAAAGCGATTGAAGTGAAGATGCTAGCTCAGGACCAATAACATTGAAAATTCTTCTTTGGATTTTATCAGAAATCTCTAAGTATATAGTAGGAACACCAGACCAGATTTTTGCAGTAATATTCAAAGCAAGAATAAATGGTAGACTTATAAATATGTAATATAGATTCTGGCGAGAAAAAATTGTTTAGCATGACATAGTGAACCAACTTTCTTAGCTGCAAATGTAGCAGTTGATTCAATATACTCTTTCTATTCTTGCCAGCTGAAAACGTTAATCTGAGAAGGTGCAATAAGTCACTCTCCTGACGGGTAATCATCAATCATGCCAATAGAAGGTATAAAAAAAGTTCTCCCATTTTGAAAATTAGTTATAAATATATATGAATATCTGGTAGGTTATTTGCTTCTTCTATAATAATTATTGTATGTAGTTGGAAACTGCCTCAGTTTTTGTTCTTTGATTCTATCATATAATTTAATAATTACTATATATGTTTGTAGTTAGTACTTTTCAAGTTGAATCTTTATAAAAACTAAATGCTTATATTAAACAATGGCATAATGGATAGTGGCTTGGATTGAAGAATTGGAGAACAGAGTTCAAATTCTAGTCAAATTCATTACAGTCACTTACATGCAAGTACTCTTGGGAAAGGTATGAATCCATCTCTTCTCCCCCCAGCTATGGGTAAATAGACTGGGTTCTATAACCATGTGTGGCAACCAGTCTAGAAGAACAACTCTTAATTCAAAACCTGAATGGTTATGGTCGGCGACTAAACCAGTTCTCTCACCAAACCCTGGTCTGGTAAGAAGTGTAGGTTGAACCCCAACAACACACAAAAAAAAACAAGAGCTGTCAAAGGATGAATGTGCTCTTCAGAGTCAATGGCTATCTTCACCAAACTGCAATTGACCAAGCATGGTGAGTATGGCTACACCCCTGAAGATATGGTCAATCAGAAGTTAGTTTACCCTTGATTTGGATTTGATATTAATTTTTTTTTTTTTTTTTTTTTGTAAGCTTGAATTTTATTCAAAATGATTTTGTTTTAATGACTGACAATGTTAGTAAAATTATCATTAAAACCTTTCAAAATAAGTCTTCAAGCTCTAATCATTAATAATTTCAGTAAAAATGGTGGGACTATAAATTCTTTGATATTGAGAGAATCATGCAATTCATTAAGTGTTTCTCTTGAAATGTTATCCTGCTGGTGTTGGAGGTTAATGTGATATTACAAGCCATCATCAAATTGAGTACACTATTAATATTTTATATTAGCATTTATCGGTCATCATCCTTTATTAAGTGTTACAAGATATAGGAAACAAACCTTTCTAAAACAGAAACTATCATCTGGAATGGAAATGAAAGCAGTGATGGCACCTACCCTAAATCAATCATAAAAGTTCAGGATGTTGAATTAGTAAATACTAAACACTTCAAATACCTCATTGTATGGATCAGTTATAACAAATTTAGTATAGAAGAAAAAGAAATTGAATATAGAATGAGCTGCACCAGAGGTAATTTTGCCCAACACTGCAAATTGCTACAAAACCAAAACATAAACATGAAAATTCAAGTTATATTTGTAAATAGCCTTGTCAGATTGAGACTTTCATATGTGTAGAGTGAGTGGCCATGGTTAATATAAAATAAATGACAGAACTGCCCAACAAACAGAAGTGTAATAATGACAAGAAAAAGAAAAGAACAGGGCAAGAAATAATATGAAGCAAGCAAACGATATATGCAAGGCAAATTAACAGTAATAAGGCAAACGGTCCACAACTAAGAATTGGGGTTGACACACAAGAACAAGTTCTGATATGTAAACATAGCATTCTGATTTCAAGACAGACTGGGACTGAGTCATATGAGACCAAGAACTGGTCTATTTTATTAGCTAGGAAGAAATCTCAGCATGCATTTGTGTGCATCTGACTATAAATTGTGAAGGGGAAAGTATTTTGCAATCATTCCTAATAAGGATTGAAACCAACAATATGGATGTCATGCATGATGCCAAACCTATTTAGAAATGTCTAGCAACCACTTTCTGAGATCAATGGTTAAAAATGGCTTTGAGTGAGTGAAGCAAAGACCATCCTTTTTCAAACTTTGGTGGATGAGTGCTGCAAAATCACAAAGAGTTCTACCAAAAAATAGAAACCACATCTCTTGAAGACTACCAACAACAGCAACAACTAAAATGGATAGCATATGTAACTAGAAGAGAAAACAATGACATAATTCTACACTATTTCATACAAAATGTTACGAAAGAAAGCCCTCATCAATACTGGAAAGGGTGATAACAGCTACTGGACTTGTGAAACCTATTTTCCTTAAAAATATTTATCAAGATACACATTTTATAAATTTCAATTAACAGTAGTACAAGCTGTTCAGTCAATGATTATCGAACGTATAAGGAAACAGCTAATATTACCATTACTATTGTTTTGTATATTAATATATTTTTCTGACAAACATTAAATTCAATATGTTGCTTGGCAGTTGTTTTAATGAGCTCTCCTCCTTGATACCTCAACCACATGAATTTAAGCATACTACTAGATTGGCATCTAGGTCTCTTTGTTTTACTGTTGAAATAGATAAGATGTAACTGTAAGTTCTATTTTAATAGTTTCTTTTCTTATACTTCTCACCTGTGGAACTCTCTTCTGGTTTCTTACTTCCCTGTCACCAATGATCTTTAAAAAATTTAAATGCAATGTCAATCACTATATTTTATCTTCCTGAACCCTGTTCTTTTATTATCCTTTCTCCTCACTCAGGTTTTCTCATTCTCTTTCACTCTTTTCACTGTCATCTTAATTATAGTTTTTTTTTATTGTCTTCTCTCATTAATAGTGGTTTTTCTCACATTCTCTAACATTCAGTGGCCCTTTGCATCTTAGTGACATTATCACCTTGGTTGGGGTAAAATGATGATAAAAAAAATGGAAAATATTTTTTTTTGTTTTAGTGAAATTTAGTGAAGTGAATGTAAGCCCTTAATAGATATTTTTTTCCAAATTGTTTCAATTTTGAATTTTTTATTTGAAGTATCCAATAAGCCAATGTAGAAATTTATATTTTGTCTTTTCCTGAACTTATTAATGGAAAATTCAGAAAAGAATAGTACTCTGGGGATTATCCAATGATCTCTTGTCTCTGATTTAATTGATGAATTTTTCAGTGCAATAAACATTGGTAATTGCATACATGATGCATCTTTCCAATTTGGAATGCCAGTTTGAGAAGCAAATTTGTTAGTTTGTTTCATAGAATCTAACAGTTCTTCACCCCAAATTGAGATTGAAAAAATAATCTATGAGTGACATTTCATCACTGATAGGTTTTCACATCAGGAGCACCACTAAAAGGAAATCATTTTGCAGCATTGCTTTCAATCTCTTTTATCCTTTAAAGAAAATTCATCATCACTTTGGCTGACAGAATCACTGACAAGAAATCAACCAAGACCTTCCATCATGAAATTTCTGATTCCCTCTCTGATAAATTCAAAGTCATTTCAAACATTCTTCAGCCAATATAAATTGGCAGCATTTCAATAACAATAAATTTCAGTCTTACAACAATAACATATCCTAATGAAACGAAAAAACAAACAAACAATTGGCCTAACATAAAAAACTCCCATGAGTGAAATAAATTACCATATAGTTGCTGACTAGATGAGCCAAAATAAAATAAAAACTACCCCCCACCAATCATGCATACAATGTGACAAATATTTTTGCTTATTCTTGAAAATGTAAGAATGCAAGTATTTATATCCAACTGCTTATGGCCATATCACATTGAAATATTGGTTCCCAAATGATCACTGAAGTTAAGTAATGCTGATCCTGGCCAGTACCTAGATGGAGTAACCACTTGGGAGGGGATACTAGGTGATGTTCAGGTGGTGCAATGGATAATGGCTTGGAGAGCTGAGTTCCAATTCCCATTGGGGTCATTATATTCACTTACATGCTAATACCCTTGGGAAATGTATAAATCCATCTCTTCTACCCCCCTCCCCCTATTAGAATATCAGGGCAGACAGTCTACTGCAGAATTAAGCGGTAGCCTACTGCGGGAAAATCTGCCTAGTTAGTCATGAATTGAAAGAGACATGATCACCCCAGTATGTATCACGTATGACACTTGACTGACTGAAAGGTTCAAAATTATTTAAATTTTGAATGAGTAACAATTCCTGAAGATTGACTAAACATCTTTTAGTTTTTGTGCAAAGTCATGAATATAAGGCATCCAGTTAGAATTGAATTTATTACTCAGCAATAATTTTCTATTAGACTAAATTGCTAACCATTACTCCACAGCTAGATGCCAGTTGTGAAAGTAAATTTATTCAAATAAACAGTTTTTTTTTTTGTTTTCTTTCTAGGAAATGCTTAATGATGTCAGTTATTTAGTGTGCATTGATTTCACTAAAGAATCATATACTTTTTTATAGTAAATTTGAAATGTGTATTACATTTCGATGCAGGTGATAAAAATAATAAAAATCAATTAATAACTGTACAATTTGTTATTTTTCTAAATTGATTCTCATCAGAAAAAGGAATTTTCTGAGAATTATCAATCCTTGTAAATCTCTAGATTTTGTTTTGGTGTTTATATTACTTGGCATTATTTTTACTGATATTGCAAAATCTGTTAATTGAGACAGGCAAACATTTCAAGTTATCATCTTGGAAAATCTTTTAAAAAGCATTTGTAACTATGATGTAAGAATTCTTGTGCTCAAAGATATATACCATCTGTTGTAAATGTGTTGCTTGCGTATATCGCTTCTCCAGTATATGATCCATGTTGTCAGACTTGGCAAACTGAAATAGGTTCGTGCTAATGGATCCAACAACTGTTCTTTTCACATCTTAAGCGTTTTCTTGTCTTCCCCCCAAAAAATAAATCTAATTTTCTCCTTCAATATATCAAGAAAAATTGGCAAACTAAAGAGGGGAAATTATTGCCTTTAATGAAGTAATGTATTAAACATATTTTTTAACCAATTCACCCCAAGCAAAGTGATAATACCACTAAGACACAAGAGTCTACTAGGAGTGAAAGAGAATGAAAAGACTTTAGAAGGAACCAGAAACCAAATTCTAAATAAGAAATAAGGGATAAACCTTTACTCCTCTTCAAAAGACTGGGGAGGAGTGTGAACTAAATGATAGGCAATTCAGCAACCCTCTGTAGAACGATATTTCTGTTTCCTCAAGTCTCTTCTTCATCTGTGAGGAGATTGTCCAACATTCACTGTCATATAGGAGGACAGATATTATATAATGGTTCTTTGTTTCTAAGAAAATCTTCCTATTTATTAATACCTTGCTTAGCTTTTAGAATGCATCTTTCACTATTACAATGCATCTTTGGATGTTGAATTTTCTCTCCTGATTTCCAAGATATTTTAATTTTTGTACTTGCTTGATTTTAGTATCTCCAATTCATAATTTGTTTGTTGGGCTGTTCCTTTAGTTAACAACCATACTTTTTGTCTTAAGAAACAATAAAACTTGGCATAAACACTTTCTTCCATATTTTGTTTTTCAGTGTCAATATTTATTCTAAAAATATAGATTTCCTAATGCTGTTTAGCTATCATTTGGGGTTTCTGCTTATGATACTAACATTATTTCTTACTCTCTGGTGTGTCTGGAATTTGGAGCTAATTTAATTTATATATTTCATGTTTTTTCAGATTGTAAATTACAGATGTGCAATGATATTTATAGAGCTTTTCCTGCTTCATTATTGAAAGTCTGTTTGAATCAATATTATCTCCAAGTATCTTCCTTGCTATTGGTGCCATGTAATCCTATCCCACCTGTCTCATGTTACTTGAAGAGGAGATAAGCACCACTAAGCTCTCTCTCTCTCTCGGTAAGGATGTTATAAATCTCCTAGGTTAGGGGACTAACCTAACAACCATGTGACCCAAAATTATGTTTGTCATTTTATTTGCAGATGAAATAAATACTATCCAGTAAATCCTTTTGCTAGCAAGATGCTATGAAGGACCCAACATCAGCAGTTGACTATAGCAATTTATACAGCATATATTTGTATGTATGTATGTATGTATGTTCGTCTGTCTGTTTGCTTGTGTGTATATATATATATATATATATATATATATATATATATATATATATGTGTGTGACACCATAGAATAGTTTTAAATAGAGAAAACTACATATTTTGTCCTTAAAAAGGTAACCTTTTTTCAGCCAATACCACATTAGAAGAATCATTGGTAACTAGTATAATGCTAACAAGAATTGCAGGATAATAGATAAACTGTAAGGAAATAAGAAACTACAATTAAAATACAATTTAATATTAAAAAGGAGAGGGAAAAGAAAAGGGGGAAATGGCCCAAAAAACAGATTAAACAGTTTCAGTGAGTTTAAAAATAAAAATATAGACTTGTATACTACCCAGTAAAGAAAGAGAACAAATAAATTCTGTCGGCACAAATACAGTTAGAGCAGTTTAATGTATATTGCATCTAAAGTGTGCAGATGCTTTGCCACTAATCTGTTTACTTATATGCATAATCTATCTATCTATCTATCTATCTATCTATCTATCTATCTATATATATATATATATATATATATATATAAGAAAACACAAGGGAGTGTGAAAGACAGGCCAAGAAGAGATTTTAAAAAAATGTTAAAAAATTCTGATGCCTGGTTAGCTGAGAACATTTCAGCATATATATATATATATATATATATATATATATATATATATTTTATATCAAGAACAGTATTGGGAAAATTGTATGACCAAATGGAAAAAGTTTACTTGTGATACATTTTGTCCTTCAGAACTTTGTCAGGCTAAATTTGTTATGTTGGCACAACTACATATACATATGTACAAGGTATGTTGGAAATTTTTAGAATTTTATTTTTTTTATATCTACCCAAATTCATTTAGAGTCTTTTTCTTTTTCTTTCTATCACTTTTTTTAGTAAATATCCCACACTGTGATATTAGAAGATCTGCCAGGAATGGAGAAATGTTGAGAAAAGAGCTAGGTTGAGAATTTACTATGGATGACCTTGCAATCAAGACACTCTCTAGACATTTACATCATAGTGAATTATTTTCTCCTTTGATCAGAGTAACCTTTTTTATGTCAAAATTGTGGTCAGTCTTATTACTGTGAGCAACCAACACATTTGACATATTGTTTTGTAAAATGTCCTTTTGTGTTCATATAATCTTTTATTTAAATTCCTTGAGGTTTCTCCTATGTATTTTTGTGACAATTATTACAGGCAATGGAGTAAACTATTCCTTCAGGTTTTATTTTGGATGTAGTAGTAACAAACTTTATGTTGAGTTTAGATAGATTCTTTTCAATTGTAGATATGATAGAGTTAGTTGGTAGGATAATATATATTTTTGATTCATTGGGTTTTTCAGGAGAGGCTGTTTTTCGTATTGGAATATTTTTTTATTAAATAAAATTAATATATATATTTTTTTCATATAGTTTTAGGTCCATCTATTTTAATATATTTTTTAAATAAATACCATTAATCCTCATTTATTTTAAATATAAAATAAAAATGCTGCCTACTTTAAATGCAATATATATTTAAAAAAAAAAAAAAACATAATCTCCATATTATGGACTATGCCAGCATTGTGTTAACCAGATATTTTTATTAAAATTTAAATTATGTAATAGTCAGTATCTAGCACCTGAAGATTGTGTTGTGCATGAAACTTCAAGTTGTGCTACTGGCATGGGTTAATATATATATAAATATATATATACACACACACACACACACGCCTCCAGTTTTCATCTATATGATAAAAATATACTTTATAATGGACAAATGATGTCAAGCTGTTTTCAGTTTTACATGCCCATGTAATGAAACCTAAAATACAGCTTGCCAAAAATAATGAAAAACTATAATTCTAACTGTAAGACATTGTCATATGATGCATACCACTCGACTATATATTATAAAGCCCAATTGATAGTCCTTCTACTGCTTTATTTACTAAAGAAATCATAAAGCACATGGAATCGCTGTTAAAAAGCATTTTATCCTCACTCTTACTTAAGAGTTTAGTTTTATGCTTCAACCTGAGTTATGGAAATGTTGTGAATTTTATTATTCATTTCTACCCAAGTGATTTGCATTCTGTTCTATCTATACACACCATCACATTAGATGTCAGAATTCCAAATAATGGTTATGTTCTGGTCATAACTCTTCAAAGATTATTACTCGGACAATTTCTCCAAATCTTGACCATATTTGACAGACTGTCACTTATAACTTTATTTATATTTTGGTATGGCACCTGTTGTCTAAAATCTATTTACATTCATTGGTGTCTTGGAGATATTTTTCTTGATTAATGTTCTTGTCACAATGCTAATAAGTATATTTTGTTAGTGGGAATGACATTTTTCACAATAGGAAAAAATGGCTTACAACTACATCACAATGAAAAATTGTTTCCTGTATGATCACTGATGTTAAGCAATGTTTAGCCCGATCAGTACCTAGATGGGTAAACCACTTGGTATGGCAGGTGCTGTAAGCTTGGATGACTTGAAACTGGAAATCGGAGAGTTGAGTTCCAATTCCTATTGAGTTCGTTATATTCACTTATGCACAAAGGTTGATACATAGCTTGGGAAAAGTATGAACCCACTTCTTCTCCCCTCGGCTATGGGTTAATTAGTAAGACTTGTATCATTCATTAAAGCTGGAGAGCCAAGTTCAAATTCCAGTCAAATTCATTACATTCACATTTGTGCTAATGCCTTGGGAAAGGTATGAACCTTCTTCTTCTCCCTCCTGATACGAGTAAATAGCAGAACAGATGGGTTCTATAGCCTTGGATGGCAACTGGTCTACCGCAGAAAGAAATACTGTGGGAAAAAATATCTGCCTGGTCAGTCATGTATCAAAAGATACATGATCGCCTAAGCATGTATCACGCATGGCACATAACTGATTGTATCATTAAATCATTATCATCTCCAAAAAAATGCTTACAATCTAAAAATATTTTCTGGCTTTAAATAGCTTTCAAAGGGTTGATAAGCCATAGTAAATGAATCAATCAACATCTAAAAGAAAAAAAAAATTATGATCATTGAAAAATAAGTGTGTAACTAAATATTAGTTGATCTGAAATTTTTACTGTATAATGTTTGATTTATGATTAGCAGAATTAATTGTATAAACTTCTACGTGCTGTGTCCTTTCAAGATGTTGGTAATGATAGCTCTCCACAATTTCCTGTCCTTTATAGCTCTTAATAAATTTTGTCTTTTGATTATCTCCCCTAAACTTTGTCCCACTTTCCATTTACTCAAGTACACAAGTAAGGTTATGTGTAGTTTTCTGCTATCCATCTTGCTTTCAATCAATCCTGTGAGTATCAAATTTTCTGAGCCCTCTTTCCTCATTATGTGCCCTAGAAATATCAGCTATCCCTTTCTGATTCCAAGTATAAGTGCCTTTTTTGTTAGCATTTTCTCGAAAACTTTGTTGCTGCTTACATGTTTGGTCCATAGTATTTTCAGCAGCCTTCTGTAGAACCATATCTCTTGTTGTTTCAAATCTCTTCATCTTTGAGGAGACTGTCCAGCATTAACTAAGTGTATTGTTGAAAAAATGTGGAAAATAAATGCTTTTTCATTATTAAGCTACAGACTTATTGATGTACCTCTGTAAGTTGCATGAAAAGAATTATAGGTTAAAGTTGTTACTATTTCTAAATTTTCCTTTTTTATTTCTCAGGCAAAAGCAGTTTTTAAAGTTTTTATTTATTTGTCTTTTTTTACTAATCTTCATCCAATACTAGGCCCAAATGCCACGTTGTGTTAGTGTAAATAAGGACAAGCATTACGAGTATAGTGCTGAAGCAGACTTTAGAAGAAACAGGAAAGCCAATCCTAAACAGGAAACAAGCGATAGACCTCTACTCCTGTTCAAAAGACCGAGGAAGAGTGTGAGCCTATTTACTCCTCTTGCCATAATGACTGTTTTATTACTACTTTCTAATCTGTAGTCAGTTGTACAATTTTCTGCAGAAAATTTACCAAGTGTGCACTTTTTTCTTTTTCTTTGTATGTTGTATGAAACATATCTGAAAAATTCTCAGCCTAACCTTGAAGGCCTTCCAAAAAAATGTTTGATCTTTAGGTCAGCTTTTTGAGAGTGGGTTGGGCAAAGAACTTTGCTGCACTTGCTTTCAATATGAGTTATTGGTTTGCTGATTATGCTTCATTTTAGTTTTCTATATCAGTATGAGAAAAACAAGACCCAGAAAAAGAAATATTCACATCATTTTTTTTTTTATTGGAGCTTATTTTACAAGCATTTTCTGCATACACAAGTCTACAATTTTCACAAAATGAACATTTTAAAAATTATATTTAAAAATAAACTTCCTGTACATCTGTGTGAATTAAAAGAAATCATTTTATCTTGTTTATAACTTTGTGCTACTAGAGTCTCTCTTCCTTGTTAAGGTATGTACTAAAAAGGAACTAGACTCTACTAAATAATATTAAGTCACTGCTCTGTGTCCATTGATGAGGTAGGAAAGACCTTAAGAAGAGGATATTTCTTATTTATATCAAATGTAGTTATAGTAGTTAGTCCTTTTTTCTTGCTTTCCTTTACTACTTTTCCTAGAATGTCCTGTAGTTTTCCTTCTATGTCTGCGTTCAACACAGTATCATGTGCATATCTTATATTGTTAGGATTGCACCCACTGATAATAAATCTTGGTAGGGTTTCCAGCTCTCTTAGAATAGCCTCACTGTAGAGGTTGAATTAATCTGGTGAGAAGATAAAACCTTGTCTACTGCCCCTTTATATTTTTGTGTACCTACACAATTTATTTTCAGTCCATATGCAGAAAGTTTGCTCAAAGTATAAGTGCTTACAATCTTCTCAAGCTGTACAAAATAGAAGATTGTGCAGAGCCATGATTGCTCATGTCCTGAAGGATCATGGCATATAAAAGAAATCATAGCATTACTAAAAATAATGTCATACAATTTTGCAGGATTTACTTTTATTTTTTTTATTTTTTTTTTAAAGAAATTGAAGAAATTTGTAATGTTACTGTCTGAACATCTAAAAATGTCATCAATGAATAAGAATATAGCAATCAGGCTTGAAATTCTCTATAATGGAAGACACCATAAACAATAAAGAAATGATTATAACTCTGTCAGCCAATTTTGATGAGATTTGATTTATTCTATTCCTATTCTGATTTGGTTTGCCAGATTTTTACAAATATGGCACTATCATGCTCTTACTTGCTTTATTCAGTTATCTAGTATGTGTCTCATCCCAGATCATTCCAGAATAGATTTTACATTCAGTATCCTTCTGAGAAGCCAGGAACAGGATTAACTGGACACCCATGTGAGCACATGAGAAAGGGCCATATCACAGAGAGGAAAGGATAGGCTCCCTCAGACAAGAATATAAAATCTACATTTTGGATGAGGTGCCTAGGGCTACTCTGAAACACTGGCAGCAAAGTACTGACAATGTCTGGAATTGAATAAAATGTAATATTCTATATGAGAGATTCAGCCTTGTGTTTTTATTAGTCAGCACAACAAATGTGCAATTACAAGTAATTTAACTTTTAGTAGTACATAGATAATCATTCTGTAATGTTATTGGTCTTGATGTGGCATCTCAGCTTTAGTCACTTTCCCACCACCATAATGTAGCTTTCCTGTGTTATTTCAATAAATATTTTCATGGTAATTCTTCTGATGAGTTTTCCTATTTGGTATCTAGACTTTATGAACTTAAGTGTACTACTAGATTGGCTGCAAGGTCTTATCATTTTACAGTTGAAAGGCTAGATACAACTGTATTTTTTATGCTAACAGTTTCTTCTCTCACACTTCTTGTTTATGAAACTCTCTTCTGGTTTCTTACTTTCCAGTCTACTTTGATCTTCAAAAATTTAAATGCCATGTCAATCATTATCTGTTCTCTTCTTAATTGCTTTTCTTTCATTGTTCTCTCTACTTAATAATCTTTTCTTTTCCTCATACTCTCTCATATTCAGTAACTGCATCTTAGTGGCTTTATTGCCTTGCTTGGAGTAAAATGATAAAAAAAATTACAATTTTGTTCTAACTATTGAACTTCTTTCTGATTGGGAAAAGAAATATAAATCTTTGAAGGTTTTAAAATGATCTATACATGTTTTTCTCCATACTCTGTTATTTTCAGTTTTAACAACATTGAAATTAAACTCAACTAATTTACAATTTCTTTGTTGAGAAACTCACTCTAATGAAAGTTTGCTAAGTCTTTGATAATTCTAGATATATTTGAACTCTTAAGCATGTTTCATTGAATCATTTTTTTGAATTTCTCTTTTCCTGGTTTGTTGCTCATAGCACTCAAATTATCTGCTTCTTATGTTACTGTTCTAAAACTTTACACATTGGCTTCTTATGAAAAGCATATGGGATTTTATTCTAATTAAATGTTCTTTCCACTATTCAGAAAAAAAATTTAAATGGTGGGCTGTTTTTTTTTTTTTTTTCCACTTGATGTGGCATTAAGCAGAGCCTGTCTCAAATTTCGAAATGCTGAAAATTGTCAGCTGCTAATTCCTGGGCCAATTTTTCTTCAGTTTGTATAAAGATCTTAACTCTCTTGATCGTCTCTATGCTTTCTAAGAGAACCAAGACAAAAGTTGTTGCTTGATTGTTTATATTTAAGAACTGTTTAGACATGCAAAGAACTTAGGCTTTGCCTTTCTTTCTAGATGGTGCCAGATTTAACCCTTTCGCTGCTAATAGTTTGTAGAAAAGTAAAAGAGGAATTTTTTATATTTATTTCTTTTTATGCTCTGGATGAATCATATTTTGTGCCTTCCATTTTTGTGCATGTAAAAATAATTCTCACTGAAAGTTTTATTTAATCAATTCATAAAAATAACACAACTATTTACTCCTGTCTGATAGGTTCAACAAAGTAAAACTGGCAGCTGCTCTCAAAAATTACCTCCATTCAGTTGTTAACCAGGGCAAGAAATGGCTTGTAAATTTTAATGCCTCCAAAACAAAACTGCTGTCCTTTAACCATCATAGAGAACAATTTTTGGTGGTGCTAACTTCCAGAAGAGTAACTCATTGCACCATCTTGGTGTCACGTTTTCCACTGACCTGAAGTGGAGAAATTATATTGAATTAATTGTTAGGTATGCTGCTAAGAAGGTTGGTTCACTGTGTCATGCTAAATAATTTTTCTCATCAGAATCCATCTTGCACATGTATATATCTACCATTTGTCTGTGCATTGAATATTGCTGCCATATCTGGTCTGGTACTCCAGCTATATATCTCTATATTCTCAATAAAATCCAAAGAAGGGTCTGTAATTCTGTTAGTTTTGACCTGACATCTCGACTTCAGTAACTCTCCAACTGCCATGATATGGCTTCCCTCTGTCTTTTTTATAAATATTTTCATGACAATTGTTCTAATCCTCTATAGTGCTTTGACTGCATGAATTTAAGCATACTACCTGATTGGCAACTAGGACTCACCATTTTACTCTTGAAATAGCTAGATGCAGCCATATGTCCTATTCTAATAGTTTCTTTTTTCACCTTTGGAATTCATTTCTGGTTTCTTGCTTCCCTGCCTGCTATAATCTTCAAAAATTTAAATGCAATGTCAATCACCATCTTCTGTCTTCCCGAATCCTGTTCTTTTATTCTTCTTTCTCTTTACTAAAAACTTTTCATTTTCTTCTACTCCCTGACATTTTAGTGGCATTATCAACTTGCTCGAGGTGAAATCGAAGAATAATGTTAATAAATAAAAATAAAAATACTTTGAAACTTACTGCTAAATAGAAATAATGGAATAGAAATAGAATAATCCAAATGCAGCAATTACAAAGAAATTTATTTTAGAATTTAGCAACAGCTGGTTACTTTAAAGAAAAAAGAAACTCTCTAGCTTAGTTTTATTCTTTGACATTATTTTCTACTTTAGCTATATTTTATGATAAAACTTACAGATATCCTCTCTTTTCTGTGACTGATGTGTTCATGTAGGTGACCAAGAGGTCATCTGTCCAGTTAATTCTGCTCCTGGCTTCTCAGAAGGATACTGAATGTAAAGTCTATTCTGGAATGATCTGGCATGAGACACATACTAGATAACTGAATAAAGCAAGTAAGAGCATGATAGTGCCATATTTGTAAAAATCTGGCAAACCAAATCAGAATAGGAATAGAATAAATCAAATCTCATCAAAATTGACTGACAGTTTACAGAGTTAGAATCATTTCTCTGTTGTTTATGGTGTTTTCCATTATAGAGAATTTCAAGCCTGATTGCTATATTCTTATTCATTGATGACATTTTTAGATGTTCAGACTTTATATATAAAAGTTTGGATATGATGGGTATCAGTGTAAGTACTCGCACAATACAACATTGTTTAAATAGAAATGGGTTATATGAAAACCGACCACAACAAACCCCACTTCACAAATCATGTCACATTGTTGCTCAGTTTAATTTTGCAAAATGTTCTTGGACAAAGAAAATTGCTTTTGGGAACAAGTGCTATGGAGTGATGAAACAAAAATTGAGCTTTTGGGACATCATTTTGTACAGGAGATTTAGAGCAAGAAAGAACACAGCAGCAACAATGAAACATGGATGCGGCTTGATGATGTTTTGGGGTTGTTTTAGTTCAATTGGGATTCTTATTGCAATAAAAGGAATAATGAAATCTGCAGACTATATCAAAATTCAGGATGAAAATCTAAAATTATCAGCGCAAAATCTTCATCTAGGTTGACGATTTACTTTCCAACAATATAACGGTCCCAAACACACATCTAAATCAGTGACTGCATGGCCTCAGAAAAAGAAGATTACAGTTCTGCCATGCCCTTCAATGAGTGCTAACTTGAATCCTATTGAAAATCTATGGCAAGAGTTGAAAGTTAGAATAAATTGTTGGTCACCAAAAAACCTTCAGAAATTAGAATGTGTAACCATTGAAGAATAGAAGAAAATCCCAGAAAAGACTTTAGAAAACAACTGCAGCAAGTTATAAAAATGAGAAGCCATGCTATTGACTATTAATATTGTGAAAATTGTTCAATTTTTTTTCTATTTTTCATACAGTAAGAATAATTTTGTCTTTTTCTATTTTGATTAAATTAAAATAAAAAAAAAATACATAGCAGCTTGCTTGCAAGTCAACTTTCTTTCAACTTTCGGTTCATTAGGTTGCAAGTGTTTGGATCAATAAGATGGTGTACCAATAGACATATAAAAAAAAAAAAAATTATGCACACACACACACACACACACAAAAAAAAAAAAGACAAGAATAGTGCTTAAAAATTCTCAGCTTGATCCAATCCCCAAAATTTGATCAATTGACCAAACATCAGTATATCTTTTTTTCAGGTTAGGTCAAGAACTTTTCAACTGCTCCTCATAAACCAGACATTCTTACTCTTATTTATCTACTTTTTTTTTTTCTTTTAAAATTTGTGGAGTCAAGAATACCTTTTTTTCACTTACTAAAAATTCAAATGAAATTATTTAAAAAAAGATGTATATAGACCATAAATTGTTAAATATTGTTGTTATCCAAAGGGCATAATTTCAGCTTGGATATTCTCAGATAAAAAAAATTAATTTCAGTTAGGAATGTTAATGTGCTGAGCACTGAATGTATTTACAGGATGGAATTCTGTGCAAGTTTGCAGTATATCATTTTTGTGTGTCTACAAATATCTGTGATCATTCGGAATTTTCTCTTGTTTTTCATTAATACATTAAACTAATATATTATGTGTTTAGTATGTCCATTTTTATTCCATCTTCTCTACAGGTTCTCTTCATATCTAAATCTTTCTGTTGATGTATGTGTTTATTTTATTGTTCCTTAATTCTTTCTAGGTGTTCCCCTCACTTCCCTCACTTGTTCCATGAACGCCTGCTTAACTGATGGGTTGGGTCACATGAAATTCCAAAGTAACAACTGGCAGGGAGAATATTCTTGGATCTTTCCTATTCTTGTGGTCAAGACATAAGGAGTATAATTATTTCTATTCATTGTCATAGTCGGAACATGAATCCAACTGCTGTCATTTTAATTCTTCAGATACCTTAGTCACCCCCTCCCATCACCCAATTCTTCCTTTCTTGTATTTCTCACTTTTTGTAACAGAAACAGGTGTGGAATGGGGTTTGTCCACTGTTTTGGAAAGAAAGAATTATGCAAGAATTCTAGTTTTTGGAAAAGTTGCTGCTTTTTTAATGACTGTTCTTAATTTTGGCCTTTTCTTTTTTCTTTTTCTTTTCATTTGTCACTCTTTGCATTTACTCAGTTTTTAGCTTTTCACAGGAAAATCAGATACCCCAACTTCGAAATAAATATGAAGGAATTTTTTTTCTGTTCATTTCATCCTGTACTGAGAATTTGTAAACCCACATATAGCTTCTTTGTATAGTCTTTGCTGACAACCTGACTTGGATTCAGTTCCATCCACTTGTAAGCATTTTTCCCAGAATTGAGATGAAACTAATTACATGCAGCAGTTATTTGCAAAGAAGTGGTAAAAAAAGGAAGACTGAACATTGACTCTTACAGTTAAAAAAATTCACAGGAATTTAAAGTAAAATTTTACATGACTTATCTTATTTGTAATTATATGGGGAGGTACTGAAAACTTTCCTGTCTGACCAAGAAGCCCTTCCCCAAAATAAATCTTGATGTTTGATCATTGGTCAAATTTTTAGAAGTGAGATGGAAAAAGAAAATTTCAGCCCCCATTCCCAGCTTTATTTTGTCAGGAATGTTTCTTTTCTCCCTTTTAATGTCTTTTTATAGTAATACAATGCTTCAAAATATTCATTTCTTCCTTCCTGAATTTCATTGCATTTCTATTGTGAAATCATTATATATCATTCATGCCAGAAGAAATACTTATTGTTGCCTGCCAAAAAATAAATTCAAATTTGCCTATATATATATATATATATATATATATATATATATATATAATGCAAATGGGGTAGGGGATACTTGTTAACCCCCCACTTCTCCCAATGGCTCTTTTAGACCTCAAGTATATGAGTGAGCTTGTCTCAGTGCCTTTAGGTATCGAACTGGTACAATGTTTCTGACCCAAGGAGGAGTTCTTGTTGCTTTGACTTGGCTGACACAACATGCCCACTTGGAGCATTACACATGAATCTTCTTTCTTTAATTAAATTATTCCTTCATTAAGGATGCTAAAGGTAGTCTTTTTCTGGGTTTTGGCATTATCCACCTGATAGTCAGGGATCTGAACTTTCGAGTAACTGAAGGCGGCTATCCTACCAGCAGGTGTATAATATCATGGCTATTGTACTGCCATTTTGTGAATGGTTTCTGAACCATGCAGTAGTCTCTGGTGAGGCCTCTCAATGCCATGATGTACTGCTACATGCAACTCCTGCAGGTATGTCTGTCTCTTTGCCTCCTCATCTACCAACTAATGTACACATGAAACCAATCAAAATGCAAATGAACAATACTAGAAAACCCAACCTAAAAAAAAAAGTCAACCCCAACATGAGGGGTGTACATTCCAACTTTCCAGAAGTAGAATACCATCTTCTTCAGTCCAAACCAGACCTTCTGTTACTTTCTGAAACTGGTATCAATGCTTCAAGTATACTAGGTGAGCTCACAGTCCTAGGTTACTCACCTTTCATAGCTAAACAACCACCTAAATCATTATGGTCACTGACTCAGAACCTACATCAGGATGAGTTACCCTGTAGCAGGGATGCAAAAAACAAGGAACCCGATCTCACATATATATGCTTCCACATAGCACTTACCCGGAGTACCACATTCATCTTTGTTCCCTATCACCCTCAGGATGAATGGACAGTAATCTTCAACCAAATAACTGAAGAGATTGGTAATAGCCTCACTCAATTTCCCTCGACAAGCTTTCATATCTGCAGTGACTTCAATATCCGCCATAAAGAATGGCTAGTCCACTCCAGCAAAACCAATGTTGAAGGCAGATATTACAGAGGCTTCCCTAACACCTATGAACTATGAATCTGCCCATGTCCAAGATGCAACAAGACATCAGGCAAACCTCCTTAACCCCTTCCTAACCTCCTTTCCTGATAAATGCTTAGCAAAAGTTTTACCTCCACTAGGCATGTCAGACCATTCCCTAATCAGTATCTAGATTGATGCCAAACCTAAAGCATCTCCTCATGTACCATTCCACAGAACGATTTTTCACTATTTGAAGACAGACTGGGACAGTTTTCGATCATACATGATGGAAGCTCCTCTCCCAGCCTTCTTCAAGCATACTGCCTCCAAAACCACTGCCCTTGTCATTGATTGGATCCTTTCTGGAATGGAGATTTTTAATATCCCCCCCACCGAAAAAAAAAATTCAGCAAAAACCAAACAATCAACCCAGGTTCACCTCTGAATGCACTGCAGCCATAACTCACCAAAACCACTACTTCAGTATCACCGCAAGAAACAATCTAGTTTGGCCCTCACGGCATTCAGAACTGCTCACAATCACTACAAAAAAGGTTCTAGAAAATACCATTTGCAGCTAGGTATGAGCAATCCAGACCAAGGTTGAAAAGAAACAAATTGGATCCCATGAATTCTGGAAGATCACCAACCATATCATGAACAGAGGTAAAATGGCCGTGCCCACAATTATAAATGGCCCTGAGGTCATATCTTCCTCGACAGATAAGACGAACCTCTTCACCTCTATCATTGCCTCTAACTCAACTTTAAAGTGACAAACACCATCCACTCCCCAACTTCCCACTTTTCACTGAGCGCAATCTCAGTAATATTACCATTACAACATGAGAAGTTTCTAGACTTATCAAAGGATTTGACCCTATGAAAGTTACTGGCCCAGATAAAATTCCAGTGATTGTCTTTAAGAACACCAATGTGGAATTATCCCCAATCCTAGCAAAGTTAAGAAAACCACTACTTGAAGGAGAAATCTTTCCAAAGCTTGTGGAAGGTGTCAAACACTTTTTAATGTTTATTTTGCATATTTTTTTTTATCATTGTTCATTTGAAGATGATTTCTATTAGATAAGTAAAACACCACATGAAATAAGGGACAAAAATGTTTAAATATTGTCCTTTATATTTAATTATAACCAATTATTTCAAAGAAATATCTAAGTAGTACTTGAAATGCAAGCTTTGATATTATCATTTTTCTTCTTCTATATGCCATATCCCTTCTGGATGGAATCATGACTCTCCACAATTTCCAGTCCTTTATGGTGGAGTAATGGATTGCAGGTGGGATTGAAAAGAGAACCAAGTTCATTACATTCACTTATGTGCTAATACACTTAGGAAAGGTATCAATCCATCTCTTCTGCCCCCAGCTATGAGTAAATAACAGGACAGACTGGGTTCTATAGCCTTGGGTGGCAACTGGTCTAAGAGAAGGAAAATATTAACTCTTATGATTCCGACTACAGTCAATTCCTTGTAGCTAAATAAATTTTGTCTTTTTGTTATCTCTCCTAAACCTTGCTCTTCCATCTATTTAGTCAAGCTCACTAGGTAGGGTATGTGATGTTTACTTCTATCCCTCTTGCCTTCAATTTGTCCTGTGAGTATCAAAATTTCCAAGCTCTCTTTTTTCATTATGTACACAATATTACAAAATTACATTATTTATGTACACAATATTACAAAACTTTAAAAAATACTTTCTAATAAGACTGTTATTTCATTTACATACCTGTTCTATCAAAAATAATAGCATTATTTAAGATTTTGTTTTAATAAGTACAACACTATGCAAATTACTAAAATAAATTATAGCATTTTATTTGTCAAAATAACAAAAAGAAAAACAAAAATCATTGGTGGAACTAACGGTCAACTTACCAAAAAACCTAAATACCCTTAAACAAGATAAAATCTCAAACAAGGACAGCAATAAAAAAAAATGAAAAAGACCGAAAGTCAAACACCTACTGACTCAGTAAAGTAAAATGCTCAATGCCTAGATTTTATCTAAACAGAGCAAAAACGCTTTACAACATTAATTCTTATGAAAGGATGGCTCTAGTCATAACCCAAGTTTCACACTCATGTAATCTTATATAATCAAACATTTTTACTTTTTACTTCAAACATTATTATAGTGGATATTGTATTTGTGAAAATGTGCTCTCCAGTCAGGATCAAACCTGTGTTCTCCTTAGGAGAAACTGACATTTCATCCAGCATATTTTTACCACTTGTCTACTGGAGACATTACAGTTCAGCAAGGCTCTATTTATCCTTTTAAAGAATGCACACCTGATGCTCTCTGTAGCCAAGTGGTAAAAGCACACCAGGTCAAACAGTGGTTCCTACTATGAAAAGTGATGCAATTTCTATTTCTGCCAGAGAGCACATTCACTTTATTAATATTTCTCAAATGGAATGCACAGGACATGGTTGAAATACACACTATTTAAAATAAAAATGGGGCATCTATTTCAATTACAAGTATCCACTTTAATAATGTTTGAAGTAATACATACATATATATATATATATATATATATATATATATATATATATATCCAGTATTTACATTAGTTGGACTATTGTCCTCATCTTATTGTTGCCATATTTATCACAACATTTCGGCCATTGTATGCTCCGGCCTTCTTCAGGTGGTTGGAACTTCGAATTGAACCCTTTATTTCGATCACTGGGTTAGACTGTTCTAGTTCCACGTGCCATGTTCGATGGATGTCAGTTACCATTTATCTCCTGCTAATTTTCCCTCTGAAAGTTCTCCACTGCCTTAACCAGGAATTGAACTCACCTTCTTTGGGTCTGTTCTGGGTATGAACTTCTGAGTATTATAAACCTAATGTTTTCAGCATCATTTTTTTTTTTTTTTTACCAGTGCTCATATTGCAATTTTGCTGTTATCATTGCATGTCTTTACCAGAGTTCATATTGCAAGTTTGTTATCATTGCTTTTCTCTGGCACTCCTTATTACTGGTTCCCATATTGTATTTATTTCTATGCTTGGTTGGCTTAGGAGATTTTTGTGGCCTAGCATATGTGCTGATTCCTTAAGTTTACGAATTTTCCAATGGTGTTCCCTGTCTATGATCTCAACATGATCCCACAGGGGGCAGCGATCTCCCTTCTCTCTCTATATGTGGTCAGTCACGCCTGATTTTTCTACTTCCCCTAGCGTTACAGCTTTCTGGTGTTCTTGAAGCCTTACCTTGAGGGGGCGGCCTGTCTCTCCTTTATATTCCTTTCCGCAGCTGCACGGGATAGCGTACACACAGTCTTTAGTCATGTTCCCCTCGGGGGGGGGGGAGTCTCACTCATGAGAGATATCTGCGAAGTGTTATTACATTTTTGAAGGTTGTCCTGATGTTATATGGACCGCAGATCCTTTGTATTTTCTCTGATAACCCCTTCACATAAGGCAGGCAGACTGTTTTCTGAGTGTTGTTGTCCTCCTCCTCCTCTTGTACCCGCCTATCCCAGTTTTTGGGGGCTGCTGCCATGTACCCAGGGTAGTTGTTACGTTGTAGGGTACTACTTATACTGACCAATTCCTTATCTAACCTCTCTGGATCGCCACTTATGATTTTTGCTCGGTGTTGTAAGCATCGGACGATCCCTTTCTTTACGCTGTATGGATGGTGGGAGTCGAAATTGAGGTACTGTCCGGTGAATGTTGGTTTACAGTATACGGATGTCTTGAACCCATGCTCTGTTCGAGATATTAGTACATCCAGGAATGGGAGTGAGTTGTTACTATCTTTCTCCATTGTGAACTGTATCGAAGGTCTTATTGAGTTCACATGGTCCAGTCGAACCTGGACATCTTCCTGATGTGGCCAGAGTATGAAGGTGTCATCTACATACCTTAACCATATAGTTGGCTTTACCGATATAGATTCTAATGCCATTTCTTCAAAGTATTCCATGTATATATTCGCCATTGCTGGTGATAATGGCGAGCCCATTGCTAAGCCCTCATCCTGTCGATATATGTGTGATCCCATTCCGAAGTGTGTTGTTTGTGTACAGAAAGTCAACATCTCCATCAGATTATTTATTGGAATACTTGTCCGCTCCTGTAGGGAAGAGTCAGAGGTCAATCTGTCTCTGACTACTGAGAGTGCCTCCTCCGTGGGTACCTTGGTGAACAGACTCACCACGTCCAAGCTCACCATCTGGTTGGATAGAATGGGAGCATCTTTGATTATTTCCACAAAGTGGGCGGAGTTTCGGACATATGAAGGAGACTTTCTGATCAATGGGTCAATTATATCTACAAGGAAGCGACTCAGAGGGTGGCACACAGAGCCTTGACAACTAACAATCAGCCTGAGTGGAATACCGTCTTTGTGAATCTTAGGGAGACCATATATGTGAGGTAACTTGGTGTAACGCTGCGATAACTGCCTATACGTCTTGGGTGCAAAGTGATCCTTGTTCTTGATTAGGATCTGTGACAGTTGGCATTCCGTTTTCATAGTAGGATCCTTTTTCTTTCACTTTGCTGTAGCTACCATTGCTAATGAGGTCTTCCAGTTTTCTTGTATACTCCAATTTGTCCATCACTACAGTCGCATTACCTTTGTCAGCCGGTAATATGATGATGTTTTCGTTCCTCTGTAGTGATTCAATCGCCAGTCTCTCCAGTTTTGTTATGTTAGACCTGGACAGCTTGGCTCTCTCCAATGCCTGTCTCGCTTTCCATCTCAGTTCATCCGCCTGAGCCTGAGGGATGTTCAAGGCCACCTCCTCTACTCTGGCAATGATGTCCAAGTATGGCACCTGCCTGATGGTTGTGGTGAATTTGAGACCCTTATTCAACACTGACTCCTCAGAGGCACTCAGCTGATATTGGCTGATGTTGACTACTGCTTTCACTGGTGGGTGATGGACCTTGTGCGTCACCTTCTGATCTTTCAATCTATTTAATTTTTGCACTTGGTGAGCCTTGACTACATCAAATTCATGTCTGCAGGATTTATCCAGGTCATTTTGGATCCTTCTCTGGTCTTCTTCATTAGTAATTCTGTTGAAGAAATCCTCTAGCGTCTGGGAGATATGAGCATGTAGTCGATGTTTCATCCAACAATTGTACTGGATTCTCTCTCGGACAAGGGCGTGTCCTGCTTTCTCTGCGACCCGATGAGCTCTCCTTGAATTGATAGGAAGTATTGGTGCCAAGCCTGAAGGGATGAGTTGTAGGTCTCTGCATCGGTGTAGGAATGTCAGATGGTTCGATATTCGTGCCAATTTTTGGTAGGATTTCTCAATTTGTCTCCATATTTTTGGTATATCGGGTTCGTACCGATCCTTCAGAGTCTGTCTATATTTCTGAGATGAGGTATTATGTACAGTATTTACATTAGTCGGACTATTGTCCTCATCTTTGTCGCCATATTTGTCACAACGTTTCGGCCGTTGTACGCTCCGGCCTTCTTCAGGTGGTTGGAACTTATCAGTTATCTCCTGCTAATTTTCAGAGGGAAAATTAGCAGGAGATAACTGGTAACTGACATCCATCAAACATGGCACATGCAACTAGAACAGTCTACCCCAGTGATCGAAATGAAGGGTTCAGTTCGAAATTCCAACCACCTGAAGAAGGCTGGAACGTACAACGGCCGAAACGTTGTGACAAATATGGCGACAGGATGAGTACAATAGTCCGACTAATGTAAATACTGTACATAATACCTCATCTCAGAAATATAGACATAAACTATATCATTAGAAGAGTTTACTACATAATTGATGGAGGAAAGTGTTCTGTACACACATACACACACTAGTATATATTGCAACTTATACAGAGGAAGTATCCACTATAAAACATTTTTAATAACTTCTGACTTTGTATGATAAACATGAAAACCAGGATAGAAAATAAATGTCTGGCATAATCATTTTATTAATGTACCTACATACATTTTGCCTTTGAACAAATGAAGAGATTAAACATAAATTTTGCTTTCAATATAAGAAAAGCTGTTATACTTTATTCATCATTAGATACATGAACATCAAATTGAGTCAATTTTTTTGTCTGTCAGTGATCTTTCATATAAACTTCATATCGTAATAAATTGTTTATTTTACAGTCATTATATAAATAAGTTATAAAATTTCCCCAATATTTTTTGTATAAATAACAAAATACCTTGTCATAAATGTATCATTTTTTGTTTTCATTGTTGCTTTAAAACATTTTGCATATTTTTTTAATATCATTTTATTTCTGTAAACGTTTTTTTTTAATTATATTGATAAATAATTTCAATTGATTGTTTTTCATTATCTATTTCAGGTAAGTACTTTTAGCTGTTGAATAAAAGTAACATGAACTATAAAATTGGTAAGTAGAAATATTTTCCCCAAAGAATTATTTTAAAGAATATTTTAAAAATGAAAGGTGATTGAAAGATACAAATCATTTTTTTAAATTTTTTTTATTTAATGACAAAGTGTCATTTTCTTTTTTTTTACATTGGAACAGAAATTATCAGGATTCTAAGTCTTTAGTTGTAAAATATTTATATGATGCAATTAAAACAGCCATGAGATAAGTAAATAAATTATATATATATTTTTGAATGGATTGTTTTTATTTCTTAAAAATTATACAATTATATATTATTTCTTATTGCTATAAATGTTACATTTTATTTATTTAGCAACTCAAATACATGTACCCGCTAAAAATAACATTTATAGTAATAATAACTATAAGATCTGAGTAGAATGAATCCTTGGTTCCTTAGTAATATAAATTGTGCAAGAACAGTGTCAAGCATTTAAAATTTTCTTCAAATCCATTTAAAAGGACCAACTACTTATAGGGACCAAAATTTGGGGTACTAATATTTTCCACTTCAACAGAATCTACTGTGTGTGTATATATATAAAACACAGATACACACTTTTTTTACAGGGTGCTAAGCCCCAAATGATAACTTATTGTTAAATGAAAGCAGGATTGATAGAACAGGAGTAGACCAGCTGTCTACAGTATTATGAGTCCTATGGCAAAGTAAAATATCATAGAGGCGTTATTGTCACAAACTGTATATCTGGTCTTCATCAGTCCAGCTGTAGCTATTCTGAAGTTTAGAAAACCCTAAAAACAGAAGAGATCCTTGTTTCACTATTAGCTATTAATAGAATATGTCAATGCTTTGAAACAACAGGTAATGTTGCTAGAAAGGTAAATCCTCTTCATGTTGGAATAAGCAGCTGTTGAAACTTACAGGTCTCAAACAGGGGTTATGAGAAGCCTACAAAAAATATTGGCAGAATTAAAAACTTCAGAAACCAAGACTCATGAACAATTGCCAGCAAGTTATCCTGTGCAGGTTTTATGCTTAAAATACGTTATAAAGCCATTGCTGTCTCTAATAAACATCAGACAGAATAAAGTTTCTACACAGATTATAGAAATTGTTCAGAGTGGTTCAGCAGTTGTGTGGAGTAATAAATCAGGATTTCATTTACAGAGTGATGCCCCAAAGTGATATCTTCAAAGATATGGTAATGAAGACATCTCTATCACAGTTAAGCATAGAGGTGGAGGTGGTGGTTTCATAGTGTGGAGAACATTTTCATCTACTGATACTAGTCAATTGATGCTTTGGAATATATTAGAGAATATTGCAAAAAGGTTTGCTTTTCACAATAGTAAAGTTGTTTTTTAAAGTTTTTTTTTTTTTTAAACAAGACAAAACTCCTGTCCATATTGCAAAGTATGGCTTCTGTTTGAGTCTGGTTAGAATCTCAATTTGAATTCTATAGAGAATATTTGGTCTCAGATTGAAACTGAGAAACATCTTTCAACTATTCATCAGTTGTTTGAAACTATCAGTATTGAATGGAACAATATGAACATTTTATTTCTATGAAAAAATGGTTTACTTAGAAAGCTTAAATGTAAAGAAATCAAAGGAAAGGACTCCCATACAAAACTAGTTTATATATTTTTTAAATTCTGGTTTCTTTCTTTGAGTTATTGTCATGACCATTAAAAACTCAATAACTTAATATTTTATCATTTTGGGTTTGGTCCATTTTTTTTAAATATATATATATATAAGTAATACAAGTAAAAGTTTTGTCCTTAGCTGATTGATGTTACCTTCAGCATACCGACTCCAGAGTTTCATTGATGGACCTGTCAACTTATCAGGGGATGTCAGCAATTGACTGTTTAATACTTATCAATTTTACTTTTTTATATGCACTTATCATTGCTGCAAGTTTTTTCATAGTATGTGTGTTCGTGTGCATGTGCCCATGCACACACATGTAGGTGTCATGATTATTTGTCTTTTTCATAGTTTTTTTTTCTTCTCCACTTTACACTCACTCCTTAGATTTTGTTCTCTTTTTTCTTTTTCTTTTTTTCTTTCAATTGTTGCTATTTGGTATCAGTTTTTTTTCTAGCCATGTTGTCATGAATGCAACAGTGTAAGAAAAAAATAATAATCTGCAACCAGTTGTAATAGGCAGGACATGTGAGAATGAGAGATAACAAGATTCTCAAACAACTTTCCTATGAGGAACTGAAGACAGAAAAGTGTCCACAAAACCATCCTGAAAAGAGGTTTAAAGATAATTTCAAGGATAATCTGAATGCATTGCACATGGTCGTGCAGCATTTGGAAGAACAGACTTTTAATCCTAGATGATATGTTCCGGAAAGGGATATATTTGTTCAAAGTAGCAAAGTGGTTTTGCACTACTGTAACTGAGTAGGACAATCTAGCAGGTAACCGTAATGGACTGATCTCATCGAAGTGGTAGGCAATAGGCAAAGACAATAGGCGTCCCTTGTACCTCCACGTCAGTCTGTATTTATGGCTGACACCTGCCAATCATAATTACTGTAAGGTGTATGCATATTCATTACATCAGTAGAGTAGAGGCAGATTTTAAAGGAGAGATGCAATGCCATTGAAGATGAGTATCTAGGGCATGCTCAGATCAAGCGTGATCTTTAAAGAGGCACTGACTCTGATTTGCCAACGAATGTACTGTCTCTGGAAATGTGGTGTGTATAAGCACATGCTGTTGTCAGTTATGTAGATCATCTGAAAGGTCATCATAACAACCAGAATGAAGCCAACTATGTCAATGTACCTTGCCAACCTGCCTAAAAAATACCTATGTTGTTTGCAACAAGATTTGCAGATCATCATCTGAACTGTGAAGGCACATAGTGTTACACAGGAGAGTTGTAGGCCATGCAGATCCAATCACCCAATCATTGAAACAGAGTTTATCTGTTATATAGGTATGATACCTATAAAATTGAATGCGGGTCTCAGGAGTTTTAGGGGCCATAGATGCCGAAATGAGATGGAAGCTATTACAAGTGATGCAATAAATAAGAAGATATCTCATTTAAGTAAGATGTGGAAATCACCATATATATATATATATATATATATATATATATATATATATTATAAGAGATTATAATAAAAACATTTTAAATCACTACACAGAAACTTTCATGTTTCAATACTATGATTATACTCCCTCAGGCGATGGTTGGTAACTGGTGATAAAAATGATTCTTTAGGGAAATTTAAAAGCAAATCCTTAACCCTTTTCTGAAAGTTAAAGAAGGGAGGGGAGCATAAGGTCAGAATTAAAAATATACTTATGGGCATGTCTTTATTAACCAATTAAATGTCAGATCTATGCTAAATAGAAAAATACGGTCAGATAGTGGAGGTGGGTGAGTTATTTTTTCATGTCATGATAAACAGCACTTTGACATGGCATCATTGATGATTGGGGAGAGTATGGCAGCTACAAATGTATCATGAATGTAGCCAAATATGACATTCCATTTGTTGAAGTTGTGGGGTAGGTTAATCAGATGTAAAGTCATCAGAAAATTTTTTTTTTTATATTCAGGAAGCTTCTTAAAGGGGCCTGTAGATAAAATTAAAAATGTGGAACATCTATATATGATGCTAATAATACTGAATAGATGGCAAAATATAGCAATATTAATGTTGAATAAACCAAATAAGGTAATTGCCCATAAAGGGTGAACCATTATATACTAAAAAAATTATGGCTATAAAATTGTAATAAGTAATTGCTTTTATAAAAAATCATTTAACTGTATTTTAAGGTAAAAGATAGACTGTGTCAGCATTTCACCATTAGTTCACTTCTTTAGTTTAACGGAGCTTTTATGTTAGCAAACTTGATTATCTTAAATTTTTCCTGTAAACACAGGAAACATAGTTCATGTAAAGATTTACAAGTTTTTTTAATATTTTCCATTTTACCATAGGGGTTTTGTTAACTTCTTTTAAGTTCCAAAAATATTTAGAAAGGGACATATTGACAGTAACAAAAATTTCTTTAAAACTGGGTAGTTTCAACATATATTATCTTTTAACAACAACACGTACAGAAATAGGACGTCCCTTTCTGGTTTGTGAAGAGGGGTTCATCGTGGCCAGTTTCCACAGAAACCATTTCTATTTAAACAACATTGTATTGTGCAAGCACTTCCGCTGATACCCATCAGATCCAAACTTTTGGCGATGTCTTTCAAAACCACTCTTGGGTTTATATTAACCTTGCAACACAGTTTTTGTGCAATTCTCAGTGACAATTTGGGTTTTCTTCCACACCCAGGTAAATTCTCTGTCATGCCAAACTGTTTAAACTTCTTTATACTGTACCATAGTTCTAAGGATAGCTAACTGGTTTAAAATAGCGCTGTAACTATTTCTGAACTTGTGGAAGTTAACAATTCTCTGTCTCGAGTCAACACTAAGCTCCTTTGTCTTCCCCATTGTGTTGTAAACATAAGAATAACAATGGTGACATTGTATGCACCATGTGCTTTGCTGGAATTATCACAAATAATCTAGTGAATAAATAGTCTAGAAGGCTTCACTGATAAAATAAATATGTAAATTACTTACACAAATCAATTTAAAACAATATTTTCTACTGTACGAATAATTTTGTCTTTTCTTATGTTGCATGATTTGCCTGTCAAATTTGTTGTATTTAACCTATTGCTCTGAAAACTGAGTTTTATATTCCTTCTTTTGGGTTTATTAACATATGAAAAACCTAGCATCATACAGGCATTAGACTCTGAAAAATGGATAAAAATATTCAAAATTGACGGGTGTTTGAATAAATTTGTTGTTGACTGTATATACATACAAAAATAAAAGTTTATGGTTAACAAGACTTGAACCAAAAGGAAGTGGATATTTTGAAATAAAATGCTCAATGCACATCTCAGAAAATCAAATATGCAGAGTAAATGATAATAAAGAACAGTAGTATTCACCAACACAACGTGGGTTTTGAACTTTTGCTCTCAACAGGTGTAATGGTAAATATATATATATATAAAATTGTGTATTTGGACAGCAAATGTTCTTTTATATGTTTCATTAAAGACAACTGAATTTATTAAGCTTTTTATTCAATTTTTCTTGTGTCCATATAAGTGTTTTCTTTTCTGTACATAAAGTATATAAATACTGTCCTATATATATATATATATATATATATATATATAAGCTGTTTCACTGTATCATAGTGATATGAAAGGGTGCTGAAAAGTTCTTGGCTTAACCAAGAAGGAATTCTATAAAATATTCTGATGTTTGGTCAGAATTTGGAAACTGGGTCAGGCCAAGAGTGTGGCTAGACACATGATTGTTTCAAGCCGGGATCAAAACACAAATGATACACATGCAAACACACACACTCTGAAAGGTTTGGTCTCCAACCCACTTTCCAAAATCTGACCTAACATAATTTTTTTCGTTTATTCATTTTTGAAAACTTTTTAATTAGTCAGAGAATTGTTTTTCGGCTTTCATATATATGTATATATATTTCTCAATTATAATAACAGTTGAAGTAATAAATATTTATAGTAGTAAATAAATATTTGTTGTATAAAATAAATGCTCTTTTTATCACTAAACTGCAAACACATTGAGTTACAGTAGGGGTGCTGAAAATGTCTTCCCCAAATAAGAAAGGATTGTAAAACAAAATCTTATATTTGGTCATTTGATCAGATTTTGGGAAGTGGATCATATCAAAAACTTTTCAATGCTCCATCATAAAACTGCTTCTCTGATAGCCTGTAGATGAAAGTATTGGCCTTTGATGTTATCTAGAATTGTAAGTTCAACCTCCATGTGTAGCAGTTCATTTCGACTATATTGTATTGGTTTGTGAGTTTGATATGACTTCATGTGAATAGACCAACAATACACACTCCTGAAAGAAATAAAGCTTTTGGTATAAAATAATCTGAAAGTAACTGTTTTTGGAAGATCTAAAATTAAGTATTTTTATTATTTTATATAGCTTTCAGCCTGACATTGAATACATAAAATATCTATATGTTTTGAATATTACCTTATCACATCATCAGATGTGATAAGGTAACTTAAATTTATAGACCTCTCTCATCCTTAGAAATCCAAACACATTTTCCTTACAGTTTTGTCTTTCATTCTAACCTGAAGAAGCTAAATGCTACAGCTGTCCTTCACAAAATACGTTACTGAAGGCTTTTCCATTTGGTCTCATTAACTTCATATTTTTAAGTTTCATATTTTATAAATATATGAACAGATAACATGTATTGGCTTTAATAATCCTCATAAATTTAAAATTACTTTAAATATTTTTCCAGTAGAAGTCAAGTCATATTTGTATGTTGGTTCTTTCAGATCAGTTTCTTTAGGGTATCATATTTTGGCTATTGTACCCTTTAACCTTCTTCAAGTATCTCTCACATTTGGTCACCTTCCAGGAATGTTGACTGAAACCTTTTCTTTGACTCATGGGGTTATGCTGTTCTCATTCATTTTACCTGTCACTTCCTGTGTCCTTCCCATGGAAATTTAATAGGATGCCAGTTTTATGACAGGTAAACGGAATGAAAACCACATACCATCATGGATCAAATAAAAAGCCTCAAATCAACATTCTTAGATGGTTACTGAATGTAACAGACACTCCATGCTGGAGAGTAAAACCTTTGAAGTGTTGTGATAAAGACAACAAAGATAAAGAAATATGTCCTACAGAATTAATGTAAGAAAATCTCACTTGAGAAATTCAGACTACCATATATACTTGTATATAAGCCTACTTCAAGTAACCTCTGAATTTTTGTGTGAAAAACCTGATTTTTTCATATAGCTCATATATAATGCAGCCCCAGTTTCTGAGCAATACTAGGAGGCCTACCATAGTTAAATATTGCAGTACTGGGCATCATCCTGAACATATTTGATAGCAAAGAAATGGTTTTCATTCTTTTTTGTATGAAGCTACACCAAAATGGTGAGAAAAAACACTTACTGTAAAATATCAGTAAATGTTCAGTAAAAGAGCTATTTTCTTTTTTGTATTGTAAATAATTTCTTCCTGTAGCATGTTCTGTAATATTTTGTGTATAATTTATAGAAGAATAATGAGATATGCTTTCATCATGCTCCTCAATGTTGTTGATTCCTATTGATAATATTACTGTGTACCGTAAATAAAGCTACTAGAATTAAAATTTGGTATTTCACCCTATGCAATCATCATTTACCGTATATTACGGTGAATCTTGTCAAAATATTTTCATCTGATGTTTTTCATATAGCTCATGTATAATGTGACCCCAGCTTCTGAGCAATACTAGTAAACCTGCCGTCATCAAATACTGCACTACTAGGCATCATCTTCGACATGTTTTATAGCAAATAAATGGTTTTCATTCTTTTTTGTACAAATCTACCCCAAAATGGTGAGAAAAACCACTTATCATAAAATATCTTATACAAAGATTTAGATAACATACTTTTGTTTTCGTTTATGCTTGACTATAATGATTTTTAACCTCTTCAAAAAAAATTACCTGTGTATAGTGCAACACAGTCTTTTTTTTTTTTTTTTTTCCTTTTTTGTAATTTATTCTTGTTCTTATAGAAGATAATAGATTTTTGGTTTTAGTATAATAAAACAATAGTATTTGATATGTAAAACTTATCAATACACATATTAGTGCTTTTAACCAAACCATCGATGTTGCAATCATAGAATGGAGCATCCATACATCTGACTTTGTTGCTCCTTGCCACTCAACTGAACAATGGAATGCTGAACACGGCAAGCTAACTGTCATCCCATGTGCACATATGGTGTTGCATGTCAATGCCTCTCTGTGGTTTTTACCACATAATTTCAAAATTTACTTTGTGATTTACCCTCATATATACAAGCTGTGGCAGAAATACCTGCCACATTTTAAAGGTTGACAAAAACAGTTTTTATTGATTTGGTTTTTAAAATGATATCCTCCAAATGGTGGCCTTTATTTGCTGTAGACAATTTCTAAAGTTTGTAAGTTCAAGCAGTTTGAGGTCTTCCAGGTGATTTTCTTTTAAGTGCTGAACCTGTGACTCTGAAATTTTCAACCCATAACAGTATTGACTTTCTATCTAGAACAGCATCATTCCAACCTAACATGAAATGATCACAAAAAACTCTCTGTGTTGGAATTACAGATTCAACAGTCTTAAAAACGTTTCATCAGCAAATAGTATGCAGCTGTCTAAGCCATAATAATTGATGGTATCCAAAATAAATGGTAAGACATTAGCTAGATGAAGACACAATTGTCACTTGACTAAGTTAACTAGCATCACACTGGGGACAGTTTAAATTGTGGGAGGTATTTCTGCCACACTCCTCAAGGATGTGGCATGTGTAAAATATACAATATTGTACACATGCCACATCCTTGAGGAGAATACTTCTTTTAGCAGATTGACAACCTAATCTTCAATTCTCAGACAATAAAGATAAATATATTATAATACTACTTATTTCTTAGTTTGTATGTTACGCACTGTCAGTATCTTAATCAAAATGGACTATTCCATTTTGATTGAGAGGAAATACAGAAAAGACATATCAGAGATGTTGTTTGGACTCAATGAGAAAAATAAAGAAAAAAGCAATAACACTTGTGTTTAATGGCTGCTTCAGTGAAATGGAAAACCTTGTCAATTTAAAATCTTTTTTATTTTTACCCTTTTATTTCTTTGGATAATGACCTGCATTCATAGTTGTGATTGTTATTGCAATATTTTGTTAAAGTTGGTAAGCTCAATTATTTAATGAATGCAACATGAGAATTTCCACAGGTATTTTATAGTCATAAAACTTGCAAGAAGCTTATTTATCCATTTAACTTAAGAATTATAATTTGTCAGATAATCAAAATAAGAAAAATCGTGAAATTTTCACAGGTATTTCAATGAAAATAAACCTCTTGCCATAACATAATATCATGCTTAAATGGAAATGATTCACTTAGTTGCACACTAATTACAAGATGGTGCTGAAAAGTTCTTGGCCTGACCCAGTTCCCAAATTCTGACCAAACATCAGAATATTTTATGGAATCCCTTCTTGGTTAAGCCAAGAACTTTTCAGCACCCTCTCATATCTCTTTAAATGCTCACTATAATCTTAATCTGTTCAAGTCTAGTGTCAACCACTGTCTTCCCCACCTAAAACTGTGCCTCTTACTCTGTAACCTACCTCAAATGGCACTTGGGCCTTGTACAAGATAAACAGCATTATAAAAAAAAATAATGCTTAGTATTACCACATCAAAAACATTTTTCTAGCATGTCAACCTCAAATGTGGCAGCCTGATAAAAAGCAAATTGGAATTCCTAAAATCTCAGACAAAATTCAACACAATCCGTTAGACACAAATTAGGCTTACAGTGATATATTACCGTAACTACTGCCAGTCACAATGAATGGATGTCCCCTCGAGGAGGCGCCATGCTTTGAGAGAATATTGGGCCTCAAACTCACACGTGACCTCAAGTGGAACTCCTGTATATGATCCATGCTACAGATATGCAGGTAAAATGATTGGCTCCCTGTATCGCTCGAGTAAATACCTGACTCCTCATGCTATCCTCTACCTTTAAGAGCCAGATCAGGCCACAAATGGAGTACGGTTGCTATATTTGGGTGGGAGCATCCCAGACCTCACTTTCCAGTCTTGATAGAATTCAATAGCGTCTCCAAGCCCTTGTTGGAAAAGAATTATTTTCCACCCACCAACCTCTCTCTCATAGAAAGGAAAGGGCTCGAACGAACTACATTTCTTGGTTCCACCAGGTGTAACCTTCATGGCTAGGTCCCACCATACTACTTACATAGTAGCAAACCAGCCACATTCCCTCTCTATTCTATTGGCGAGAAGTAAGTTTCACTCAAACAGATTCTCCTGCAAACTGCTGCCCTATGGAACAGACTCCCAAGAGCATGTTTCTCCCCCACAATCATTCCAATCTTAACATGTTCAAGTCTAGAGTTAACCGTTATCTTCCCCTCCTGTCCATATAAACTACCCCTTAATGTAACCCTCTACTTTGAGTGGCCCCCAGGCGTTGTACAGGGTGAGCCTTACTGTAAAAAAAAAAAAATTATGTATAGTAATGGTTCCTGTTGAAAACAAGATAAGAATAAAACTAATCTGTAGCTCCACCTAATTACCTTTGACCAATTAATGTGTGTCTTTTTTATGTTACTCCCATAGCTTCCTTGATCTGTACGTCTTTCTATCTTTACTTAGAAGTTCTGCTGTTTGTTTTTATTCTATCACCAAGTGGCCAACCTGTAAAAGTAGTTTATTTCTTAGCTTTTGCCTCAGCAGCTCAAATAGGGTAACATCTGTTGAAAATATACTTTTTAAATTTACTTGTTTTGTCTCAGGTATCATTTAACTCAGCTAATTTCATTTGAGGTCCCTGTTTTGACAAATCAATAAGTTTTTGACATATCTTTGCTCATGAGTAATGATCTGCAACATATAAGCACACAGTCTCTCCCCCACAAACATGCAAGACTCCTGCTAGAAAATAAGTTAGTAGGTTAAGCTTATTTATTGCTTCTTAACTTGGATCTTCTCTTTGTGCTCCACCTTTGTATCCTTATGTCAAACTAATCTAAGCTTAATAACTATCGATTATAGTTGCTTACACTTAGTAATTTAGGCTTATAGCCATATTATGTTGAAACACAGATTCTTGTACAATCACCAAAGTTAAGCAACATCAAGCCAGGTCAGTACCTTTATGAATGATTGCTTGGGGATATCAGATGCTGTAAGCTTGAATGTGCAGGTGTTATAATGGAAATTTGGAGAGCTGATTTCCAATTCTAGTTAGGTTCATTATATTCGCTTACAGATACTCTTGGGAAGGGTATGAATTCACTTCTTCTCTCCACACCTATGGGTTAATTAGTATTAGAAAATCATTATTATCTCAAAAAAATTCCTACAATCTAAAATATTTTTTGGCTTTAAATAACCTGTAAAAGGTTGATAAGCCATAAAAAACAAATCAATCAACCTTAGTAATTTAGTTCCTCATCAGGTGCTCCACTTCTGGAACTCTTGTGTTTGACTATCTACTTTAGATATTTGCTGCTGAGTGGTAATAAACAGATTAGTCTTACAAACATGCTGGTGAATTTGTCTTCTTTTGTGGTGTTGTGCTAAACTAGTCAAAGTGGAATAAATATAAATATACACTACAGTTCAAAAGTTTTAGGCGACCCCTGGTAATTTTTTAAATTGTCCCAAAAAGTAGTATTTTAAATAAGAGAAAATTATTATACACGATTAAAAAAAAAGTGAGACCTGATTTTTTATTAGAAATTCTATTATGACAAAAAGAAAAAAAGCATTTATGATTAAATTTTGCTCTCATCAAAATATCCTCCTTTAGCCTTGATTACTGCAGCACAAATTTTTGGCATTCAGTTTGTCATGGTATAAGTTTGATAATTGATTCCATTCTTTCTTCAATGACTAACAGCTCTTTTTTATTTTTTTTCACTCTTCTGTCAAGTTCATCCCATATTAATTCTGAGAGTGGCTTCAAACTTTTGAACTGTAGAGCATGTATGCATAATTTCCTTCGCCTAGTTTATAGCAGGGGTCAGCAACCTTTTGCTGACTATGTGCTGACTTTAAAATCATTCAGTGTGCCAACAGCATACGTATTTTTATACAAGGTCAATATACCTGTTCTACAATATATTTTTATATAGTAATATATAGTAATATATAGTAATATATAGTATATATACTTGAGTATATATTAAAATTGAAACAGCTAAATATTTTCTTTGTGTTATGGTAGTTATTGGTTCAGACTTCATGATGTCATTTGCGGTTGCATTGAAATTGTTTGGCATGCCACTGGTTGCTGACCCCTGGTTTACAGCACAGGCATTTCCAATAAAATTAAAATGGAAAACTTGGGTAATTTTAATGTCCAGTGTTTTCAGTTAGTCATATTTTTTGGTCAACCTTTTCGAGAAGCCATAAGTAGTGTCAAATTAACCTCATCACAAATTCTACTTGCTCTGCATTTTTAAGGGCTCTGTATTTTCCAGGGCAATGCATTTAAATACTTTAAAGCTGTCTAATGTAATCAGCATCTTGCAATCAAGCAATCTTAATGTTTACATGTTGAAGGAGCTTCATCTTTAATTATTCATCATTTCAGATAACATTATATCAAGGCCTTTAAATCTACTCTATAAATATCTCAGAAGCATTTCCCTCATATTTTTTAAGTTTGTTTATTGTGTTGATAGTAGTTAAATATTTGCCTGTTTTCTAAGCTCTATGTTAAGAAATCATTTATGACTTAATATATGATTTATGACTTAATATATGATTGTGTATGATTTTAATTTAGGGCCATTATTTTCTTCATTTAAAAACAATATAATCATGAATTATCATCTCTTACATTTATGGCATGAAAATGAACTTTTGAACAAATCTGCTTCTGTCTGAACAAGGGAAAGTCTATTGTCTACAGACTTTTTCATATTAGGCGTGTCACTTTCAGTGCAAAGCTATTTATCGAAACAATTTGTGACATATTTATGAAATTAGTGATGCTGAATGGTAAACAACTCGTGTGTATTCATTATTTTCACATCTTCCGGATTATCAGAGTTATTTCCCCATGAATGCTACTTAAAAGTTTATCTACTGTTGTTTGAAAATAACCTAGAAATACAAATCATAATGCTTGTATATGTTTTACTTTCAAAATTAATATTAGCTGGTATTTCCCATTTTGCTATATATTTTCCCATCTTGCCATATAATGAAAATATGTTGGTCTTTGAATTGTCCCAAAAAGTATTAGTAAAACTGTTTAACTTCTATAAAATGTAAAAATATTTTTAAGATTATAAAGCAACCTCAGATTATCAAAAGCTGAATACAAAATACCAGAAACACATAAGTTCCAATAAAAAGTTAATTGTCTCGTCACCATTGAGTCTACAAAAAAGAAAAATGCACACAATCCAGTATTCTATGTATTGTCTTTAATGATGCTAAGGATTCATTCACAGTATCGAAAAATTGGTCTGTTCTTTTGTCAGGTTATGCCTGATTTTAGAAACCGTACATCTGCTATTTGATTTCTTAAATTGTTTTTTTTTTTTTCACCAAGAATAAGTTTCTGTTGATAAGATAATTTTATCAAATTACACAAGCACATGCTCTAAAAGCATAATGACAACACATTTTTGTTAGGGCTTTAAGTTTTACTCATTTCTATATAAAATGATCCTCATATTTTTAGAAATGATGATCTATTGTTCATTTAAGGTCATATAAAACAAGTTAATCATGAAAGTGACCTTTTTTTAAAAAAAAAAGATTATTGAACTATGATGATTATATCCAGATTATTTTGGCTTAGAATATCAAATATTTTCTCAAAAAAAAGCACATCTTTGAAGAGGTCTATTACAAAGCTACAGTAGTGGAGCACCTAGTTAACTTGCTATACAAGCTAGGCATAGGAAACAGGCATGTTAACAATCATACTACAAAAAGTTCCATTGGTTTTTGCATTTTTCATGATATACCATTTATAAGTTATTGATATTTATATTTCTTAATACTAACGTTGCTATATGCTACTTCTTGAATTGACACAAAATTTGGTTACTATCATTTGTAAAATTGTCCATTTCTTGGCTTGTTTTGTTTTACAGCATATCAACCTCAATGGGTTATTTAAATGCCAACAACATTTTTATTGCTTGTAATTTTTTTTTCTTTTTCAAAATTGCATTACTGGTAATATTTTTTATTTTCAAAAATATATTGCTGGTAATTTTTTTTTTTTTTTTTTTCAAAAATGTATTGCTGGTAATATTTTTTTTTTTTTTCCAAATGTGTTGCTGGTATTTTTTTTTTTTTTTTTAAATGTATTGCTAGTAACTTTTTTTTCAAAAAATGTATTGCTGGTAATATTTTTTTCCAAAAATGTATTGCTGGTATTAAAACTTATTTTTACACTTTCATAGTGTTTTGACCTCAGTTTGTGGGCTAACTATTTGCTCATAGCTGGGACCCAAACAGATGCTACCACCCAGGATCAAGGTGGACCTGGGAACACCAGCAATTAAGAGCTGGTTCTACACTCCTCAAAACATTCTGATCAGAGGCCTTGATGCCAGCTGTAGTTTATAGTCATATCCAGAACATGTCTATTTTTTGTTTATACTTATAGTTATTTAGTTATTACGAGATCTTTCTAGAAAACTTGTGTTTGATTACAATGTAACTTTATAAATATATTTATATGCATATGGGTTCATTGTTTGAGCCAATATGGAAAGAAGCATTGAAGTCTGCAGAAATTTATAAAATATTATTAATCATCAGAACTTTCAACTTAAATGATAATAGTAATGTTAGCTGTTTCCTTATAAGGAAACATTTGACATTCATTGACCAAGCAACCAGTACTGTTTTTAGTTGAAATTTATAAAATTTTTCTCTTAACTCCTTCCCCGATGTAAATGTGTATATACGCTTTTATTGAAAGTGTCTTTTTCAGACACAGATGAATAAACACGTTCAAAACATAACAGTCAAAAACCAGCTACAATGTTTATACATTAATCATGATTCTTTTTATGCACTTCTAAGCTTGAAACAAGTCCAATTGTAAGCTCATATGTCTGGTAGAGTTGTTAGCCTCTGCTCAAGTACTTTAAGGTGCTTCAGTTTCTTAGTTAAAACAAATAAAAAATTTTTCTGAAAATGAAACATTTTCCCCAAAATAATTGGTGGGGAATGGGTAAAAATACTAGAAAAACAATTTTCTCAAGTCCAATAGCTATTATTGCTTTTTCCAGTATTGATGATGGGAGGGGGTTCCTTCCAAACTTTCAGTTTGAAGTGGTGTGAAATGTTAACATTTTGGTTATGTCATTATTTTCTTTTCCAGTTACATGTGCCATCAATTTTAGTTGTTGCCACTGTTGGTACTCTTCAAGTGATATGGTTTCTGTTGTTACAGTTCTTTATTTGTGATTCTGTAGTGCCAGTTCACAATGTTGAAAGCAGGATGATCTTTGCCAAGATCCTCAGGCTTTACTTGTTCAAAGCCTTTTTTCACCATTGATCTTAGGAAGAGGTTGTATACAGCTGACAGTTTTAATATTTCTGAATGGGTTTAGAATCATGCATGAAATCCATATGAAAGTCTCGATCTGAAAAGGCTATTTAAGAACATGACTCGAGTTTTCAGGTTGTTTTGATTTTGTAGCAATTTACAGTGTTGTGTGTATCTACCTCTAGTACAACCTATTCTATGTTTAATTTCTTTTTCTCTTAGACAAGCAATATGGTTTCCGCTATGCCCGATCTACAGCTGATGTGCTTACGGCCATCACTGAAACCGTCTACCAAGCCCTTCAAAATAACGGTGAGGCTCGTGCTGTGGCCCTCGACATCTCCAAAGCATTCGATAGGGTTTGGCACGCCGGCCTTCTTCGTAAGCTCCAGGGGTATGGTGTTACTGGTCAACTGTTTGATCTAATACAATCATTCCTGTCTAACCGAGAATTGAAGGTCATTCTCAACGGATTCTCCTCCAGTTCCTATCCCACTAACGCAGGTGTGCCCCAAGGCTCCATCCTTGGCCCCACTCTTTTCCTTATTTTCATCAATGACCTTCCTGAAGCTATAGATTCCCAAGTCGGCATCTATGCAGACGACACTACAATTTACTCCTGCCTCAAAAACAAGTCTAGTGTCAGCGACAAAACTAACCTTGCCGTGCGTCTTGAAATGGACCTCCAATCGGTTTGTTAACTGGGGCAAGAATTGGCTGGTCAACTTTAACGCCACAAAAACTAAATTACTCTCCATTAACCACCATAGAGATCCTTCCCTGCCCCCATTAAAATGTCTGATAGTCAACTTCCTGAGAGCAACTCCCTGCGTCTGCTCGGTCTCACGCTGACTGCTGACCTGAGATGGAACAAATACATTGAGTCAATTGCTTCTTCCACCGCGAGGAAAGTTGGCTCTCTGTGCCGCGCCAGGAAATTTTTCTCCCCTGAATCGATACTTCAAATCTACAAAACAACCATTCGCCCTTGCATGGAGTATTGCTGCCATATATGGGCTGGAGCACCTTCTGCTTACCTCGGAGTTCTTGACAAGATCCAGAGAAGGATATGTAATCTAATTGGCCCTGATCTAGCGTCTTGTTTGCAGTCACTCTCTCACAGGCAGCGCCGTCGCCTCTCTCTGTCTTTTCTACAAATACTTCCATGGTAACTGCTCTGATGAGCTGCTCTCTGGTTCCCAGACTCCATGAATTCAAGCGCCCCACGAGGCTGGCATCCCGCTCTCACACTTACACCGTGAGAAACCTTCAAATGTAGCCGTCTCTTCTACTCCAATAGCTTCATACCTTGCACCTCTCGCCAGTGGAACACCCTCCCCAATTACTGTTTCCCTGAAAGCTATAATCTCCAACTATTCAAATGTAATGTCAATCGACATCTCCAATTACCTTGATCTACCCACTATCCTTCTCCTCTTCCTTTCTCCTATCACTCTTATCTGCTCTCGCTCCAAATCTTCCGCAACCCCCTGCATCCTAGTGACTTCACACCTTGCTTGGAGCACAATGCTTAAAAAAAAAAAAAAAAATGTAATTTGTTATAGCTGATTCATATGCTGAGGTATCTGAAGTGTTTAGTGTTTACTAATTCCACATCCTCTATTTTCATGATTGATTCAGGGTAGGTTCCATCACTGACTTCATCCCATTTCAAGGCACACTAAATCAGTGTCATTTCACATTTTCAGCACAGCTGTTCATCTCCAAGCATGTCCATTTTCTCAGGCCCATTTGTATTTCTTCAACACCCACAAAGCCAAGCTGTAGTTTATATTTCAACTACACTGAGATGATCTTAGTTACAGTTCAAGTATGTGCCTCATCAAGGACATACAGTTTTGAATTGAGTTGTCTTTCTCCTATACTGGTATCCAACCACTGCTAGAGTCCAGTCTGCTCTGCTATTTAACCCATTGCTATGAGGAGAAGAGATAAATTCATATCCTTTCCTAAGGGTATTTATGTGAAAGTGAATGCAACAATCTCAACCATAAATTGAACTGCCCAACAATTTCTCATTCTGAAACTCTGGCCATAACGCTACTTGCACATCTCTAACTATTGGCAATTCTATTAGAAGAAAAAAATCAAAATCATTCTTGTCAACTGTGGACAAATATTTTTCTAAGAAATATTTTACGTATGATGTAAAATAGGAAATAAATGAAAAATATCAAGAATATTTTTATTCATTTTAATGGCTTTGGCATGACGTACAAGTGAAACTAGTTTTTAAAACATTTTAATAAGTCTTGATGGACAGTCTGAAAGAATAAGGATTCATTGTAATGTTCCCATTGATTCAATTCATTGCTTAATGTAAATTTGTCTTATGCAAATAAAAATGGGACTGAATTAATCTCATTGTGTCAATGCATAATTTTGTTCAGTTAGTTAAGTGCCATACATGATAAACACTTGGGTAATCATGTCTCTTTTGATTCATGACTAGTTGGAGGATTTTCCCACAGTAGGTTGCCATTTTTTTCTGCAGTACACTGGTTAGGACCAAGTCTCTCCTGCTATTCAACCCATAGCTGGGAGGAGAAAAGATGGCTTCATACATTTCTCAAGGGTATTTGTACATATGTGAATGTAATGAATATGACTGTAACTCAAACTCGGCTCTTGGATTTCTCATTCCAAGCCAATTATCCATTACACTACCTTCACACAATTGCATTATATTTTTTAAATAGTTTACATTCTGAATCATCAGTTTCATGTCTTTATCTCTATTTCATTACAATATCCTCACAGGTGAGAAAACTTGAGGAAATAGAAATGTGGTTCTACAGAAGAATACTGAGAATTCCATGGACAAAACCAGTAAGCAATGGAGAAGTCTTAAAGAAAATGGCAACAAAATGAACTCTTATGCTTAGGATCAGGAAGAGATAACTGAAATTCCTTGAATACATAATGAAGAAAGAGGGTTTGGAAAACTTAATCCTCACAGGGCATAGTGAGAACAAGAGAGATAGAGGAAGGCAGCAAATCACCTACCTGATGAGCTTGTGTGAATGGATGGCAGAACGAGAGAGGGTTTTAACAAATGGAGGAAAGCTGCTAAGGGCCACAAAGAATAGGAATTTTTGGAGAGTTATGATCATCTATATCCTAAAGGACTACAGCACATAGAAGAAAAAGAACAGATACTTTAATACTATTAAAAAACTCAGACACAGCAATTTTCATTCATGCTAATTAGTATACAAACATATTTTCCAAAAACTGTTTTGTCTTGTTACAGTTAAGTGTTAATCTATACTAACCATAAAATATTCATCCATTTTCATCTTTTTAAATATGACTTCAAATTCAAAAAGCAATTGGCTACATTATTATTGTTATAACACACTGTTTTGGATTCTTAGGCTTCCTTGAACGTATTGCACACCCTGTAAATTTAAAGTGTTGTTCAGTGGGTTTCTTCCTGCTCTGACATTTTATCTACTTTCTAAGTTATGTTGCATAATGAATATATTTAACCTCAAAACTGGCAGGAGAAATTGTGAATGTTATTAATTTCCATAAAATTGATCAATAATTATGATTTGAGGTATTTTATTCTAATGATTTGGATAATATATCTTGAAGAATCCTTTAATCGATATTCTGCAAAGTTTCAGATAATGGCAAATTCCTTCTCCCCAACAAAAACATTTAACTCTATCCGCATGTCTGTTAAAGATAGCAGCCACTCAGAGATGGCAAAACAATTCAGAAAGGAACCATATTTGCAACAAGTTAGCAATTTTGATATTGTTTGTGTAGCAAGAATTTCATAAAGAAAAAAATATAGCAAACTTGGACTTTCATGCCTGCAACAAAAACAGTGACAAAAGGATGAAACCACTTCTCCATTGCTTACTGGTTTTGTCCATAACAACAAAGATGAGAATTATTGTCCACTTGTAAATAATGTAAATAATGCTCTTTGAACTATTTTTCCTTACTCCACAAATATTTTCATCTATTTTGTTAAAATATTTTAGCTGGTATATTATCTGGTCTTCTTTTTTTTTTAACACCTGTATTCATGAAGTCATTTAGTACTTTTTTCATTTCAACAAGAAATGAAGAAGTTGAGAATTCATGGAAATAAATGTCAAGATTTTATCTGAAAGTTATTTATTTCCTCAACATACCATATTTTAACTCTTAGTTCCATTAATTTAAACTCTAAAGTTCTTATTAAAATAAC